>VXBL01001170.1:362911-467008 GCA_013400195.1 Aramus guarauna | reverse complement strand
TTTGTGGTTTTTTTTTTTTCCCACTGAATGCCAGAAACTAACTCCTATAAATTCTCCATACTATTGCCAGCAGCAGGGATAAGGGGCGGGGGGGCGGGGGGGGTGCGTTCCTTTTTCAAATAATCTGCTGTATTCAGAAACTTTATTTTAAATAGTGCTAAAGGTGTTCTGAGCCAGCCTAACTCAGTTGCTCGAAGAGGATTAGAGGTCACTCACGCTTTCTGTCGCACTGGCAGATCTGCGGGATGCTGCTTCCCCGCTAGTGCGCGCTGACAGGCGGTGCAGATGGTAACAACGTCCGTTAGCACAGCGAGATCTGGAAGTGGACATCTGTCCTCACCAGTGCTTTTCACCAAGAGATGGCTTTCCTGCTGCTAGATTTTTTTATGTTTTGTTTTGTTTTTTTTCCAGATTACACATACTGACTTCATTACTGTTCCTGAAATTTTTTTTTTATTTCTCACTTGTCCCTTAAGCATTGAGTCCTGTGACAACAATGAAAGAGCACTGCAAATGAAAGTAATCTGAAATATCATTTCTATATGAAGATAATAAAGCACCTAAGGATGTGAAGAAAAAAAAAAAAAACAAAAAAAAACCAGCGGGGGTTAAAAAAAGTGAATGAAAATACCCGTTCAGCATGACTTCCCATTTTGTATGTTACTGGCAAGAGAAGCAGCCTTCCATCTTATAATCTGTGTGACAATAAGCCACAGGCTGGCTGGTTTTGTGTTCACTTGCCCACACAAACATGAATACTTTATTTTTTTAAGTGCTTTTCTATGTAGAAGCTGTGCAAGACTTCTTTGCTTGACCCAAGTGTTTTGGAATGATTATGCAGATTTCGGTTAAATTTATATATACAGAAAGTATACACAGGTTTAGGAAATATTGTCAAAACTTATCACTGATGCTTTCAGCACTTAAGGTTTCAATTTACAAAAATTCTCCTCAAAATTTGTTTGAAATTTGTGGGAGAATGAAAACTATTACATAGAAAACATTTTCTACAATGTTGTGCAGTATATTAAATGTATTTCTGATTTCATCTGGCATGCCTTTATACAGAGGCTGTTGCTTTTTTGGAGGAAGAAGAAGATTAAAAAACTGGAGAAACACCACTTAATGAATTTTCTCTGTTCCTTATCTACATCTGTCAGTTACTGCATGCTGAATATAAAACCATCATTTCAATTAATGCTTCCTGGAAAATTGTATTTCTCTGACAGTCATCTCCACTGCAACCAAATGGAGCATGACAAACAGAGAATGATTTTGATGCTGCAAAAATAGCAAAAGCACATCACTACTCAAGCAGCAATTTAAAAACCCCATAAAACTTTTAAGAGAATGTTTCACATCTGGTTAAATTATGAGATGAAAAATGGAGAATTTCCATTTGCACTAATTGTGCAAATAAACCATTCATTACTTATAACTTTCTTCTGTACATTTTCTGATGCATCCAGAAAAGTAGACAAACATTTCAAATAGTAAAACCCGTAAACAAAGTAATTTAAAAATCACCACATATGTAACTTCAAAGGTTCAAATGCAAAAAAAAAAAAAAAAGTTCATCAAGGAAATTACGGTTTTGGAGTGATGCTGAACTGCTGTTGAACTCGATGTATAGAGATAAACCAACTCTTGTGGTTGGTGAACTCCAATGGCAATTAGATATGACATGCATGAATTCTTCCTGTGAGAACACAGACCTGTATTTTATCTCCCGAGCTCCTGTCACCCTAGTCTCAAACTCTCTTCTCAAGTGATGAGCATTCCTAGCATCACCTTACCTAGGTCTTCACAGAAACTAAAAAGTAAAACACCACAAAGTATCACCTCAACAATTATTTCATTTTCTTTGCCTTGATTCACCAGTTCCATTTATTTCACACGTAACTATGAAACAATCCCTGCCATTACAACTGCGACATAACGCTTTAGTAGAATTTGCCCAGGCCCACCAAGTTCTATAGTTCTCGCATAGATTCTCAGAATTTCGTAACGTGAATTAGAAATATTAGTACAGTTACCGCTATTGCAACATAGAAAATTCAAACCCATGATCTCATTCAACATTTTTAGTGGGATTTTACTCTCCAGCTTTGGAAGCAAATTTCTGTGCGCTATTTTGCTTTTCATTCTTGAAAAAACTAGAAGTGACACCAGGCCTTTTTTCCTTCCACTGCAATCTGAGCAGCATTATATATCTAGTGACTGAAAGAGATGAAAAAGTCAAATTCTCCATTCAAATTAATAGCTAGCAACAAACAGGTTTAGTTTCTGAGGAAACTATCCCTACCTAAGAAATTGGGGAAGGCAAGGAGACATGCACAGTAAGTTGTGATTACTGATATGGTTTTGATCAAATGCTAAGGAAAGTCTATTTTGCCCCTTAGGTATAATGATGTCATCAAGCACACTATGATGTCACACACCAACATCAGTCTCATTAGGTCATGAAGTCTTCACGACACTTGTTTAAAGGGTATCTAAGTAAAAGAAACGCCTGCTTTGGCACCAGGTATGCCACATAAATATAGATTGCATTAAAGTACCTGGTTTACTGACACAAGATGATTATTTTTTTTTAATTAAAGCACACATCAACATGAAACACAAAGTGAAAACATTCACACCTGGAGTGGATGCCTCCATGACCTCCCAATTTTATCATGTACGTTACTTGAAAAATTTTTGGATGCAGTACATTGAAATTCCGTTTAGGCCATATTCAAGTAACATCAGTTAAGAGAATCCAGTCTGTCAGCAGGAGAATATTCAATGAGAGCATTTACTAGTTTCAGCAAGCTGAATTTGAATTTCACTAGTGAATGAACCTCAATGAATAATAATTTCCTTCTAATCTTGGAACAACAAAGTTATCTCTAAAGTGTAATGAATCTCATTACCTGTTTTCATTAATATCACTTGCTTACATTTGTTTACATAAATTTTAGGAAATTTGTCCACAAATTGAAAGCCTTTGGAACCACAAATCATCTAGCACATGTTCTGTAAGCTTTACGCTGCTGGTGCTACTATTTCTATGAGTCCATTCGGCAGCGCTGCCAACAGACTTTTACAGGATTTAGAACCTCCTTCAGTCAAATGCTTCACAGTTCGATCTAAATACCGAAGAGGGGCATGGAAGTGGCAGAATCAGAAAACAAATTAATTCCCCCTCCATTTCCTCATTTATCATCCTCCCTCTTCATGTCCGACAGCATCAGCTGGCCAAGTCACCGTGTCCCACCCTCTGGGGTGCTGGCTCCCCGCAGCACAGGGACCCCCCTTCAGCATCAGAAAAGCAGCAAGCTGACTGCAAAAACCCTGATGAAAACCTTCCCTGGTCTAGGCTGCAACCAACACAATCACTCTTAAGTCACACAAAGTACATAAATACACCTCTAAATCCAAGACTTTTTAAAAAATAAAGTAATTGAAGAGCTTAACGTTCTTTCTTGTAGAGTCACACATCTAATGTAAATGTTAGGAACAGATACACAACAACCTGCATCTCCACAACGAGTTTCTATCTCTCATTCTCCTTCTAGCTATAGAAATGCATCAGCAACTTTATCTCAATTTTACGAGGCAGCAAAAGGCTGAAGTTCTTGCCCCAGACAGTTTGGTGGCAGTTCAGGAGAGTAAATTCACATCTCCTGGGATTCCTGATCGACACTCAGCTCCAAGATACCATGCAGGATTTATTAGTGCCAAGAAGCACTGAATGCTTCACGACATGTTTCATTCATTTCCCCATCTAGCCGTTTTGGTTTTATTTCTTCTATCTTCCTCTAATTTATTTTTAAAGTAAAATTCCTCTGAAAAGAAGCTATTAACCAGGAAACAAATAATTTACATAAGATGACTAATAACAGCAGAACCAGAAATGGTTCCCCATAGTGACTGTAAGGTAGCCCAAAAAAAAGCCACTCAACTGAAAGGTATGCTCCGATTTCTAATAATCTAACGACTGGACTTAGTGCAGTGCATAACCATGAGCCAATATCAAGGCACCAGATGAAACATCAAATATTAAAGGCAAGATATGCATCATAACAGATGACTAATATTTTTTTTTGCCTAAACAGACAACAAAAATCTTTCTGCAAAGGCTGGTAACAAAGCATTCAGCGAGAGCTGAAGGACCAGTATGAAGAAAGAGGATTTAGGATTTCCTTTTTACAAAAGTACTGCTGTCAGTGGGACTACAGCTGTTGAGAGGGAAGATAATCATCCCACCAGAAATCATTTCTTCAGCTCTTACTCCACTCACTAATCTTTATACCCTTTACATATATCTTGTGTGCCACAAGTTCCTGGAGATGTTTTTCTTTTGTTCTGTATTAATGTAGTATCAAGTACAACACAGTCATTACAGATTCAGAGCGGAAATACTAATAAATACTAATAATCTAGTGTGTATATCCACCATCCAGCTCCCACCCATTACCAACCAGATAATAAAGAAGCATTAAAAATCCCTTGTTACATGATAGATGAACAACAGTGGAGTAACAGTGCAGACCTTCACCTAGCGCCGAGTGACAGTTCACCTAAAAGTTATGGAAGGTCTTTACTGCAGCTAAGCCCACCAAGCCCAAGCCAGTGGGATTTGTCCGGCATCACGTATCCTCAGCAGCTTACTGGTATTGGGGCTTTTTGGAAGAGACAGAGAGGGAAGGGGGGAACGTAATGGTTTCTTTCCTGCACCCTCCCTTTCCAGGTAGTTAAAGCCTCGAGAGAGTTCCTTCAAACATCTTGTTTGGTTATTTAAACAAAGCTGGGATCTCACTCCCACAGAAGGTGACACTGTGCTTTTAGAGTAGACTCTACGAATGCCCTCTGCACTGGCTTATGTGTTACCCACAAAGCTCTGATTTCCTACTGAAACATAGACGTATAAGATGGGACCATTTCAATGAAGTAGACAGAAACTATGAGGGAAATAGCATCAAAACCACACTGTTACGATGCTGAGTTATAATGTGATTGTTCCAGATAATTTGAAAGCTTTTTCTTGCCCTTAATATTTAAATCAAATCAAGCTTCCCTGATTACAGCTTAAGACATGCTCGCTGGCTATCCTGTAGGAGCAGGCTTGAAAACGGAGGAGATCCAAGGTCTTAGCCAAGAAAAAGAAGAAGGAATAAATGAGCACATCATAAAGTCAAAGTGGGAAGCCTTCCTTAACTAACACACCTTCATAACCGCTTACCATCACTCTCACCGGACCCTACAAAGCCATTCACCACTTCATATATATTGCTAATGGTGACCACAGGGCATGGGGAGGGACAAAAGACCCTGCACAGCCTGGGGAAATGCAAGTCCCCCAACGGAAATGCCACCATCGGTCACAGTCCATAGGGCAACTCTGATTATATGGCTCAAGTAAGTGCCTGCACAAAGGCAGCTCCTGCTGGCCAGGAGCTTTGTGTGTGCAGGTGCTCCTATAAGCCCTGCAGTAAGTGCAAACAGGTAGCCACCACTGGCCCACCAGCAGGACCAGAGTGAGCCGTGGGCAAGCAGTAGAGCAGGGACTAACACGGAGTCTCTGTGTGGGATCCTCTCCTAGCAGGAGAGAGAGAAAAAAAGGATGGGGCCACATGTCCACCTGTACATGTGCACAGGCCTACACCTACTGTCAACAGGAAGGGAGGGTGGGTGATGGCACTGAGCCCGGGGACTCCTGCTGCCGAGTAACACCACAACAAAGAAATCCACAATTACAAAAATAGCTGCTAGGCTGCCTACTGATCATAATGATAAGAAGCCTTCAGCTTTGATTTTTCCCATTTCTTATCACAGTACAACTTCATGTCACTTGAAGTTTTGCAAGTAAAACATTACGTTCAAAGGGCACACATGCCAATGAAACGTCCCAGAAACTGCAGCCATCTGACTGAAATTCAATCCAGCTCACCACGTACTAAGGAGAGCCTCAGCTGGCTTCTCCACGCTATAATGTACTTTCAGGCTGAGGTGGCCTAGACTCGCTAAAGACTTCTCATGACTTTCTGTTCGGTTCCACAGAGCATGTCAAGTCAGGACGACAGTCAAGGTAATCTGAGAAAGCAAATACCAGGGGAATAAAGCATGTGCAAGTGGGAAAGCATGGCCTGAGGAAGACATTATGCACCTGAAGACACATTAAACAGACTTCTAAGTCAGTACAGCATGACACTCTTACACCGTATCCTGAAAATGCCATGCGCATCCCTCTCTCTATAGGAAGAATCTTTACTATTATTATTTGCCACTGCAATCACCATAGGTTCCTTCATGTCAGAGTTCCAAGGGTCTATAGCTCGTATTTATTTGATGAAGCCTATTGGAAAGGTTAAAAGTGACATAGCATAACAACATATGTTCTCCTAATAACACCAGCATGGAAAAGAGGATTTTTCCTAGACGAGGCCATGAATTTGTAGGTTAAGCTAGCTAATTCCTTATATAGATGTTTTAATCTTTTACATTAAACTAAATAACAGAAGAAGAAATCTTATATTCTGAAGAAACGCACATTTTTGTGATGTCCATTGAGTCAAAATGAAGATACTAAAAACCACTTTGCAGAGACTGCTTCCAAATCATGATTCTTTCCCACCCTCACTTAAGAAAAAACAACAAATAAACCAGATAGCAATGAGCTGCATGTTTCTGAGGTGTTACCTCCAAGTGCTGCTACTTGGCAACTCTTCTTAATTTCATTGCTATCTTTGTCAGTGTCATCTGCTTTTCCTGTGAGTAATGTCAGCTTGTCAGCTACACCGCAACTGTACTCACTTCGAGCTACGCCTTTGCAAGAGGCAGAGCAGTTGCTACAGCATAGCTTGTGCTGCTGCGTATTCAGGAGAGTATTCAAGGTATTTTAAAAAAAAGTGAGAACACTGAGGAAAACAAAGTGCTGTCATCATCATGCCATCTGCAAGCAACATTAAATGCCACTGTCACTCCTGCAAGTGGCAATGACGTCACTTAAAACCACAATGCTCAGCTAGTGAGGAGACAAGTAAGATAAGATGCTTTTTGAGCATCCAAGGGATTACATCCCACTGCTCAGGAGCACGCTGCTGTGCTGCTGTTTACCTGCGGAACACTTGCTCTCATCGTTACCCATTTGCTCCATCCTGTTTGTGAACAAGCGGGACCCATCCTTCAAATCGTCATCTGCCTTTCCTGTAGGCTTAAGTACCACACAGATGTGGAGGAACAATACAAGTGAGAGAAGCTGTAAAATTTCACCCCACGGTGCCAACATGAATACTATTACAGTGAATATCATAGAATCACAGAATGGTTTGGGTTGGAAGGGACCTCAAAGCCCATCTAGTTCCAACCCCCTGCCATGATGGGCAGGGACACCCCTCCACCAGCCCCGGTTGGCCAAAGCCCCATCCAACCTGGCCTTGAACACTGCCAGGGAGCCAGGGGCAGCCCCAGCTTCTCTGGGCAACCTGTGCCAGTGCCTCAGCACCCTCACAGGGAAGAATTTCTTCCTCAGATCTAATCTAGATCTCCTCTCCTTCAGCTTCAGGCCATTCCCCCTTGTCCTGTTGCTCCATGCATGCAATATGTCATAACTGAACACAGATACATAGTCAGAGTTTAAAGTCACTGGGCACTGATAATTTAGCAAGTCAAACAAGCTCCCTATTGCCTCATTTTCTAGACAAGAGGAGAAAAGATGGCAAAAACAGTCTCAAGACTTTCCAATCTTCTGGTAATTAGTTAATTCAGTCCACAAAAGGTGCCTAGGTGTAAAAGAGCAGCAGAGCAGAGCAGGGGACTCACCATCAGTAGTGGTGTTTTAGATGGGATGATGGCACTACTGGAACTATTGGAAGATATAACGTTATTCCTCCAAAGAGTTCTAAGCCTTATATAAAGATAGTAAAAATAGGATAATTCCAAGAGATGCCTTTTTTTATACTGTGAAAAATAACAATGTTTTCTTGACTCCTGTTTCTTTTTGAATTATTAGAAAATATAAGCTGTGAGCAAAGCAATCCCATGATGTACTGTGGGATACAGCATTATTTTATTCTTAAACCCACATGCAGCAGAACTCCATTAGGAACACAACACCCACAGACGCCTCCTAATTTAGCACACTAAAAAGCCCAAAAGAATAGACTCTCACTTATATTGTCAATCACCCTGATTAGCCCTCAACATAACTAACCTAATCTGAATGCAATAATCTCTATTAAAGTTCTCCAGATTCTTTTCCAGTGCAAATCAAATACTAAATTAAATTATAAAGTAAGTACCTCAAGGAAGGTGTTCCTAGTCACCAGCTGTAGTAAGAGTGTCAGTCAGAAGCAGTCCAGGACACCATATATCTTTATGCACACCAAACCGGTCCCACTTAAATATCCAATCCTAACAGAAATATTCTAGAACATGTAAGACTTAACCAAGGTTTGCTCATAAGTTTTCTCCACAAATGAATAGGGTATCTCACTAGTCTGGTTTTCACTCTACTGAACACACAACTTCCAGTGTATATTCAGCAGAAGGCTGAGACTCTGACCTGCATCTCATCTTGCTTTTTATTGCTGGGGTGACATTGAAACCCTTTCAGTTGGGTAGGGGCATCCAAATAACTAGAGCTACTGATCTTGGTCAGCTCAAACCTGTGGGAATGTCAGGTAGAAGAGGCAAACATGAGACAAACAGGAAGCATGTAGCAAGAGCACACCCTGGGAGACTCCTGAAAGGAGATGAATTCAGATCCCAAACCCAGTTCTCACTGATGACAAAAGAAGGAAACATTTTTGGGATACAAAAGATGGAGTTCCAGCAATCCAAAAAAGCCACTGAAAATTGCTCTACTCTAAAGAAGCTCTATTCAAGGTGACAAAAGCGGGAAAGGACTTGTATTCAAATCTCTTCACTTATTTCATCATAATATCTATGTGTGCTTTATGTTAAGAATGACTTCTTCCATCTTTTTAATTTTGTGTTCTGTGGTTTGAGAAGTTGAAAACTTGATGTGTCTTTGGGAAGTGCACATTCAAGAAAATGTCATAAGGCCATTCTTCATCAAAGCTCTGTCAGAGGTTGGCTCACATTACAAATACTTATGAATTTGCGTTAGACACATTAGCAGAAATCAAAATATTATAATGTGTCATAATAGAAGCATCAAATTCATATTAACAACTGTCCTTGGGCAGCTTCAGCAAGTAAACAAAAATCACATTTTCTTAATGCCCCCAAAATAACCCCAAGTTATTAATTAACCTTTATTATACATATGGAAGTTTAAGTTTTTATTTAAAATGAGATCTCAAATTAGAAGTCATTAATCAATTTATAGCTTTAACCATTTTCTTTGCACAGCAGTTACCTATGTTGATATTGTGCTAGCCATTTCATTTTACTTCCAGCCCATTAATTCATTGCTTTGCTTAATCCAGCTCAACTGGGAAGAGGCACTCTTCATCCAAAATAAGAATATCTATACAAAGATTTAATCCATAATGGTTAATCAGGAATAGATGTTCCAGAATAAATCCACAGGCTGAGAATAGGTAAATCCCTTAGTCTGAGTTTGATTTAGACCACTTTCACCTCAGCTTCTCAAAGCTGCTGCTAGATACATGTACATCCTCATCCTACAGCTGTGGCAATATGGGTACTAATATGGGTATTTGGAGCTAAAGCCACACATCGTGCCACAAGAGAACACAATAATTTGCTTTGTCAAATTAGAAACAAAAAGACCAAGAAGCAGAAAGAGCTTAAAGTAACTAAACCCAATGTTTTTATTATACGGAAACGGAGTAGAATTCTAAACACTCAAAGACTTTTATCGTGTAACACAGAGGCACAGATTTAGATAACCACTACTTAGGGACTTAATTACATTATTTACACTGAAAGAGATGGGAAAATGAAGTTATCCCAGTTATGCTCAGCCCAAGAAAAGGAGCATTTAAAACATTTACTTGACTTAAACCTTGAGGTTTTAGTTTGTCCCATTAGTAACTTTAATTGGGAATCTTATTTTGATTTTCATATGCTTCTCTTTCGGTAGAAGAGCAGACTTTTCTTTGCATAGTTCCTTAACTGGTCAGCCTATTTTTCTTGTATGGTTCCTGCCTCACACAAAATGTTTTGGGGAAAATCAGTCCAAATTCACGGTAAGGTTGGTGTCCAAAATTTTATGCAAATTACTACTAGCCAACTGCTATACAAATATTATGAAACAGAAGTCTTCCCGAGTCCTTTTCAATGGCTGTTGAGCACAGCATGATAAATTACTTTATATTTTTATTGAAGATCAGGTTTCCAAGTTTATAGAATAGAAGGCACTGGAATAAATCTTTCCTAAACAGCAAAAAGATTCCTTTCCTAAGAAAAAGTGCTTTGGGAAACTGGCAATCTTCCTAAACCCCAGAATGTTCCAGAAATGCAGACTATGATTCAAAAGTACTTTGTCATCCATTTTGTCAACCATTTTGCTTATAGCTGCAATGCAGCATTCTCTTCAGGACTGTTCATCACACTTAGAGGATAAAATGACCCAACTGCCTACTCTGTTCCATCATTATTCATTAATGAAGAGACTGGGCCTAGAGGATTGTCATTGCAGGATAAAAAAAAAGGTTCATTAATACATCCCTTAAGCATGACACACATTAACATTAAACAAGAGACAAAGACAAGAAAATCAGACACATTTTCAATGTACGCTTTAGCAATATTTAGAGAACGTTATCAGCTTTGATAACATATTATATATTATGAAATAATTTGGATTAATATAGAAAGTGCAAACACCTTGAAATAACAAGGCTAAGGATGAAGTCATTCTTTTCAGGCCAACATCTTGAGAATGCATTTGTTTTCTACAGGTTACGTAAATGATAAGCAGAGATGAACTCAATGGTCATGTTGAAATATTCAAGATGCTAAAAGGCAGTTGTGTGTGTGTTGCCCTAATTCTGCTATCCCTTCTGTTAAACATATTTATATTTTTCCCTGTCTCCCTATGTGCCTCCTACGTCTACTGCTCTTCCTAAAGATCATCTTAACAAACCTTCCCTCCTCCCTCCATATCCTTTTCCACATTCCTTATTTTCCCTTCATTTTATCCCAAAGAAACCAACGCCGCTGATAAATATCAGTTAGCTCTTCGTTCTTCCCTCTGAGTTTCTACTGCTCAGTATAGTCCTCTCTCTCCTTGAAGCTTCTTAATCACTGAAGTGTCTCTCCTGTGAGGCCACAGCTGTTACTTAACATTTACATACCTGTTGGGGGGAGTGGGTTGGTTGGTTGGTTGCTTTTTTAAGAGAGAAGCATGAGCACAAAGGAAAATTTTGGGAGATCAGCAGTAGCAACATCCATATACTGTCAGAATCAATGTCCTCAAAGATGGCCACAGAATACTAGGTACTTTGCAGGCTTATGAATGACATTGAAGAAAAGCTCATTTAAGAAAAGAAAATACTACTCACGTTGCAAGACTTTGAAAATCTTAAGAAAAATACTCTATTTGTTTAATGATTATGAAAAAGAGCAGCCAACAAAAACTCCAAAAGGAATCACGTGAGGCTATTAATACCAAGTACCAATACCGCTTCCCATTTATGTACCCTCAAGATTTTAGAACTTATTGGAAAAATGAACAATTCCTGTTATTATGGGAACAGGCTTGCACAACATAAAAAAGACTCTAACAGCATTAATCTTAACTTCCTGAGCTTTGTTTGTGTCACAGTCTTTATTTGCAATTAAGCTTAGTGCATATGAAGTTCACTGGCTGACAACCCCCAGAGGACTGATACAGCCCAGGACGGGTAATTCAAGCTCCTTTTACACTGACCTACCAAACTCTGACCTATCAGACCTAGCTGGTAAAAGTGAGAAGGTATTACAATTTCATTCAGATCTTGATATCTGAGCAATTCATTCAACAAGGGTACCAATTATGTTTGATCCCCTCACCTTTCCCCCTACTTCTGGACTGGACTGATTTGCCATGAAACGGTAATCCTGAGTCGTGCTGAATTTGATCATTGTGACCTGAGTTGAAAGGTTCTGGATCTTGAAAATGATCTTAATTTCATCCAGTTCCGTTGTCATAGTTTGAATGCTGTAAAAACACAGGCTTTTCCATCTATAGGTAAGTATTTACTGCACTCTTGGTTACATGCAGTCAGCATGATACACATGTAGACCATCATCTGCACTGATGAAAACATATGCATCAGAACGCTTCACAGAGCTTACGCATCCTCTCGTGCTTACCCACATCAAAACACTAGACATGTAAAATGTGAAATGTTTCCTCTGCCAATGGTGGAAGATGACAGCAATATCATTAACTGATGCAAAATCATCAATCCACTCCACCTAATATGCTTTTATCTTATGAATACAAAATTCCTTAATACCAGCATTCTATAAGTAACCAAACATAGCAACCCATGCGATCAACAGCTAACCAGAATCAACACAGACCAACTTTCTCAAAAAATGATGCCCTGAAAGTATACTTGGTATTGGATTCACTGGTCCCCTCACTAGAGAGGACTTTGCTCTGCTCTACCTAGCTGCAGCCTCTGACGCCATACACACAGCCCACGTCAGCAGCACCAAACTCTTCTAACCCTAGTCGTGTAGGAAATGATGGGAAAGCCACAGGACCCCAGGCTTCAGCAATAGCCCATCAGCCCCAGCAGAGCTCTGTACATGCCCAGGCAGGCAGGTAACCGGTGCTGACACCTGCGGCGTCCCAGCTGAGTGGTTAACCAAAGAATACATGCTGTCATCACATATTTCCAACTGCAGCGAAGATGCAGATTTCTCCAAGACTACTTTACTTTATAAACACTTAATTTAGAGCTTGACCCCGCTTCTGAGGTAAGCAGCAGTTTTGCTGCAGGGCTAAGGAGACGGTTCAGAGTCCGAGCGTGCCGCCCAGCGCTCAGTCCTGCCACGCTCTTGCTGCTAAGGTGCCCCTGTCCCTGCACGCACGTGGGCAGAGACACCCTTCCTCCCTGAGAGCAGCACTCTGCTCTTCCTAGGACCGATACGTCACAGAAACCAGATGCAATTGCCAAGTTGTAAATCTTATTATTTTAAATCTTTTTACTCATTAAAAAAAAATTGTCGGTGCCAGGCTGAGGCAGTTATTAAGGGTCCATGTCAGCTCCCCACTTGGAAATTCTTTTTCCTTATAACATATGTTTAAGACGTCTTCCTCTGCTTTGGCACTCCACATTTGTTTCTGTTACGTGCTTTCCCCCTGCCCGAATCTAGACTGCATCTGCTGTGCTTTATGTAACGCTGCTTTGTGCAACATCACAGGACCTAGCTACAAAATTGCGACAGGAAAGTGCATCTAAAGATTTTGCTTTTGTTGACGTTAAGAGAGTCTGGCTTCACTGCCGAGGCCTCAGCTTCTTAAAGTCAAATTCCTTGAGGCTGAAAACAGTTGAAGTGGTCTGGAATCCTGGCTTTATCAAGCTGCTGCCTTCAACACCCTTGGCTTGCCCTTGAAATGGCTTTCTGCAGCCATGACTCACTCTGCTACAGCACGGCTTTTGCTGTCGGAAAACGGAGCTGAGTGACAGAGAGTTAATCATGGAGGGATGGCTCCGTGTGAGAGGGACACCAGGGAGATTCCTGGGGCACAAGGAAGGAACAGCAAGCAATCAGATCGGTGTTCTTGCTGTGTAAAAACAAAGAAATGCGGTATCTACAATTCAATTTTCCTGGCTTCAAAAGCACTTTCTCAATTCACAATTTCATTTATGTGTAGGAAAAAGAGTACAGTCAAGCTTTCGCCTTACAAGCAACCACTTAAAGGGGGGAAGGTGCACAGCAGGGAGTATTGGAATCATACACGTTTTAGGAGAAAATAGCAAATCACAAGCAGGCAGGTAATTAAGCTGTTTGCAGGCTACTTTGCTCTTCTCATACCACATCACTGGTATGTAACTGACTGGGTGTTTGCTCTTCAGAAACTCCTTTAATATGGTATTGTATTTATGGAAACTTTGGGGTATAATTTTCCCAGTGGTAGAAAATAGAGGACCAAATGTTCTTGTGCTATGGTAGACCACGAGGATTTGTTCCAATAGTAAAATTTGGCCGGAATTTGCTTTCAGATAGATTGAACAAGATGACCGAAAGCTGTAATTCCAGGAATGATAACACAGGATGCTTTCTGGAGTGTATTTATTTACCTGAAAATCATGCATGGTCATTAGGCTGTTTGTTTCCCAATAAACACTAATAATCTGTGATCTGTGCGATATCATCTAAGCTTCTCATGTTCTCTCCCTCTCCTATGTCCACTCAGTGTTTATAAATGATGATTAGACATTAGTCTATTATCTGGCACAGTGGGGATTTGAATTCTGACTGAAGACCAGCAAAACACAAACACATTGAAAAATAAAGCACTTTACATCTCAGTTTGGCATATCCCATGCTATATACAAGTCATTACGGATACCCGAATCCATTCGTTTTCCCTAAAATTCACATGCAAGAGTGGTACACAAGCCAAGTGTAAAACACCTCTTTCCCCCGCCCACCCTAAGGTCGGCTCCTGAGCCAGCCAGGCGTTGCTCCAGACCTGTTTCCCAGCACAGCTACACAAACAGCTGTGCCGATGCTGAAAACCAGCGGCAACAAAGAGCTGCGAACTAGAGAGAGTGGCAATAGTCACAGCTGAAAGCATCTAAACTGCTAAACAATACTTTTAGCATCAACATAAAAGTCTTCAAATAGTGTCTGTTTACACCTATCTCACCTAGTATCAGTGCTACAAACTCGACCGAAATTCAAGGCATGAATTTGTAGCACTACAGTGGCAGCCATAGGTTCACATGTTAACGGTCGGTACAAAACCCCGCCATGGTCAAAAGGTTCTGTTTACCCTCACAGCAAGGATTGTTTAGCCTCACAGCAAATGCAGCCACGCACTTTTTGCTTTTACAGTTCTCATGTTTGCGTAACATAATGCCCAAGCTATTCACAGCAGAATACTTCTTGACCCTTGCGTGCCTATATATTTCAAATGTTTGAATTTTCACAAATCTCAGGAAGTTTTATTTCTGTAAAAAAAGAAGAAACTAATCTACATGATTACATAAAGTTTTTACAATAATGTCATAACATAGATCAAAAGTGTTTATTCTTACACAACTCACGTATATCTTTCACATAACTATCCTTTCATGTATACAGAGACAGAAAGATATACACAAATGTAGAAAACATGTCAGGGATACCACAGTGATGATGCAAGGAAAGGTGCAAACTATAAATGTGAGCACTGAATGGAAACATGAAACACAAAGCTGAGATAGAAGTTCCCGTTTAGACTCAAAAGTTGTGTCTGTATGTGAAAAACCCAAAGTACATTTAACTTATTCATTTTCTAAATTATACTTGCACAAAAAGATAGTCTATCTTTACAGTGAAGGAACAGTCTCTGGTGGAAACACATCTCCAGAGAATGGAGCTGCCCTATATGGTTTATGCTGGTAGAAATCCAGGTTTTTTCCAAGAACACAAATTCTATGTCTCACTGTCAGCAAACTGATTTAACACGGGAATCTAATGGAGTCCACTTAAAATTAATGGACAAGTATGAGAAGGACATGGCCACACGATTAGTAAAGCTTTCATTTCTAGTACACAAAATTAAGGATGAGTAAAGATACTATTTTTGTGCACATGTTGGATCCAGTTTGGCACTTCTGTTGTTGAGGGTTTGTTGGACAGAAAGGACATAACTGCTTTTGAAACTCTCAGAAAATTAAATGTAATCTACCTTCCAGTTATTTCTAAAATTGCATGCAGTTGAAAGATCACATCAAAGGTCTTTTATTTTGGATCTCTTCATGCCATAAATCTTCTGATCTGGAAAAAATATGAGACCTCTAGGAATGATAAGTACAAAAGTATTATCTTTAAATACCATCAGAAAATAAATAACCACTGACTTTTCGAACTGAAAATGAGTAAGTAACGTACATGTAGACAGGGATTTAACTAGTTATGGAAGTATTTTAAATGTTGTAGGATTTTTGCATTAATCAAGACTTTTTTTGTATTATCAGGGTAATTCTTATTTCAGTTCTAACGCAGATTTCTAATGATTCTGCTATTTAGCAGATTGATTGCTCTTGCTCGCAGTCTGCACTCATTTTTGCAACAGATAAAAATTCTAATCCAGGAAGCAAAATGTTTCAAAATCAAGTAGCAGTATTTCTTGATTGCTGTTTTTCTTCAAACGCTACAAGTGACCTGACCTTCCTATTTTTTTTTTAATTATCAGCAAACTAACAAAATGTATGAATCCCAAGCATTCTTGGCATTTTGCAATGTTGAAAAAGGCCAGAAGATACCATAGGGATGATTATATTTAGATTTAATAAAACATTTTTGCACAAAAACATCAGTCTGATCTAAACCAGAAGAAAGCAAACAGGTGCCTATTACTAATGTGTTCCCCCAATTGTTGTCCCCCCCCGCCCCTTTGCCCCTTTAGAGATTTTCAAATGTTGTACGTCTTGTGAGGTTTACCTTCCGTTTTAGTTAACTATTATATGCTGAAATTTTTATGCTCAATTTTAAGGAAATCAGTTTAACTGGAACTTCAAGTATGATCCGGCCTGTAGCGCATCTCTCTTCCCAGATAACTTTTTTCCAGAGAAGTCTGAATACAAATTTTGCCAAAACTACAGCTTATGCCACGATACAACTTCCCCTTGCTCTCCCTCCAGAGCCCACGTGGACGTAAGAACGGAGCACAGGTACCTAAATGTTGATGGCACTGGAGAAGTGTCGCCCCAGATTCCCACTCTTCAGACATCCGTTTGACATAAAAGAAGGGCTGAGCAGAGTACAAACAAACTGAGCACACCAGCCCAGGCCGTCTCATCCAACGGCTTCATACAGATGTCAAACCACACAGAGAAGTCACATGAGTCTTCGTGGACTCCATTATGGAATGTGGAAACCATTATGAATAATACTTAAAAATAGTGCAAACTGCTGTTAGATCAGACTCTGAGCTCTTACAAAAATGAGTAAATTAAATCATCTGGACAGTTACAATTACAGAATAAGCCTCTATAATTATTTTGAGAGTCCGGATATGACAGGCTGCAGGAACAAGACACAGAGCAACAGATCTGCCTTGAGGTACAACACTTCAAGGATTTTTCAATGCTATTTCAATTATACCCTTACAGATCCCACTAAAGGCAACTTTGGGAAACACAAGATGCACTTACAAGTTACCTAACTGTCCTGTGTAACTAAGCTAATTTCTAAACCATGAACATTATTTCCTTTTTCAATAAAGGTAATGACACAGTTTTGTATAAATATATATATATGCAAGGCAGAAAGCTGCAACTGACAAGGAAATTATCCATCTATTCTGTCTAAATGTGTTGCTTAAAAAAAAAAAGGCTCAAAAATTAAATTAAATAGTTTAAAACAAAAACCTTAAGAAACACTTTTAACTTTTAAGATCGGTAGTGTATAGTTCACTTCAAATATTTCTTACCATTCAGTTTTGGCTCCAATGTTTGGGAAGATTTTTGTAAAATGTTGCAGCTTCTCTTGTATAGAGTTTTAAAAGTTGGAGGCTCAGAAAAAAAAAAAAAAATCTCATTTCCTAAGATTTTACAAGCTGAACATAACAGTAAAATCTTGCAGATCCTAAGAATGAGGATGCAGAGTTCAGCAGCTGTAACTCTGTAGCCTACAGACAACCACCACACAACCACTGCAAGCTTTGAGTAGATAATTCTGACCCAGCTCATCTTACTCCTTTCAATTAAATCAGTGGACAAGTTGCCTTAAGTACACAACAAATTGAAAAGGACAATGAGAACCACCAAATACTTCTACTTGGCTCATTTACTATTCCAGTCAGTGAAAAGGTTTTGAAATATTTTTGTGAAAGCTCAGATTAATATTGGCTTTTATTTGGCTTCATGGCATGAACTGTGGGTATCAAACCTTGGAGGAAGAAAGGGCAAATTCTGCAGCACCTGAACACTAATAAACCTCAGAGAAGTCTTGAATTTTGGGCTCAAATTTCTAGGAATATGGTACACCAGGTGTTACTGCCACAAAATCTTCTAGAAATACAAGATGTAGCAAAACTGCAAAAAGCAAGTATCCCCGCACATAATCAGTTGGGTTCCTTGGAACAGATAGGTGTGGTGAAGGACACAAGGAAAAATAAAGGAAATAGTAATGAAAAAGTAAAAGACATTATTTATAGGGAAAAGAAATACCCTAAAACAGGCTTGAGTTCACAAGTGCCCATACAGATGTTATTTATAAACGGTGTTTATCATCCAATTTGAGTTCAACATTTCCATTAAAAATAAGGTGTAAGAAACTTACTTATACACTTTGATTCGCAAACCTAAGGATGAACACTAGGATCACAGGAGGAAACGGGTGTGCAGAGGTAGCAACGTTCAGCAGATGCAAAGACAGAAAGTGCTCCCTCCGAGGATGCCAGGGAGTTACGTTTCAGCAGAGGCAGGTCCACTGCACGGCTACATTTGTGCAGCACCTGACAAACCAGAGTGAAACCCTTGTAGAGCCCGTGAGGGATCTGTTGCAGATTGCAGGCACGTTTGCTGGTCCACAGGGCCACCCATGGGCTGGGTCGCGCTTCCTGTGCTGATCAGCTTTCCAGCGAGGGGAGCAGCCAGGAGGTCAGTGGCAATAACGCGGGGACCCTCTGGGAGCTGGTGTTGAACCAGCATCCCCTGAGGTGTCTGACTCCTCGGTTCCAGAACACCCTGCAGTACTTGCACTTTAAAGGCTTTTATCATTATTAAGGATATTCCTGTATATTTATCCCCTTCATTCAACCCCAAAAAGCTGATGGAAGGATGGACAACAATCCTTGAATATTCAAGCAGGTAAGTTACACCATCCAAATACACCTGCCTTCCCAGGGTGACAAAAATACTCTCCAAAGCTGCTCCAGCCTCTGCAGAACAGGCAGAGACTGTTATTAAAATATTGTCTTGGTTCATGCAAGTTCCTTTGATGTTTCATAATCCTAAGTGTGCTGAAAACTCAGTGAAAAACAGATTCCTCCTACGACAGAGATCTGTCTCATACACCAGGCAGTTCCTCTGGATATAAAATTGATCCCCAAGAGAAGGGAACAACGGACAGTTTAAAAAGACTGTGATAGCATAGGATTGGCCAAAGTCAAGAATAACAGTGTGCCCATACTCTAGATAATTGCAGTAAGCTCTCTGGGATTTGCTTGGCATTAATCTTAATACACTGTCAACCAATCTTTTCATCTGCATCAGTTATAATTAATGATAAATAACTTGAAAATAATGAGAAAGAGCTTGACAACACTTCATCGCTCTGAAAACTACCATGTGAAGTCAATCCTGGGAAGTAATGACACAGCACATACATATACACAGACTTTCAAAAACCAAAACCTTCCCAATACCAGAAGGAAGTTTTCAAATTATACACATCCATTTATATTCCTACAAATATAAATTGGGGAGAAAAGCCAAAACCACCAGGAGTATGTATATCACATACAGCACTGACAGGTCAGCATTTGCTCAACTTAAAATAGCTGCATAGATAGCGAACGTGGTACTGAATTTCCAGGTTAGAGGTCTAGCTGGTAGGAAATGTGAACAATGCCAAAAGGTGTGGAAGTCTAAGAGGACCACTGGGGAGTTTAATACCTGCATAAGATGGAAGAACCACAGCTTGAGCTGGGAGATGGAAGCAGGAAAGTGGCTCCAGCTTTCAAACACCCCCACATCCCTTTGGAAAGGATGCAAAAGGATAGGGACAATTTGAAGTGAAAGTAATTCATCAGCTGAATCCGATGCCTTGGTTTTCCACCCTACTGAGATAGCAGCCTGAGCCCACACACAGCCTACAGAAGTTAAAGCAGGTCACTGCCAGAGGAGAAGAACCTTACCAGCTCCAGCTTCTATACCAACCTACCAAAGACTTATCCCATGGTTTCTCATGGAAACCAGAGATTACAAAGTTGTTTACTGAAGAGAAAGCGGTAAGCAGGTAACAAACTCTGCAGTTCCGATGATGGGAGACATAAGATAACGGCAGTGTTCGCTTCCAGTATATTCATAAGCTTGTGATGCCTCTGCTGTCGTATCGCGTTACAGCTGGGCTGCAGATCTGGTAAACAAAGACAGGACCGGAACCTGAGCTGTGTGGAAATTTGTGCTGGTTCCTTTAACTGTACAGGTTTTGCTAGAGAAGAAAACTTTGGCACAGCTGTTTCCTGAGGCACCATGTCACATAGGTTTAAGGCATCTATTTAAATTCCGGCAAAATTTTAGGAAATTACTTGTAAGTACTCAAAGCTTCAGGTGGTTTTTAAACATGATGACCACATTAAGAAATTTATGCAAGACCTAAGGATAGAGCACACTGCCTTGCCAGCAAGCTCTCCAAGCACAGGACTCACAGTCGTTTGCAGTATAGGTCTTGAGAAGAATTTGTGCAGTTTTAATTCCTTCCAGTGGAGGACGGTGGTTTACAACAGAAGGAATTGAATGGCTGCATTTCATCTGGCAAGTTATCTATTCCCTCATGTTGGTAGTGCGCAGATAAACGTTCCCCCGGTTTTATGTGAGCTAACTATGGTAATCCCCAGCCTGGGCTCTACCTGTGGTCGTCCAAACACCAACGTTTGCTTAAAACTGACCTGGAGCTTTAGAACGATCACCATTCGGACTTTCAGAAAGGGTGAGTTTGTGTAAGAATCACATTTCTAAACAAAGACAATTTGAATCACCATGTAGCATGCTGAAATATTTTAAGAACTTTTTTGAACTACTGGTAGGATTCAAGCTGTATCAATTTAACTGTACAATACAGTGATTTTCTGGCTGAGTCTGCACCACTTTAAAGGCTTGATTTCCACAGGGAAAAATCTCTTATGTAATATTCAATATTTGAAATAAAATGCTGAGACGGCATGGATCTTAATTATTTAGCTTCTGACACATACCCTCCCTTTAAAAATTCAGTGTCTGACTGCAGATCTGAAAGTCTTTCCTATAAATAAGTTATCTTCTCTGAAGCTGTAACAAATTTCAAAAGGTATTGCAATGGTTCTTAGCTGACCAGAGGAAGCACAGTATTATTAAAATGTAAAAAAATATGTATTTGAATATTATTTTAAGGGACCAAACCATTCTAGGTTGCTGGAATTGTATAAAAAGGGCTGAGAGAGAGCAGCTTTAACAAAATGATATGACTTTCCCTGCTCCAAGTGCTTTCTTTCCAACAGGTCAAGCACAAGATCGAGGGAGTAGTTATAGTTTCTCTTATCTGCAACAGACCTGTTTCTGCAGTAAGTATCTTCTAAATGGAAAGCATTCTAAATTAATTAAACCAACCTCAGGAGACAGTAAACTAATTATTCTGGGCATACATAACATGCTGTTGAGTTAATCTCTATGAACACAAGTGAGTTAAGTTTGTATTGACATATTGGGCCAAATTTATTGTCAGAGAAATTAACTTCAGTGGAGTTAAGCCAGGAGTGAATTTTTCCTCATTAAGTAGAAATAGGTCTATCATCTCAAGTGCGAGGATTTATTGCCTCTTGGGAAAGTCACACTGCTCTCTAGTTTTATAAATGACTACTCTTGCACACTTACGTGCTTCAAAATGCACAGAGTTTTTCGCTTAACTGCCTAATAGTTGGATTGTTACATGTGACCCCTTTGAAGGGAGCACCAACTTCAGCATAGAGGATGCAAGGAGTACTGCTAAGCTATGTAAATAACTCGTTCCTGAAGCTACCTGAAGCTTCCCTACGGTGTTCAAAGTCCACATGCAAGCAGGAGACACAATCTTCATGTCTAAACTTAACACAACGACCATAAGATGTCTTCTTTGTCTACATTTAACCCAACAGAGTTATTTTTGAAAGAGCACCTCAGAAGAAATTTTCATCTACTGCATGGGTTCCGCAATTTTTCCTATTTAAAAAACATTCATCCAACTTCTATGTGTTATACACAGTGCTATAGAATATCATATATTAATTTTTAAATTATTTTGTACAGAGGAACAGAACTCAAAGAAGTTATTGCTACCACTTATTAAGAAATGGACACACTAAGAACCCAAACTAGCACAGAACTACATGTCTCTATGTGAGCATTAAAAGTCCCACCAGTTCAGGAGACAATGTCTCCAAACTCCTCCAGCTCTAAACGTTCACCTGAAGTAACCACAGAGTCCTCCGTTGTGCTAACAGGACAGCACTCCTATGATACACGTCAGGACAGCATTGTCAGCATCGTGGGGAACTCTGTAACAGCAGACTTAGTGCTCATTAGGGTTAACCTCTCTTCCAGACCAGTTTGCCACTGAATCGGGGTTTTTTGAGCTTTTCTAAGCCATCTATCTAGAATTCAGGAATATGTCACATAGCTACTCAACACTGCATAATAACGATAAAACTTTGTTCTTTTTTAATTTATTGTCTTCTACTTTCCACCAAACTTTGGTTCACATAAGCATCTTAAAAAGTAATCTATTTTCAGCATGGCCAAGAGACTAGAAAAGTGCCTGAGGGCAAACCAAAACAGGCTTTGAATCAGGTTGCAACTATTCGGAAACAATTTCTGAGAACTGGCATAGCTCCTTGAAACCAAGGAAGCTCCCTTGACACAACACAAAGGGCTCATATTATTCGTAATATTTTCTGAAGCGTTAATATCTCAGTTACTCTAGCCCTTCTTCTTATGGAAGTCATTCTTAATAAATCTGTACTTCTCAGTGCTATTTATGTTATCACATCAACTTGTTTTTCAAGAGTCCTTCCTTCAAGGTGAGTACAAGAAGATAGAAGCATAGAAAAATTAATCAGAAAGCAGCCGGACTCTGAAACATCCGGATACATGGAAATTACCACCACTGCAAGCTATGTAAGAGAAAGGAGAGATGAGGCAGGGAGGTTACTCTCACTGGCCTTTGGGATCACCGCCTGGCATCTACACTTGGTCTGTCCCCGTATGAGCTACGGTCCACTTAGCAGCAGCACATACATAAAGTTTAAATCTTATTTTGATTTATTATTTAGATCTTATCACTATCTTGGCAAATATAGCCTGAGTATGGCTTTAAATACCTCTGTGAAAAAGAACAAGTTAAATTACATTAGGGAAACATCCAAAATTACTAGTTTTAAAATCAAAACCCCCACTGCAGAGTATTATGGTGATCACTGAGAAAATTGCTATAAAAGCTAGAAGGCTGTTTTCTTAGCAATACCAAGAGGATCTTTTCCATTGTTCTGCCAAGATTCGCAGCAGTCACAGAGATGTTTAGTGCTTTCTGAGGTTCATCACTGCAGTACAGCTGCTGTTTCAGCCATAGAAAAGTGTCAGCCTCCTGGAGAGTCTTAATTAAATAAAAGGCAATTTTAGAGGGTGGGGGGAGTATCATTACAAAGTAAAGCCTTGCTATTTGGATGCCAATTACATAAAGCTATATTACTCTTTGATTATGCTTATAAATTGCATTCAAATAAAAAGCAAAGTTATTGCTGAATGATCCTATTTAACTTAAATATCACCAGAATTTAGGCTGAGGTACGTCATTATTTATGTTATTTTTTAACATGTATTTCAAAGAAAAAGCAAAACCCCAAATTTCAAGTATAAGAGTCCTTCCTTCTTAGACTGATATCTCATCCTCTAAGGCTGGTCACAATGAGGATGAAGCATGGTGCCCGCTTTCTAGAGATGACACGGAAGGAGGAACTGTAATCTATTACTGTTCATCAGGAGTAACCAAGACCCAAGGGAATGGTAACTCTCATCTGAGAAACAGCAGTTTCCTAATTACAGTTTATTAAGAGAAATGTTCCCTATTAAAAATTACTGTGAGCACCAGTACTGAAACCTTTCCTCTATCTCTACTATTAAAGTGTTGTCAGTGCTGTAAGTGCCAGTTGACTGTACAAAACGACAAGTATCCAGGCACATCCCTTGCAATAACTGGCATCTGCTTTGGAGTCATTTTAGTTGGTTTGAATGGCACTAATTAGAAGTAGTTACATATAAATGACATCCCAACGACTTGACACAATAAACATTGCTATCTAGTGCCATTCATTTGCTCTTCCCATTCAAACATACACAGCATTTACGATAATTTCCATGTTCACTGCCACCTTTATCCCACAAATAAGGTCATGAGACAGACAAACAACAAATATATGAAGCACCACATGGAAGTTGAATACATAATAAGATATCAAATGCTCTTTAAAGCATCTAGGTCGGTGTTTTGATTGCTTCTGAAAGTTGAGAACGTACCTCTAAGAATGTGGATTAGAAGGCTGTCCCTTCGTGCAAACATCATGAAGTTAAACATGACCAAGTACAAGGTCCTGCACATGGGTCAGGGTAGTCCCAAGCACAACTACAGGCTGGGTGTACAATGGATTGAAAGAAGCCCTGAGGAGAAGGACTTGGGAGTGTTGGTGGAAAAGAAGCTCAACATGAGCCAGCAATGTGCACTTGCAGGCCAGAAAGCCAACTGTGTCCTGGGTGGCATCAAAAACAGCGTGACCAGCAGGTCAAGGGAGGGGATTCTGCCCCTCTGCTCTCCTGAGACACCCCCTGCAGTGCTGTGTCCAGCTCTGGGGTCCCTGGGACAAGACAGACATGGAGCTGTTGGAGAGAGTCCAGAGGCGGCCATCGAGATGTTCAGAGGGCTGGAGCACCTCTGCTATGGAGACAGGCTGAGAGAGTTGGGGTTGTTCAGCCTGGAGAAAGCTCTGGGAGACCTTAGAGCAGCCTTCTAATACCTAAAGGGACCTACAGGAAAGCTGGAGAGAGGCTGGTTATAGTGGCAGGGGGGGATAGGACAAGGCGGGAGGGGGGAGGGAATGGCCTTAAGCTGAAGGAGGGGAAATTTAGATTAGCTATTAGGAAGAAATTCTTCCCTGTGAGGGTGGTGAGGCACTGGCACAGGTTGCACAGAGAAGCTGGGGCTGCCCCTGGATCCCTGGAAGTGTTCAAGGCCAGGTTGGATGGGGCTTTGGGTAGCCTGGGCTGGTGGAGGGTGTCCCTGCCCATCATGGCAGGGAGTTGGAACTAGATGGGCTTTGAGGTCCCTTCCAACCCAAACCATTCTAGGATTCTTGATTATTTACTTCACCTTGCAAAGAAGCTAGTAACAGTTCTTCACAGCCACCTCTCAGTGGGTATCAACTGGCTGGGCAGCTTTATAAACACTATCAGAATTTCCTACCTGTTCCTCTGCTCTTCATGCACAAAATGGTGCTAGTGAAAAATAAAGATGTTTCTATTCTCACATGGGTGTAGACTACTAGGAAGGATAATTAATATCTGAGCTACCAACAAGAAACTTCTCAATTTTCCTTTGCTGAGTAGGATGTCCTCTGTTTCTGTGCATACAACAGGGCAATTTGTACAGTGTAAAAAGTTTCATATGCTCAAAAGAGCAGATAAAAAACCCAAAAAACACACTGAAGGTTCTTCATAGTTGTATCTGCTTTTTCAGAGAAATCTTTCAACAGTGTATTTCTTCCTGGGGAGGTTTAAAATGTCAAAGTACCGGACAAGTGGCCATGCCTAGCAGTAAGCAAAGCAGCAAACTACGTATCTAGAACCTGGATGGATGGAGAAATCTGAGCTGGGAGATCAGAAGGTCTGTGGCAGAGACGCAGTATTTTTACAGCCATAATTAAGATCATTAGTAGATGTAGCTGCCTCAGAAAAAGGCAGCAGCCAGATAGTGACTTTCTTTGATTTCCATCATCCTACATTTTTAGCATCCCACTGTCCTTTTTAGACTTACAGCATTTTTTAATACTTATGCTATTGCATTGTATCTTTAACACCTCATACCAACTCTCTCACAACTGTAGTGGCACAACATTATTTTCAAAGACCTTTAAATAGTGCTGTTGATTAAATAACTTATTACTAATGTGATTTCAGGAATCCAGAGTGTCTTCTAAGGTGTAACCTTTAACACCGGTTGCAAATATAGAACAGAAAATTGTCAAGCTGACAAAATTAAATCAGTAACTTTCAATGCAATGTTAAATTTCTCACAAACTGCATATTATCAAAGAATAAACTATTTACTAAATGATTAAAAATTTATTTTTTCTTAATGATGTTTTTGAGCATCGCATTTTGGTATAGCTTTGTAGAAGACGCGAGGAGAATAATCCTAATGGATCACATCCAAAACAGAATGGTCACAAAAGTCTACTGGGACCTCACAAAATTCTGAATCCCTTCCACCACCATTTAAAAAATTGTATATGCAGCATCATGCTCATTATTTCAGATCTCAAACATAAATGTAGGGGTTTTTTCCTTAAATATGCCAATTCCTAGCTTTAAAGGTATAAATACTTCAAACAGCTTGACAGAAGGGCTTTGGAGTCTTCATTTATTGTAGTCACAGCACAATAGTAAAACTCCCTGTACACTAAGACACGCCACCATGTAACAAAAGAGGATGAATAGTGTCTTGATTTTGTGTCCCTGCTAGTATCATAGAGCATGCAAGGCTTTAACAAAACAACGACAGATGAAACATTTCTCAGCAAATAATTAATTCTTTTCCAGAACAGAGCCAGTTAACACACAGACTTCTTTTTACTTAATACCCAGTTTAGCTCTATACATGGATAATCCAATTCCAAATTTGACTATTTGAGCATATGCTTAGATTTAAGCATGCTTAATGTATATGCTTTAAATTAAGCAAATGCTCAAAAACTTCCTGAAGGTCTCAGAAGGAATGCCTAATGTGAACCCCATACAGGCTGTGATCTTGCACATGCTAAACTTCCTCAACGCTGTAGAGCGTTCTGTTGTGCCTAATACGATTTGAGAGACCTGAGAAATATTGGTAATAACCACCTCACAGTTTTGAAAAAAATTCCTTTGGCACAAAGCCACTTGTTGGGATTTGAACTGACCACAGAGCCTTGAAGCAGGACAGAAACATTGACATAGGTGCAGCGAGGTGAAGGACACACCAGAACCCCTCAGGCACTTGGGGCTTTGCTTCGCGCTCTCCCCTACAACAGACAGTTCTATTTATCCAACTCCGGGATCTAAAGCTGTAAACATAAATTGCGCTCAAGAGGCAATTGTATTTCTATGCTGTGCTGTTCAAAAAGATTCACGAGCAGTAATCTGCAAGAGTATGCATCCATATCAAGTAAAACAATTTAAATCAAAATTTTGCTTTTCCTACCAGATATTTATAGTAACTGTTATTCTGCAACAAGTCCTCACAAAAAAAAAACAAACCCCACAACAAAACAAAACCTCCTTCTGCCTTTCAGTTTATGTAATGTACATGCCAGAATAGTGCTCTCTGGCTATGTTTTATTTATAAGTCAACTGCTTATAAAGGACTTTTTGAATTCACTTTCACCAATAACTGTGTAACCTTCAGAGTATAAAATTTAGGAAATCTCAGGAGAAAAGTGTAAAGCTTGTCCTGGTGGGGCAACAGGAGATGAAGCCCAATTTTATAAATTCAGCATTGCAAATATCTATCAGACAAAACTGGTATTTTCAAATCTACACAGGTACTTGGGCTACTGACTCAACACTGTTGCAAGACCTTTAGAATGTTTACCAAATGAGAAGTCGAAGCATGCTAAGAATTATGCCAAAATTCTTTGTCAGTAAACTTGATGATTACAGAATCAGATGCTTTTTCAATACCCAACAATACCTATGTGTATGGGTCCCAGGAGAAGACATTCTCAGTCTGTCTCTGCCCACAGCAGCTGACTTTTCTTTCCTTCCTTCCATTAAAAGGCCACTCTTGGGAAAATGGATACGGCTTTTCACCTCAAGGTTCTTGGTTTTGGCAGGACAGTGCCATTCCCCAGCACTGGCATGGCTCCCTACAACTACCAAAATCATTATTTCATTAAAGCAACTGTTAGGATGTTATCTAACAAGTAGGTTGTTTCCTTTTTTTTTTTTTTTTAACATTATGTCTGATATATGTAAGAATATTTGTATTAGCAGTGTTACATTTTAGGAACTCCTGGGTCAACAAGAGTTCCTAACTCATAGTGTTATGTCTGTGCTCCTTACCCTGTTATGGAGATGGAATTTTATTTAAGAAATTAATTTATTCACTACTTGACTTTTAGCATTCTAACTCTTAGGAATGATAATTAAGAGTATTAATTTCAAAATCCTTTAGCTTCATTTGAGATTGCCAAATTAACAAGTGAATAAAGAAGTATGTTACAATATGTATAAGGATACGGATGTCAAAGAAATACAGCAAAGTGTTAAAAGACAGGGTAGGAGGGTTATTCATTCTTTTTTCTCATTATGAAATACATAGGAGTTCCATATAAATTTTTGGAACTATGAAAAGGATTCACAAAGCTTACTTGCACAGCAATCTTTTTAAATACCTATAGGTTGTACCACAAAACCTGCTCCATAACTGCTCCATAGTGTAGACGATCAGTATTTTATTCTGTGACAGAAGATTTTGAATGAGTTAAGAGTAAGAGCATTTTGTTTCACATTGATTGTTCATTAACATAAATAAGATAAATACTAAAGAATATCCAAATGCAAATTTGAGTGAACACATTTCACTCTATCATGAATTTTTAATTGCACTTCAAATTGTGAAGCAGAATAAAAGTACCGTGCTTGAAACAAAGTTGTAGGCAACAACCCATACTCTTAAGGGCAAATTCTAAGGTGAAATGCACACGCATCCTGAGGACTTGGCAACAGGAGCAGAGCATGCCTGTGATGAGCCCCAGCATTTCCAGGCACAAGCATCCTTCCTAAAACATTTAGTAGCAGCACCTTTTTGGTTTTTCATGGTTGGGTTTTTGGGGGGTTCTGTTTTGGTTTTTTGTTGTTGTTGTTTGGTTTTGGGTGGTTTTTTTTACAGCAGGATCTCTGAAGGCGCTGTTAGAATTACTATGCAAATGTTTTCCCTAGAGACCCTGGAAATAACCACGAACTTCTACGCACAGCATCTCTTTCCTATTCAGAAAGCCAGCTCCATTTAGAAGGCTGATCTTCCTTACCTGGCAGTCAGGGAACTGTGCCACCAAGCCTCCTGAATACGTTCAGCTCTGACCTACGGTAAAACACCCTGGTACTTCTGCATTCTGCACACAGAACAGGGAATGAGGCATTGACCTTGCCACTGCACAGAATAAATTCTAAATATAGCATGATTTCTAAGTATTCTAATGTTCTTTCACCAGTTAACTGTTAACTTATGACAACAGGCAAGTTTTGACCTGAGGCACAGTTTTTTCCCTTATCCTTTTATTCCAGGTTAGAAGAAAATTGGTAAATAGTCAAGGTAACGTTCAGCTACTCTCTAGGTAGTTGGTTAGTTAATTCAGGGGGGAAGTAAAATGCACTTGGGCCAAGTGATGCAGTCAACAGTTTTCATTTTGCAAGTAGTCAGAGCTTATTTCTCACTACCTGGGGTTTTGTTCCATTCTTGTAAGTCTATTCTCTATGTATGGTGTTAGGGTATTTTGATTACCCCTGCATCAACGTTTGGGAGGTTGCCTCCATGGAGCTAAATGGTGGCACAAGAGACCTGCAAAATAGATTGTGTACTCTGCCCTAAAGATCCAAATAGAGCAGAGAGGAGGAGGGAGAGGGAGGAGTTGAGGAATCCTCCTTAGCAGAGCCGTGTGCAGAAACATCCAGAAGAGCTTTACATATGTTGAATCAAATGTATTGACATAGTATTGACAGAGTACCATAGTGTTGCCATACAATAACAGCTGTTGCTAAAAGGAGATAAATATAAATATTGCTTTCCCCCTCCCCCCCTACTTTATTAGATTTATAAGAATCTCAGTCCCTGCTTTAAGAAATTTCTAATTTTTCCTCCTCTGTTGGTAAGGTTTGGGGACAGTAAAATAAAATTGTTCTCCTCTGTTCCCTGATAGCTGTTGCAGAAAGTGCCTTGAATGCTGTGAATAGTCAGCTGAAGCAGTCAAGGTTCAAAATACTGGCCAGTTTCACAGATAGCTGTTCTTCCCTAGGTAACTGTCAAAAGAACACTGCAAGAAAAAAAAAAAATCTCATTCGCCATTTCGTAACTTTTAATACCCCTAAGCAAACAGCTCCTCTTTGAGGCCAAATTCTACCACATTTTTCCCTCCATGAGTATCCATGAAAAAGCAGTACAAAGGAGTGCTTCCCCATGAGATACTCAGGCCTCTTCCTCCACACGTGCAAGAGCCTCTCTCCACAGCTGTTTCCAGTCTTGGCCAGGACTTTCCTATGCTCACCTGGGCTTCTGTTTCCTATTCAGCACCGTATTTTTTTTGTTCACTTAGCATCCAAAACTAAACTCTTGTTACACTTAAGCATCAATAGAAAAGAAGACTACAGCAGCACCTGAAAATTTCCCATTTCCTTCATGAAGATACGTGTTGGTGCCAGCCTTCCACTTGTCGGATGCTTTAAGAGCACATCAATATTTACTGCAGTCACAGGAGTGCTCCAGCGCAGTACACCTGAGCTGCCTTTCTGTAACTAGTCCAGGTATTTATAGCAGCACGGCATGGCAATCGACTCAAAGGTTAAATGTCCACGTCCTTCTGCTTCTTTGATGAGTTTTGTAGCCTGCGATGGAGTCATAGGTCTTGCACTAGATTAAGTACAAATGCCTCATGCCACCCTAAATATCCTAACACTATGAAGAGCAGAATCTAAACTGTACGGATCTTGGCCTTAAACTCTCCCTACTTGTTCTGAAGATTGTCCTTCAATGTAAACGCTTGAACAAAAATGCTGAAAGGAAACAAAAATTATACTGTCCTATAATATTAAAATCCTGCAATAAAGAAACCCCTCAGTAAATGTTGTGCTCCATATTCAGTACTGGTCTCTCAAAATTTCCATTTCCTATGATTCAGGATTACAACTGATAATTTTTATTATTTTAGCCCATATTTTAGTATCAGCATTGGAACACTTAAAAGTACCAGATCATAGGTAACTTTAAAATGAGAATTTATGAAGGGCTATAAATCAAAAGGTGCAACACGGAAATTAATAAAGAGAACATTGTTATCATCAAATGTAATAAGACTTCTAATACACAAAGATCAATTGTTTTTCCACATAAAAAGCTTTCAGCAGGAATTTTGCACACAACGTGAAGATAAGGGTAGAGGGCATTTTTACTAGAATAACAGTAAGTGTAAGTTACTCTTGGAAATGAATTACAGAAATAATCTTTTTTATTTTGAAGCATAGAAAACACAAGCAGCCATGTAGTGCACTGGAATCTTTAACCCTATTCACCTTTGTACCACATCGCTGGCACATTGCTTTGCCTCTTGCCTATAAATCATTAGGATGTGGGGAATACATCACAAAACAAAGCAGAGTATTATTACAAGATTCATCAGAATTAACAATTATGTCTTACACATGTGTGCAAAATTAAAATTTCTGAGCAAAATCTGTGGCAAGACAAGGAACAATTCTTCCATCTGATTCTGGCAGTAATATACTGTGTGAACTTGCTGGTAACTATGATGATGCTGAATTCAGGATGTAAAAAAATTTCACCTTTCCTGCACGTACCATAGCTTATAATAATACACAAGGGTTATATTCCCTACTTGCTACCAATACTGCTAAGAGAGTTTCTTAAAAATACTTCCCCATTTTGTAGTAAAATGTAAACCTATGATTCTTCTTTTATTACTAAACAACTTAAAAGTTTGTGTGAAAGAAAGCAGCATGTTTCATATACCTAACAGATAAACGGTAGTCCCTTCAATACAACCCAACATCAGAGTTTAAGCCACGAACAATGACTTCAAATGCTGATTTCCCCAAATCAAATATTAATAGACAAATATAAATAGTTACCTCTTACCTAAGAAAATAGCAAAATACTCAAACAGAATAGTTAACGACAATCTTGAGTGGCACTAAAAATATTTTACTGTTCAACGCTGAAATACCTGATTCAAAAGCAAGCTGCAATAGGTGAATATTCTGAAAAGACTACACAAAACCAATTTTTGTCTTCTTCCAGAAGAGTACTACAGCGTCTTCAGGTGTATTCAAGTTGAAATTGTCACAGACGTACTCTGACATAAAGCAATAATACTGATGGTATGCATGCCAAGGACACCTCATGCCAAACCCAGACTTTTTAATTATTAAAGGCACAATTTTCTTCAGGCTTCTTTTTCATCATAAAATTCTGGAAAGAGTCCGCTCAGCCCTTTCAGGTGCACTTATCTATTATTCACCATTCAGAATTTCAGCTGACTGAACAGTTGCAGTGAAACCCACAACAACCCACCACTGTCTTCGTACAAGCAAGACAACGGATGGAAGTGGAGGGTGCCATATCATATGCAAATTTGGCCGATCAGAGGCAGCTGATAGCTAGCAATGCAGTACATTTAAATATACAGTTCCCAAAACTCTACAGTAGAGTTTCCTTCATAAATCCACAGCTTGGAAAAAAAGGAGGAAGTAAAGCTGCTTTTAGTTTCAAAACAGAAGATGAAAAACATCATTTCCAATATGGTCTGAACAAAACAGTCAAAATACAAGATTCTTCGTCCAGGAAACTCTCTTGGGAGTAATTCTTGATCACCACACTGCTGAGTTTGTCCACTGCAACAATTAGCATCTATGAAAGCTGGAAAACTTTAAAGTTTTCCAGCACTTTTCTTATTCCCTACAAAACCACAAAGTAAAAATGACAACATCTTGGAAACCAATGCCATACGGTCATGCAGATATATAATTTGACCATTTTTCCTTTGAAGTCTTTTCAGATAAAATGCATTAGACTAGTATTAGGCAGCTGGTGTGACTTTAAAAAGGAACCCCATACTTGAAGTGGATTTTTGCAGATCTTACCAATACAACTGCCCTGTCTCTACTGATCCCGTGGGATGAAAATCTGATCTCTAAATAGCAGACAGTCCCCTTTTCTATGACAAGAAGAAATATCCATACCTAGATCTATGCTTGTTCCTACCCAGCTAGGTCAAATGCTATCCCAAGTTGTTAATCATACAAGTTTGAGAACTTGGATTATTTCAAAGATACATGTTGCTCTGAAATTTAAAGCAGATTAGTTGCATATGGACTGCTATGAATTTTGTAAACGAGTCTAACTTCCATTTTACAGGTCAATAAAAGTGCACATGGAAAGAAATCAGTCTCAGACAGCCATCATTAGGTTATTCAGTAATGCAGGACAACTTCCATTCATCAAGCATTCAAACAATACCTTGACTTCATCTTTCTCAAAACATTATATTCCAGAATGAATGCCATTATACTCTATGCTAGCCAGAGCTTTGAAATTTAGGTATGGAAAACCATGGTTCAAAAGTTTTAATGCCCACTAGTTGATCCAATTCATGGGTCACATTCAGAACTCTTTCTTACCATGTGTCCTGGTTTCAGCCTAGATGGAGTTAATTTTCTTCCTAGTAGCTGGTATAGCACTGTGGCTTGGATACAGGATGAGAATAATGTTGATAACACACTGATATTTTAGTTGTTACCAAGCAGTCAAGGACTTTTCAGCTTCTCATACCAGCCTGTGACCAAGAAGCTGGGAGGGGCCACAGCCAGGACAGCTGCCCAAACTGGCCACAGGGATAGTCCATCCCATATGACATCATGCTCTGTATATAACTGGGATTGGGCCAGGAGGTGGTTCAGCTCAAGAACTAGTTGAGCATTGGTTTCAGGTGGTGAGCAATTGTGCTGTGCATCACTTGTTTTGTATTTTCTTTTATCATTATTATGTCTTCCCTTTCTGTCCTATTAAACTGTCTTTATCTCAATCCACAAATTTTACCTTTTTTTTCTTCTTGATTCTCTCCTCCATCCCACTGCGGGGGGGTTATTGAGCAAACAGCTGCATGGTTGTTTTAGCTGCCTGCCGGGTTAAACCACGACACCACAGAGACTGATGTTTTGATCTAGTGGCTGATGCATGTTTACATATATTAAAACCTGAGATCCTACAGCAGTAGAAAACTTATAGATTAAACACTAGATTGTTTCTATTTGAAACAAGCCATATTTTGCATCACTATGCAAATGTTACCCACTGCTCTAACATGGTTATATAGGAAATAGATATGTTAAGGCAACAGACAGACAATGGTGACACACTCTTGAACACCCGCCCTGGGCCTTGCTGGCATATTCCATAAACCATAGCCCTCACACTAGTCTCTGACCTCCTGCCCAGGAAGCCTTTTCTTGTTTTCTGATGTCTGCCATGCTAGAGATAATGGTCTGCTCATTCAACCATAACACGACACTACAATTTTTTATGACCCAAACTAGAAACACCTCTGGTTCTAACACATAACTAGCACCACACTCAGAGGTAGACCAGGGATGTCTATATTGTATTTCAATGCACACTGCCCATTTAATTTTAATCTTTTCTTCTAAGGCTTGGTTTCTAAAGGTTGGCCATAACTTCACTGACTAAATTCACCGTAGCTCCACTTTTTTGTTCACACACTCTATAGTTAACGGAGTATTATCTTTGCCTGCAAGTCATCTCACAGTTCTTGCTAGGAGGTTTCCAGATGTTGGTTTAACTCTCTAACAGTGTACAGCTGTTTCAGGTTTTGTTTTGTTGTCTGTTATAAAATCTCCAACTCTTGTTCTAATTCCCTTCAGCCTTTTTTGAAGTGCAGGAACATCTCCATGTGAGAAAAGCTCATTCAGAACCTTGTTCAAGGAGCCTGTGTTGTGTCAGAGTGAAAAATACAACAGCCACAGTAAAATCTTTTGCTTTCTGTGTAAAGAAGCTAGAGCTTATGAAGAACAAGTGCTGAAACTAGGAGCAAGTGCTACCTTCTAAAATCTGGCAAGTATTTCCACTATTTGAAATGTACATAGTTGTCTCCATTTGGGCAGATATTATCACTGCAGTGTTCAAAACCAAATCCATTGCTAGTACTGAACACAATAAGATTTAAAATTAAATCCACCTCTTTCTTTGCATACCTATATTTTTGTAGACAATTCCTTCAAACATGGTATTCCTCAAATGTGGCTAATTTTGTTAACACAGGCTTCTAAATAGCTCATGCCCTTTAGAAGACCTGTGGTTCATGTGTTGTATTGAAGAAAGCAGTTTGGGAATCCAGCCTCTCCTTCATAGGTTCTGTCTTCCCCCTCCTTGTGCAACCACTGAAATAAAATAACTTCCAAGTCTGTAGTTGGAAATGATAACGTGGTCTGTTTTCTATTGGTTTCTTTTTCTTTTCTTTTTTTTTTTTTTTTTAACATATGCTTTAATAAAATTTCTTTTCGGTTTTCTTTTCAGATTCTTAAGCATTTCAATAACTTTATTTTCCAAGAGTATTATTGCTGCCTGTGAAGATTCTGGGGGTTTTTGCCAAAAGATGGAGAGAAAGAAAGGAGTAACTATGATCATATTCACTTTACAGTGTTACTTTTCAGAGACGGATACTATAATAACATCATTTACACAAAATTATTAGTATTATCAGTGTTTATAGAAGATATTCTGAATGAAAGATTAATTTTCACTCTTTCTAAACATGGACCTCTAAACAGACACATTTGAATTGAAAAAAAATGAGATATTTGTCCTGGGACATCAGAAGTGAAACTGCAAGCAAGAAAAAACTTCTGAGGACGGTTGATACCATATTAAATTGCACCGAGTAGAGCACACAAAACTAAGTTCATGTGACACTGAGGAAGATCCATTTTACCCTTGTCAGACATACTTTTTGATACAATTAACCCATAGCTAAAAATTTTCCTCTAAGTCTGCTAGCCTAGCACTCTCAGCGCTCTATTTAGGTGACAGTCATTTAGGATTCTTTTATTAGAATAACTGAAATAAAGTTGTCAGCTCTTCAGGTGATGTCAAGGTGGCATTTATTAGTTGCTGATTCAGATTAATTGAAAGGTCAAATTGTTGAGTGTTTCTGTAGACTGAAACTTCTAGATTTTCCCTCCTGCCAAAAGGATCAGAGTGAAACTCTGAGTACACTGCCCAGAAGGACGAGTACGAACAGCAGAGCCAAGCAGTAAATTGCAACAGATTCCCAGCTGAAAAGTAGCTCCAAGTGAACGAACTCTTGCATAATAACTTCAAGCAGTATCATATCTTTTGATGATAAACACAGTTGTATATAAAGGTCTAGGCCTCTTTCATCCTCTTATTTGACAGATAAACCCTTCTGGAAAAGCAGACTCTTTCTCTCCTCTCTACTTAGCCGCTGGCACCTTGGACCTAGCCCTGTTGTACAGAAGACTTACTCTGAATAAATATTGGGCAATACCGTTGCCTATTAAGAAGAGCATTTCTTACCGGATCATGTTTTGTTCCAGGAAGTCTCCAGACTATCAAGGACCCTGCTATCACAATGTTGATAGTGGTTACAAATCCACCATTAGCTCCATGTGTTTAATATCTGGGAAAGCAATTTTGTCTTCAGCATTAAGCCGAAACAACAACAACAAGAAAAACCCCAAACCTAAACAGTTTTCCCTATATTAATTACACCTACTGCAGAGAAGATCATGCTAATGGTGGACTCTTGTAGCATGAACTGGGGTCCTTTTACCCACTGTAAAAACTGGTGCAGTGTAAAATTTGCCATTGTGTTTCCTGTTAAACATCTCCCAGCTCAGCATGAGCTATACAGTAAGACTGTAGACTTTGATAAACTGAATGAATGCATTAATTAATTTTTCCTGCCAGCTCACCTTACTTACCCATACTGACTCAATATTAAATAGAATGCCAGGTGCCCACCTCTGAAAAGACATGGACATGCTTATTCATTAGGTTTGCTTGCCAACTCCCTTTAACAAGTTGTTGGATTATTGAATAAACCAGTGTTTGGCTTTTCAGTAAGGTTACTTTGTTCTGAGCCGAACAGGTCATTGCTAAACTATTATCTAGTCTTCACTCTTGCCAACACGTGCTATAAATGTTCATGCAGTTCATCCTGAACAGAAATATGTTTGAAACCTTAGATTATCAATGTGCTAGAGGGTGCTGCTGTACTTTTACTTCCCAACACTTTTGTCTCTAGTTTCCCGCTCTTTACAACACTTCCAGTGTATTGTAGACTGTTGTATTTTTAAACATATTTGGCTACTTTAAAGCTATAATTTTTTCCTTTAATTTTATGCTTATAAATGTCTGAAGATTATGTACCATTAGTCTCTTACAATGCTGGACACGTAATGGGAAAGTAAGAGCATTGTTCAGGCAGAAACAAAGTTCTCACAGTGACTTTGATCTGTAAAGAACTCTTATGTCTCTGCTGACTAGTAGAAATGCTATCTGGCTTACTTTGCTTTACACATTGAAGTTGATGCAATTAATTAAGGTTCTATACATTGCTATTCCAGAGTTCCTCCTAGTGCTCAAAACCAAAATTATCTTGAGCACTTTTCAATAAGTGTAATGAAGCCTGAAGTAGGAAACAGTTGACTTTAAACAACAATATTTTAAGTAGGAGAGTATCTGCTCATATCACTATACTTTATCACCTTCAACCTTTTCCTACCAAAAATTACCATGATATTAAGGTCTTTTGACAATTAATTTTTTAAATAATTACATCTTGATTTCTTAGAATAGATAGATTCTTAGAGTAGATTAAGGAGTCAAGCACAAGATTTCATTAACTTTAACAATATTATAAAGCTTTATCAGTTAAAAAGACTTTGTCATAAACACTGAATGTTAAATTAATATTTGCTATTTAAAATTCTTGTGATATGCCCAAAACTCAAAATTTAAATTATCTTGCTTAAGGAGGAAATAGAAATTTCATCACTGACTTGAATAAAACAAGGGTTAAGTCAGGAGACAGAACTTAACAAAAAACAATTCTTGTATGTCTGAAAACAGGAACACAAGTAGCCAACCTTTCCCGCCGTTTAAAATACTGACCTTCAGCCTGTAACTATTACATTGAATTATCTCACACAGTGAAAAGTGGCAGAAGTTTTCAAAATTCATTTTTTGCAAAAATATTTTTCTTGAAAGCCCTTCTGGCAAAGAACAACTTTAAATTGTTTTTACAAAGATTAAGAAATAAAACCTGACATCATTTTAAATGATATGAAAATAACTGTATAATTTGGGGTTGGATTTTTTAAACAGCCACAAGCCAAGTTTGAAGATAAATGCTGGTCTTAAAATAGTTCCAACAGGAAACTGGTACGTACATTTACAGAAGATCATCTAGTTACTCATTTGATGCACCTAGCTCAGTTGCACCAACTGTATTTAATATCTCAAGTATACTTATTCAGAGTCATGCTGAAGTATTTGCCTTTAACAGTCCACATTAAATCTGCTGCCAAGATTTAATACTTAATGTAGTCATAATCAACTGGTTGTACAAGTGATATTAAATTGATCTCCACCATTCTGTAGAGCAACCTAAGCAGATAAAGAAGATACAGTTTTGCCAAAAGGCCCAAGTTCAAATAGGACAAATAGGACTGAGCAGATAAAGAAGATATAGTTCTGCCAAAAGTCCCAAGTTCAAATAGGACAAGTTTTGCCCAATACATGACCTAATCAATACCAGAAAGTACACAGTCTTGTCAAAAGACTTTGGGTTGAAGAGGTATCTCTATCAATAAAAGAGGAACTGCCTGAGGCCACAAGGATGATTTCACAACTGATTCATAACTAGAGATCTTTGAGAAAGACACCAAGCAAGCAGTAGAATAGGAAAGAAAAAAAGAAAAAAGAAAAAAAAACAAGATACAGATGCAGCAAATGAGGAATAAAGGAAATATGTATCAGGAAAAAACTGATGTAGTCATAGGATGATGGAATAAAGTGAAGAAATATGAACAAAGAATGTTTTGGCATGAAATCAGGACAGAATACAACCTTGGCATTAACTGTTTCAGATTGTCTATAAGCATAAATTCAGATATGGGAAAGTGCACAAGTAGGAACATTATACTGAATTTTAAATGTGGAAAATACAGATATTCATAGCAGGGCATACTTTTGCAAGGCCATATAAGTCTTACATACTAAACAATGCAGAAATGGTTTATAGCTCCTTCCAGTTCTACATATCTCACTAGAGATTTCCCAGAATAAATGCTGCTACTTATACATAGCAAATGAATGGATATACTACCTTGCCTGCAAGCTTGAACACAGTGGTAGTAGTGGGGAATATCAGAAAATCCATCTCCCATCAGTTTTAGGTTTTGTACATGCAGTTTAATGTTTTGCTTTATCTTGAAGCAATCACGTTTGGATAACTAGATTATTTAAATTTATCAGAGTAACATTTCTATCATCATTGACCACTCACAACAACATACGCAATTATTCAATTACACAAGGAAACATGGATAATTTGTAATACAAATAAATACGTTCTACAGATTATATATCTATAAGCAAATTTATATGCTTGCTACTTGTAACCTGCTAAAATGCCGTTTTCTCATGGCATTTTCTCAGGTGCGTTAAAGTGAACACCCACCTCTCCTACCATGCATTGCATCTTCCTAACAGTTGAGAGCTCAGAAGCGAGGATCTGTGACTGGCTTCTCTGCTCTCTGTGCCCTCTCTTCTGTCCCCGAAGGCTTGCAGGCCCCTTCTCATGAAGGTTTGACCCTCCTTCTGGAGTAAAACTGAGTAACTTTTCACAAAGCTCCTGTACAGACAACAATTAGTTTTGGAGATATTTTTTTTTTTTTCTGATTTCTACTATGGTAAAAGTAATGAAAGAGAGAATTTTGAAATATATACCTAATAAATGGGGCGGGGGGGATGACGACACACAGAGACCAACTAATGAATTAAATAATGTTATACTGCCACACTGGGCATCCTCCTTTTGGAGAGGGATTTTTCTGGTATGAGAGACAGCAACTTCAGCAAATGGAGCTTAACCTGTCCCCCAGCAGACAAGATACACCGGTCAGCAGTCACTTTGCCTGTACAACTACACCTGTGCAACGGATTGCTCTCACATTGCAACACCAGCAAGAAGCATACTTTTATTCCAGTCAGCCACCACCAGTTACTTGTTAATCCAACAATGCTACCAAAACTTTCATGGACAGTCCCAGGCAGGTAAGATGAGCTATCCATTTTTAACAATAGACTGACTTTTTTCAAAATGTTTCAAAATGAAAACAGGCTCAAGTCTATTCCCTTCCTTCTGCCTCCCAAATTCAAATGAAGCTGGCAAAAATTCCTTCTTAAAGATATCATGGCAACCTTATGCAACTGAATCCTTTAAGACATCTAGAAAGACTGAAGAAGTCCCCCAAATAAAATCAGGACTTTTAAGCAAAAATGTAAGTTAATAAACAGGTCAAAATAAGAGAGGAGGAAGGTCTCACTAAACCGTGATGAAATAGTGACCCAATCAAACGAGAAATCTAGGGGATTCCAAACTGGATCCCAGATTCAGGGCATTAATTTTAAATACCTCATTTAAAATTCTGTTTGCTGTGACTACGTGAACATGACTAGATAGAAGAGATGACAGGCCTGTAAAAGCACTCAGTTGATTCTCCAGGGAAGGATGCCAGCAGTCACCCTCGCACAGCAAACAGTGGCTGCAAGTGACTCATAAGAGCAGGGCTGGCATCATCCCTGAAGGGACGTTTCACCTCCATAGAGCAAGGTGAGACGTCCCTTGTAGCAGCTGCTGAGCATAGGAAGATTTAGAAGATAGAGCACAGGAAGACATAGGAGAGAAGAGCAGAAAAGGAAAGACGCAAAGATTTTTACATCCAGGAAATAGCATTGATTGCCACTGCATAGCAAGAACCAATATATTTCTCTCCATAATTTTAAGCTGCTAGCTGCAGCTATATTAACGTCAGCATCAATACCTTTGGAAAAGTGGGGCAGCAGAAAGCACTGCCAGCATCTCATGGCAAAATATGCCACACATATCCTTGTTCAATAGGATTAGCATCAGGAATTAAAAATAACATTTAGGTCTGTGGAAAAAAAAAAAACAAAACACCCAACACCATACTGATTTCACCTTAAGAGTCTTTGTACATTGGTAATGCAGAAACAGTCACCATTATAAGAAGTATTTTTAAATAATTTCAAACTCTCCAGATCTTTTCACATGCACACTCTTTAGGATCAAAGGCAAAAATCTCTGTTTCTTCCAAGACATTTCTTTAACATTCAACACAAACATTAATACAGGCTTATTCTCAGCTAGCATACAGTGTTTTGGAGCAGTCATGCACACACATGTTAACAAACTGGGTGTATTCTTTGTCCTCTAAGAGTTCACTTTAAAACAGCCAGTAAGACAATTTAGGCTTATTGACTTCTGCCATCTGATATTTCGCATTTAAGCAAATGACTTCAGCTATGCTATAGCATTAAACAAAAAACAATCGGGAACAACTCAGTGAAGAAAACAGAACTGATCTTTGCACAGCCAATACACTTACTCAGCTAAACCTGTTTTCATTTCTGTGGTCACACACCATACCACTCTCATCCACCTTATCATCCAGTGTGCATGACGGGTTTGGATGACAGTTCACTCCTGTAGTTTCAGGCTATGGTTCTTACTTTGTGGGTTGGGGCAGATTAGCTTTCACGTTTATAAGCAGATGAAGTAGCAGAAGGTGTACTACAATCAGAGACCTCCTTGGGAACAAAGCTAACAACATATTTATACCTTTTTCCTTAGCTATATGTAAATTTTAAAAATTTATTTGTAGAGTCCTTCAGCATCTGTAGCTTTCAAGTATCAGTGATGGACAAGCACCAGAAATAAGCAAATTTAACTTCCTAGAGCCAGCTACAGTGCTCATGTAAGAGCCTCACGTAGCACTGTATCGCTCCCGTTTGATGCGCCCGTAATACTGATAATCATCAATAATTTACTTTTATGGTTGCCTTCAGCATATTTTTTCTTAGGTCTGAAAAGCGATTGTTCTGAACTCTTAACCAAGCACCGTGTTCCGCAGTTCATTTCACATCTACTCAATGCACATTACTGAACCAAGAGCCAGGGTCAGCGCTGTCAGACTGCCCTTGCACCTGCTGAACGCAACTGCACAAACTCACTGGCTTGAGAAAACAATAGAACAAAGGAAAAGCCCAGGGCCCAAGGACTTCACCGGCATCACATGAGATGTGTACAAAGACAGCCGGTGAGCATGCCTTAACACTTGAATAGTTTTCCAAATTTACACCATACTTTTGGAGGAAATAGGACTGGCTTTAAAGTCTTTCACAGCAAAAAGCAGACGATTTGCATAGTGACAATAATAGGTTCTGATTTGGCCAGCCCCGTCACTGCTGTTTTACCCTTTTAATCAATTATCATTCACTAAGAGGAGTGACTTGCACCAAGACAGTCATCTTCATGTACTCCAAGGCTTCCACGGGTTAAACATCAACTGTGGGACTACAGTTCAAGAGAAGGCATATATTTTGCCTGCAGTACCGCAAGGCTATGAATGACAAAAGCTGGATGACCTCTGCTATTCATGCAAAACCATGCAACAGTCACGACCCTATTGGCAAAGTAGAATGATGATGTAATGCAACAATTCTCTACTACTTTAGGTTTTTTTAATGAATGCGGAAACACTTCAAGGTGTAATTAAAACAAACAAAACCTCACCAGTGGCTCAGAACGGAATTATCATTCCTTTTAAAGTTCAGACTCTGTGCCAGGGAAAGGGTGGGGGCCAACACATGACTGAAGTGAGGAAGGAAATTCATGGTGCTCCAATTTGCCACCCAAATTTCCCAACTAAGGTAACGACTTGAAACTGCTAGAAAAAATGCGAAAAAAGTACAATTAGATTTGTTGTATTAAGCAACAAATTCACTGAGACACCTAGAATAATGCTCATGCTAAGTGCTAAGATTATAACTTAATAGTTGCACCACATTTTTAGAGCATTACCATACATTTGTCTTCCTGCATTAATGCTGACGCGATCCTGAACAAATAGTATGTAGCCTATAGCATCTGAGGAGCTATGCCCTCATTTATGAAGTCAAAGTGAAATGCTGCTGCAGTTAATAGGATACTTATTGAATGCATTAAGAAAATTCTCCCCTCTCATTCTTTTGTAACTACTTCAAGGGCAAGCTCTCCTTTTCAAGCATACCTGTAAAGAAGCAGGCTACTCCTTATTTTCCCTCATCTCCAATGCTAATCAGAAAAAAGAATCATGACAGCTTTTGAACTACTCTATAAATTGGGTCGATTTTCCTTCCTACTACTCATTTTTTCAGTCTTGTTGTACCTTAGAGGACTATACCTAAACTGCCCTCATACTGAAAAAGACGGTTCCTCTCTGGGAAGTGGTGGGGAGGAAAGATTGACACCAAATGCAAAAGGAATAATCAAAGGAGTAGCACAGCCCGCAGAAGCTCAGGTTTTCGAGTCTATTAACAGAACTGACTCAGCTCACAATCCACACAGGAAAAGAGTATCTGCAGTCCCTAAAGAATTTCATTTGAAAGCAAAGAGGAAACAAGGGTTAGTAAATGCTATTGTTACAAAAATAGCAGCTACATACACCCAGCTATTTCTATTATACAACAGAAATACTCTGCATTTAATATAATCTGTGGTTGCACTGCCAAGTTCTGGACTGGCAATAAGGATGGGACGTTAAAACACATTGTTTTAACAGCTCCAAGGCAGGACAAGGAATGGAATTCCTAATGAGCATTCAGAAAGGACTATTTTTTCTTTAAAAGTTAAAAAGAAAGTTATTATACCATGCCTCAAGCTATGCCAGACTATGTCATCTATTATCAGTGAAAATAGGTTCTTTATGTCAGAGGCAATCATCGATTTTTAAAGATGTGTGAGGAGGCCTTCTCTGTCCTTATGCCTTTCAGGATCTGCAACTGCAAGCACATTTCCTAGAACACCTAGGTAGATGTGGAAAACAATTACTGGAGATAGGGCAGAAATAATTTCTAGAGATACTTAGAAGGCAAGTCAGAAACTATGAATGCACCACATTAAAGGAAATCAGTATTGAGGAAATGCAGTTTTGTTTGTCTTGGAAGCACATTGAGTTGAGTGCCAAAAATACATCTTTGGCTCTATTTTCCACTCACCTCACCTTTACAAGTAGCAGGCATGTCAAAATTCATCAACCTTTGACTTCTTGGAAAACAGATGGAAACAGTAAATTTGATCAGTCTAGATTTGAAGGGTAAGTAGCAATTGCAAAATGGGACAGGAGGCAGGAAATCATTACTGCATCTGACACTGTTCTTATCCCAAGTTTGTTCATTTTAGTTATTGTCAAAAGAAAAATGACCAATCATTCCGTCATGCTAATTCCACTTGCAAGGCTACTGAACTTAGACTTGCATATCAAAAGCCACTGCCCTGTTTTATTCAAAACCCTTCTTCTCTTTTAACAAACACCACAATCTCTTTCATGAAAACATATAAATACAATGCTGAATTAAAAAAAAAGTCAAAATTTCAATTATTGCAAGGAACAGCATTATCATCATCTGTCCAGTCCACAGATTATCCTTACAAAGACTTCAGTAGCAAAGTTTTCCAATTCCCACAGCTCAGCTGGAAGCAGGATAGCTGCTAGCAGTGACACTTGGCAAAAAGTTTGGGAACACTCAATAGAGATGCAAGTAATTACAATGCCACCTTAAAATGTAAAGATAAAATAATGGGAGCACCTTTTGCACCCCTGCAAGTGTCAGCTGAGACAACTGATTAAAAGCTGTGCTCTTATGTTTCCTCTAGCAGGGCCAATCCCAAAAGGATAAAGCCACTGTGTGCCAACTGTTTGCTTTCACAGGACACTGACAAAATAAGGCAAAAAACCCCCCTTCACTCTCTCTGATATACTGCAAAGACAAAGCTTAATTTCATCAAGGGCAAACTGGCTACATCGATTGGATTATTCATTTGGTATAATGGACTTTGCTTTCTTCCTGCAGCTTTCTCAAAACAAGAACAAAATGAAGATAAATCGGCTCTCACTCAAGGCTGACACACTATATATATTTATGGATTTCTAAGCCCTGCAATACAAAAGAGGCAAGGTATTCATTACACAATTTTTTTCCTCTGCAGTACTGTTACTCTTACATAGGCTCCACAGAAAACAGGCATGCTTTGCAAAGGAAAGGCTGCAACACAGCTCAACAGCAGCTCCAGCTTCTCTCCTCCCTTCAGGTCTTTCTTTACCATTACTGATAAAATGTACAGCTTTTCCTTTCCCAGCACAGAAGCCACTTTGATACGTCTGCATGAAAGGGCACACAACAGAACACCCTTTTGATCCTCCAAGCAAAGGACTAATTGCCTTTTTCTGAGGGAGCACCACTAACGTAATCCTACTCTGCAATTTCGACAACTGACGTAACTGCCAGAGTTTATGAAATCTAAAAATTACTTTTCCCATCATCATGTACACTGTTGCTATTATGCTAAAGATCTGGCCTCATCTTTTTTTTCACACAATAAATGAGGCAGTTATGCCAACAAACTCAAACTACTATTTCGAAGAATGGGATTGCACATTTATCAACTGCACCATATAATGGCACCACTTTCCATCACTTACTGTTTTGCAAAAAGAGAACGACATACTGTATTGCATCATTGTATTTAGATCAAGGAGAAATTTGTGGCACAAACATTACAGCAAATATTAACCTACAATAACCTCCTTAGAAAGGGGGAAAGAATTACTTAAAGTTGCTGGGCCAGACTTTCTTTTGACTTACAACACATTGTGGTTGTAATTGAGCTAATTACAATGAACAAACCTGTGCAAAATAGGTGCAAAATCTCACACCCATTTATTATTCTGTTCACCTAAATCTGAGCTGCAACAGCAGAATGTGTCTCTGTAGTCAGTAAACCTTGCCTGCATGTATTTAATGTACTGTCTTAAAGGGCAGGGGAATTCAGTTTGCATGAAAATAGCCTCCTTTCTAAAAGTGTTGCATCTGCTAAGGTAAGATAATCATTGAAAGGAAGATGACCTCCTGGTAATCACATAAATAAATCAGCACTGCCCTCAGAAAATCTCTGATGCTACCTAATACAACAGGCAGAAGACATTCACTTGCTTTCTTCCTTTCCTAACCTTGCTTTAAAGCAATGCTGGTTACACAGAGAAGCTTTTGGCAAACCATTTAGGATTCTCAAAGGAGCGGGTGATCTAGCTTACATTTATTTTAAAAGCTTCATAGGGAAAATGCATCATCCAGTATGTCTCTAGTTTTCTACCAGTAAATGAACAAAACCAAAGTAAATCAGCAAGCGGCACGACATGCCAAAACCTAGAAACAAAATGAGCAATGAAATTGTACTTATCACTTAGAAAAATCTAAGCCATTCATTTGAGATGCTTATGTTTGGGTAACCTTTGGAAGAATGTTTGCTGTTCCATTACACAAACAATGGAAATATGAGATAAGGAAAATAACTGCAGTTGCCAAGAATGCTCCATGCACTCCTCTCAAATCATTAAACATGTAGATATTATTTTATGGGTATATAATGTACTGCGTACAGCAGGAACGTCAGATGTACAGAACCGTTTCGCCTAACCCCGAGCCTGTGGGGGTCCCAGGAGCGTGGTGCAGAAATCCCTGAACCAGTACATCTGCATGGCACCGTGCTGACGCACCCGCTGAAACACAGAGATCTAAGAGCCAACCATTACAACTTTAACAGGCATGTTACATAGGACTCTGAGACAATACTGTATGCCAAAGCAAAGCTCCTTCCCTCACATGAGTTATTAACACACAACCATCTTGCCTAGATTTTTTCCATCTGTTCACAATCTTGAAAGACCTACTATGACAATGGTGTTTAATGTGAACTTGGGTCAGACCCAGCATTTCCCCACAGAACAGAGCTGCAAAAAGCCAAATAAATAATAATAGTTTCAGCGCTTTTCCCTGCAGCGAGAGCATGGGGGCAGGAGGAGCCCCCGGTGCAGACCACGAAGGCCCAGAAGGGGAGGACCCAGTGCCCACCATATGTCCCTTCCCGTGCCTGCCCCTCGTCCCAGGGAGGCAGGCACCATTTGGGCTTTCCCAGCCATGTCCCCAAGCGTAAAGGCAGTACACATTCGTCTGTGGTAACTGTCAGTGGTTCAGCATCTGCAACAGGAACTTCAAACTGAAGGAGGGTCCAGAACTCGCCTTGCCCCTTCGCAAACCACTGAAATGGTCAGTAGCTTTGCTAAGCACAGCTCCTGGTAGCGGGCAGGGGCATTCGAGGGGGTTCTGGGGACCTGAACAGGACAGCAGCGGCAACAAGTGCTGAGTGAAGTGTCTACAGAAAAATGTCAAGTTATCACAAGTTCTTAACAGCTCAGCCATGCTTCGTGCTGCACACATAACGAGGTGAAATAAGAGTTTAAAGCTTGGTGGTGGTTTTTTTCCCATGCAAGGTAGGAAAAAAGTGTTGCAAAATGCAACCCTTGGAGGCCTTCATCGTGACAATACTGAAGGCTTTTTTCATGGGGAAGGCTGGTTTCATTGTTTAAACCAATCCTTCCATGTGGAGAGAACATGTACAAATAAGGACTAGATGTGTACTTGGAGTTTGGCTTCTGGCCTGGGCGTGTTGGCAATTTGGCCTGAACTGCAAGTTGTGTTTTGACACCACAAACAAAGATGAGGAATTAGGCAGCATGGCGATCTGGAGAGAGGATGAGCAAGTTCTTCTCTTACAGTGCTTTTAAGATGCTGCTTTCAAGATTTCCAAAGTACTTCAGCTCAGCCTCACAACCAAATTCTTAAGATCTACTTTAGGAGAGTTGCCAACATAGCTTTAAAAAAAACCAAACACGCACAAAAAACAACCAACCAACCAAATCATTTAATGAGTAGAAAAATATTCATCTGAACCTTGAATTTGAAATAATTTGAGAAAATTTTGAACTTCTACATAATATTTGATGTTTTATGCATGATTAAGTGTATTCGTTTAACAACAGCTAAAATGATGCTATTATAAATTTCTTTACTTTCATGATCTATTTTTGACAGTGTGGTTTTATAGATTTCAATCTCTGTCAATCCCTTATTTTCTATTTTAAACTTATATTTGTCTGAATCAACTATCTTTCATTCCTTTCCCAATTTGCTTCTAAATTCTTTACTTATCTGTAGCTAATTTAACATGTAATAACATAGTGGTGTACCTAACTGAAGTCCAGTATGTACTAGCAAAATGAGCTTTGAAAAACAATATTGGGTTATTAACAGTGTATTTTTATAGAAGTAAGCTTGAGGAACCTCAACTAATGAGTACTAAGCAACCAGTTAATTTTACTGTATTCAGTCTTTCTTCATCTTTTAGTTACCATCATAAAAGGCTTTTTAGATTCTAATAATGAAAAATAAATACACTTATACAATTGGCTTAATTGATATTCAGTCCATATCTCCTCTATAACAAACACGCATTTGAAAAGAGACTTATCTTGTATCTATCTTAACTAAGGGTGGTTACGATGATTAAAACCTCAACTTCTACGCTAGAAATACTGTAATTTAACAGCTAATTGATACTTTCTCTTGCCATGAAGCCTTTTTACAGTAGCCTAAGAGAACTACAGCTAAAAACAAACAAAACTTGCATTTTTCATACTAAAGGTAGGTTCCACCAGCACGTGTAATAGTATCACATCTGAAATGTTCCCGCACTCCACCAGAACATTCCTAGAAACTTAGCCTATCCAGTATCTGCTAAACCCCAACAGAAAAACTTCTCCTACAGTGCTGTAACATCATCACCAATGTGTAACATCTTTTGGAGGTGCTGTTTCAGGCCTGACCACACAGATAGCATCACAGGAAAAGATTTCTCTTTATATAAAAATGAAAGAAGCGTCATCACACGTAGCTTCACTTTTCACATACATTGGAAATTCCTACACCCAAGTATTTTAAGCAAGAAGCCATGAAAGTTAATTTATTAATATACTCTTATAAGTAATAAACATTTTTGGAACACAAAGGGAACATAGACGAAAAACTGACTGTAAATTGGTGCATACTATATAAAATTGTGGGTAAAATGCAGTTAAGCATTGGGAAGAGTGGATTCCAGTCTCATTTGGTATTCATCCATCTAAGTCATCACGTTTTACTAGTTATCCTTTATAAGGTATCACGAATGCTCGAGTGGGCCTCGGAGACTCAGATTGCACGGAAAGTTATACAACTGCCATCACAGCTCTGCACAGTGGGGGGTTCAGTGGTGTTTTGCAAAATGACAGCTAGATCCTGCTTATTTCCTGTGTTACTAGAATAATGAAAGTGAAGCTAATCTGAATAAAAATATTTTTAAAGAAAATTCAAGGAGACACATATTTGTATTTTTTCATATAAAGTATCTCCATAGATTTGGGAAAGTTCTTTTTATGAGCGCTTAAATGGTAGCTTTTCATTATAATATAATCACTTTAATGCAGGAAATCCCTCAGGCATAACTGAGAGCTGGGATCCACACTGCATCTATAGTTAAAAAAGCAATCAAAGAAAATTTAAAGAAGAGACTGAAGCCTTGTAATGCATAATAATGTTATGAATTCATTCAGCATGCAAATATTTTTCTACTCAACATTCAGCAGACTTTTAAGACTCCACACTGATTAATACATGAGTTCAGAAAACACTGGTATCTTCACAACAGGATACATAACATCCGAGTTATTCATAAAACGCCTTACCTTGCGGAGTTCAAGGCCTTGAAAACAGAGCTTCAAAAAGGCACTTTTACTATAAGTGACTGATTCTACCAGTCCATAGGTGGTACATCAAATATTAACATGGGAAATGAATTGCTGAGTAAACTCTGACCTAATTGCTACTTCTTATTTTCTAAACATTGAGTAACCCAGTAAATTCAGACGAGACCACATTTTACCAAATTATAATGTGCCTGCTTCCAGGATACGTTTTTCTCCTCTGTTCCAGTAACTACTTAAGGCACATACCACAAAATGACAAAGACTTTATGAAAATAAATTCTGAAAGAGTTTACACACCTGGGAAGAACCAAATTCTACAGTCAAGTCCTCCTTGCTATTTCATTCATATTCACCCAGGACTCTTGCTCAGCAAGAGTTTATTGGGTTTATTGAAAGAAGATGTGGTACCCTGCAGTAATGCTTGTTCTGTTATTCCTCATAAAACTGTGTAAAACGTGCAGCACTCCATAAAAAATAGCAGAAGTTCAGTTAACTGTACTTCACCAAAAAAGAGGCTGGTTGAAAAGGTGATTTTCAGGTACAGTGGCAAATTAAGGGATTTCATAAAGATATTCCATGTGGAATCCATGGTTTGCTGCAAATAACAAAAGAGAAAACTCTACGGGAGCCTCCACTACATATCTCAATACTTTATTTGTAAGTGTCTACTGAATGTTAAAACTCTATTTCCATATAAGAACCTATTATGTTTCTTTCCTCTAAGAACAGTCATATCCAAGAATATTCTCTGCATTTTACCCTTCTTCGCTGTGCTTGAATACAAGAAAAGCGATGGCTAGGGACTTAGGTCTAAACCTATACTTATATTTGACATAAGTCTTAAAAGTTTTACTATTGAATTCTTATGGATACTTTCTCTCAAATGAAAGTTTCTGAGTTTGGCATTACATATTTCAGAGAGATCCCATCTTAAAATTATTTTTCCAAGCAAAACAATTAAAAATAAAATGAAAATTTAGTGTGACTGGGAATTCCTATTGTGTGATCTATTTTAAAACTAAACCCCAGCAGAGTCTTCATGATTCCAAGGCTATGCTGATTGCCATTTGAAGCTGGAAATGTTTTTCCCTAATGCACAAGTGATGAAGTGCACGTAATGCTTAGAGGAAAGTTACCTTATCTGAAGTATCAGATATAGATTACTGCTGGAGTCAGCATGCCACGCTAGTTGGATCCATACACTCTGTTCCGATATGAGGAATTAAGTTTCCCTGATGTCACAAATTGAATAGATAATGTAATTAACATTTCCTTTGAAGTTCACATTGACCAGGTAACCGCTAGAACGAGTTGGCAACACTTTACTGGAGTCACTGAAGTAATCTCGGTTCATCCAGACTGAGACTCCATCTTTGACTTTCTATAAACCACTGAGGGATATTTAAGATGCTGAATCCCTAGTGGGATATTTATAAATCAGTGTTTATTCTATTATGTAAACATAGAGATCCTGCGATTCTGTCTGGAATTCCCCAGATGCGTCGGGGATATGTCAGAATTGCTGCACATTCTCTGAAGTGTTGATTCTCTTGTAGCAACAGCTATTAGGCCACTCTCTGAAAGACTGACGGACATCTGGAAATCCCAGACAAGTGGCAGAGTCTCATTTTCCTACCTCAGCACTCCTACTGGGAGCAGTCTCCAGGTAGGAAAAGAGGTCCTGTTTGAAGGATCAGATATTTGGGCAAAACTAGAAAATGGGAGAGATCTGTTACAAAATGTTCCATTTGCCACTAGCTACTCTAGAATACAAGATTGCACATGAATGCTGAGGCACTATTGGAGTTTACTGCTCATTTTAATACAGAATTAGCTTAATAATCCTTTGCTGAAAAGGTATCGTTCATAGCTTTATGGTTTAGAATGTTTAAACAATACTGAGACTGCATACAATCAAGTGTAGGACCATGGAGAATTTCCTTGAAAACTAGGCATTGATAGCTGCTCCTTTGGGACTCTTCAACTAGTGCCACTTACAGTATCACACTATGTGATGCTACAATTGACATGTTTATGATTACACCAATAATTCAAGACTTTCAAGCATTTAAACAGAGGAGGTAACTAAATGATTAATTTAAAAAAGGAGAAAATGGAATAAAGCAAACACTTCTATCTTCTTGAAAAAGAAGATAACTTAAAATGAACATCTTGGCTACTTTATGAGCCAAGATAAATATTATAAACTCAAAGACTGTATAATTTCCAAAAGCGTTACTATTCCTTGGAGATGAAAATAGTGATGAGAACACAATTCTTAGAATTAAATAGAATTTTACTTGCAGTAAAAAAGAAAGAATTGGTGAACAGGAAAATTGCATGAGGAGAGGGAAACATCCCACCATTGTCAATGGTTTACAGGGAGATATTTGGGATGAGTGTTGAAAACTAGTCTGATGACTGACGATCAGGTACAGAACTCCAAAAACACTTAGAAGAATACATATTGAAAAGTTATGATTGGTATTATTAAACATAAAAAAGGAGTTTAGTCCAACTAATAATATCAATCAGTTGCATATTGATAACTTAAGCAAAACTATCTATGGTAATACAGTAAGGCAAGATCAGTAACCACAAAATATATGTATTACATATTGATCTACAAAGTAACATAATGTGTATCTCAAAAGGTCTTTTCATATTCTCAAGATGTCCAAATACCTTGAAATTCTTCTGAAGCAACTAGCCTATGCCTTCATACCCCCAAGAGCATGTATGCTAAAGCCTCTTTTAACACTATAAAACAGGTGCTGATTTTTTTGTCTACCTTGTAAGGAAGAATTAATGCATTTAGCTGTTGGAATAAACAGCACCTCTTTTCTTCTCATGCTAGCTTCCGCTACAGCTAGACTGTTTTTATTTATCTTTTGTTTTATTATTGTTGGGAATAATGGCAGCGCCATGAGAATTGTGTTCAGGTTTAAAACAAAACCTCTTTCTTTCACTATCTGGAGAGTACTTACACAAAGTCCTCGGATTCAACTGAAGGGAAATATGCTTACCTTCTGTTGGTGATGTCTTCAGATGTCTGCAGAGCCCCTCTGTTTCCCCATATGTCTCTTTAATTTTTACTACTGCTTCTGTTCCTCGAAGTTCCATGAGGGAGCGCAGTTCTTGCAGTGTGCACCCAAACTCTCCTGCATGGTTGGCCTCATTTCTTTGGTTCTTGGAATAAAAATCGCTATTTGTCATGTCACCCATTGTTGCTGATTATATTGCTCCACTTGTTATAGTTGATACAATCTTAAAACTGTTTAAAAATTGAAGGAAAGGAATCTTGAATTCCAACCTAAGAAATTAAAAAGAATCCAGTGTGTGTCCAGCAAGCGACGTGGAGAATACCTCTGGCGTGCAAGGTGTCCCTGACTGACTAGTGGTCCGCAGAATGGCTGCTTTCAAGGCTGCAGACCAGCTCCGCTCCATTCACCATTTCCCATTATGCTGCACCCAAGCTGTAGAATCTACATGGTCATTTCTTCCTCTGGACCTTTGGGAACAAACAGAAGTGGCTCATTACAAGAGTGAGCAATAACGTGTTACAAAGGTGATTTCAAATTTATTTGCTCTCTCTTTGCAGTTTGACTCGTCATTTAAGAGAAGCTGTGCAGAAACACTGTACAGACGTCCTGTAAAACGCTGCAGGTAGCCAGAGCTAGCATCGACAAGGATAACACTAGCTCTGTCTTAGATAAAGCTCTCTACAGCTAAAGCACCAATGGCAGCGTTGCTTACTTTAATCAAGTCCCCAGAGCACCCACTAAATGAGATGACTCATGAATATTAATAAGTAAGCGATTAGTCCAGCATGCTTGATGCACCTCCAGTACGTGCAGCCACATCAATCTTTCATCTGGCAAGAACAAAGACTCTCTCATAAAGGCTACAAGGTAACAAAAATTAGTTAAACACTACTAGTTTTCGTAATGGGTTAAAGCAAAACTGTTCTTCAGTGCAAGGACAGTAAAACTGGTGGAAAAACTAGAGCCTCTATTACAAATGCAGAATACATTTAAATACATTACATCTTGCAGCCTTGCCTTCTGTGAACAGAAGCATACCCCAGAAAAGAACTACCACGCTTGAACCTCTTGCTTTGAACAGCCAGAGCTATGGCTCAGGTAAGGCAGGCAGCACCCGGGTTGCCTTCCTCCAGCACAGCCCGTGAGCCCACTTGCCAATGGCCCTGATGGCTAAAAATGTTTGAGCGTGGAGCCAAGGCACGACACACGCAAATACATATGCACGCAGGGTGGTGTTGGTTGGGGTTCTTGCCTTCTTTTTAATTCCCCCCCCCATGTGCAGTGTTGAACAAGTCACATTTGGACCATCTGGGAGACAGTTGATTACTTGCTAAAACCAGCCTTTAAAACCTGTTTCCCCTTCCCATATTCTAATGAAGTTGGTTTAAATACTGCTGAAACCAGCTATTATATTTGGCACAGAGAGTTTTAACAGAGATTAAAGGTTTCTTTTTTGCCTCAGGCGGGTTAGTGTGTGCACACTGTCTAATCTATAGGTCTCAGAATAGTTTTCTCATAATAAAAAAGATCTTTAAAAAAGTGTACCATCAGCCTAATGACTGACAAACCTGTCGTAGTCAAAGTGCATATTTTGAACTGTCTAGGTACAGCAATACACAGCAGAAAGGTGTACACATGTAAAGGACAAAGAGGATCCCAAAGTGTTTCAACTCCCAATTTTGTATTTGTGCAACAACTGTAATCTCCAGCCCGCACACAGTTAACAGAAGACAGACTCGGTATTTCCACTGATCTAACTGCATTGCCTTTGCTCTGCACGCGCCCGCTGTACGCATTAACTCCTCTTTGCCCACAGTGACATCACTACAATATTACAGAATGCAATTAAAATAGCGATCAACTGCTACATGCTTCTTCGACTCATCCTATTTATTGACACGTATTCTAGTGCTAAGAACTTCTGCCAACCTTGATTTCACATATTGCTTTTCAAGTTCATGAGAAGAAAAGAATTTCAGCGCAAATTTTGGCTTACAGTGAGCAATAAAGAGAAAGTGGAAATAGTAATTAAAAATGGCCTTTATTTGCCAAGCAATAGCCAAGGAGGAGATATTCTGCTCTGTCAACAACATTCAACTTTCCATGCTTGCATGCTGGACAGTGTTCACAGTATCAATTCACTTCCAGATAATTCCCTATGTATAGCATGCAGAAAAGACCTTAATATTGCTTTATCTGTTTTCAAAGAGGAAGCATAGAAATAATGAATAGAAATAACATCAGCCTGTAGCATTATTTTGAAAAAAAATGCAGGATAAAAATGTCACAGATGTCCAGTAAAACAGACTTCATCCCGAGAGGCACTCAATCACCTCAACCTCCACTGATGATATGCCTCCCCTTTCCTACAAATCAGCATTTCAGACTCTTCCTGGTTTCATCTATGATAAGTTGCTGCTGCCAGCTACATCAAAAAGCAGACTCAGACTTGATTAGGAAAAAGAATACTCAGAAAAATGTTGTTAAAAATGAGGCATCATTAATAATAATGAATAGCTAAAATGACAGACTACTATTTATTTTCAGTGGGCAAAAAAAGAATCTATTCCTAAGATGAGGACACTTCAAGATCTAGAACACTGGGTGTCCGAAACAGCCATGATGTTAAAAACAAAACCAAAACAAAACCCCAACCAACCAACCCACACCATTCACCTAACACAGAATTTATAAGGCTTTGCTTGTCCTGTGGGCTTTTTAAACATTCCTCTAATAAAATAAAATTGTTCTTAAAGTGTTCCATAACACCACAGTGAAAGGATAATTATTAGTATTTGCAGAGGAGAACCATCTACCAACTACATTAGTGATGCAAAGGGTACTAAACTCAGTATCAAAGATGTTTTCTGCATGATTTTTCGGTGGGATGTATCCACCACTTTCAAGCAAAGCATCTCTTTTGACTCACTGTGCCATCACTATACATTAATACATTTGTAGAAATTCACTGTCATTTGTCAGCCACAGCAAGACTGTGTTGTTGCTTTTTGGCAATTTTGAGTCATTTGTCTGCTTAATTTTTTTTTTTCACCTTCAATTAAATATCAATACACAACAAATCTGAAGTCTATGCTTCCTTCAGAGCTTTAAAAACAAATCACTCATTGTTTGTGCTCTCCATGATTCACCTAATGTTACGACACCAGGGAAACACCATCTCATGTTTTGAAAGGCAGATGGTAAAATATAGAAAGCACAAAGCATGACTAACATTATTCACTGATAATGCATCTCCCTAACGCCATGGAACAAGATATGCAGCTTCATTCGATCCTCGAATCTCTTTTATGAAAAGTCCAGGAACCTTGCCAGAGCGCATACCAGGTTAGCATGACTGACACATCAACACCTCGCTGGGGAAGAGTGGTTAATATTCCTTTAACAAAAGCTGAGGAATAGAAAACTTGAGACTGGCATATGACAGTATTCCCCCATCAGTAGGGCTACAGGCTTTATAGCTCCAAAATAGATCAAATTACTAGAAGTGGGTGAAATTTAGAGTCTCCTAGAAATCCAAGTATCGCACTAGGTTTGGGTAGGGGTTTTTTGTTTGCTGGCTTTGGGGTGGAGGAAGCTCGAGAAGGGATTTGTTTTTAACACACACTCAAAACACTGATATTTTCAATATGTGGATGTAGTACAGGTGAATTACCAAGAAATTTGGATTCTAAAAAAGCAGGCAATACCTGCACATTTTCAATCAAAATGAATGACTGACATTATTCGGGAACAACATCACTGAGAAACCATCACCGATTTGATTTGGATCTACCTTGATCTACCACGTAGCTGTTCTCTTGCCTCATAGCAGTTGCAGATCCAGACGCTCTCCGAAGAGAAACAGGCACTTCTAAACTCAGACTGGTCTCTTTCTCATCTGGCCATCTCAATTAGGTGAACTGAATTTGAGCTAGGGGTGCCCGCTTCCACTGGTTATAGGGCAAATCTGCACAACTAGTTGACAAAAAGATATCCAATGGCACTTAAAACTAATCCCACTGCTATGGGCTAAGCTATCTGAGGAATAACATCTCCAACAGTCAAAGGGAACGAGGCTGAGCAAACCACAAGTTTCAGCAGCAGCAGGTGCATTGCACTGGGGGTGGGACACAGCCAGGGAGCTCAAGGACTTCTCCCTTTCTTTCCAGAGAAGCCTGAGTCCCCCTCAGGGCCTCCAGACCAAAATTTCTCAACCTCTAACTCAAAGTCGCTCAATCTCTTTCAATCTGAAGACCATCATTTACAGTGTGCTTCAATAGTTATAATTTATAAACAAATGCCTCCCAGGCCACAGAGAGCCATCATCCTCAAATCCTGAGAGCACAGCTTTTGACACCGTTCTAGCACACAATCGTTTCCTCCTCAGTTATGTGTATGTGCTCTCACCATTCCCTATGATAACAATTATAGAGAAAGCAATCCTCCATAGACACGTTCAGCTAAAGAGAAATAAAAATCTCCCGTATCTGAAAAACTAATTTCACACACAATGTTACACTGCTCTTCCTGACAAGAACAGTAGCTTTTAATGAAGGTTATTTATTTTTACCAATGCTTCTGAAACAAGCTTTAGAAACAAGAAATTTGGGTAAAAAAATTTCCTAAAGTGCAGTTTGGAAAAAAACAGTATGCTGTGAATAAAAAGAGAACATAGCGGCCCACCCAGACTCATTTTGGGTAGCAAAAGACCTCACATACTAGAGAAAACCTGAGTAAAGTAGTATCCTTATTTTTTGCATTAAAAAGTCAGAATATGAGTCATCACACTGGTCTGGGATTTTGTTTGTCAAAGATTTAATGGATTTTTGCTGTACAAACTCAAATTATTTGTTGGTTAGGTGTTGGGGTTTTTTTCAGAGTGGCTGTGTCTTGTGGAAGAGGCTTCCATTCCTGTAGAGCCCAAGTCAAATATTTTTCATCTTCTAGCTGCTTAAAGGAAATGCATGCCAATTAAAACAGAAGTAATTTGGATGAGATAACTGCAGGCCAGCTGGGAAAACTATTCTTTGATTTCCCTAATCAGGAAAAGTCTCATCTTGGAAGCTTGTAAATATTTTCCACAGTGCGTTAGAATGATTTCTAAGTAGATATTATCACCATGTATTCTGACATCTGATTTTGTTTGGACTTCTATCGGCAGAAAAGTTAGTAGCAAGGTAACAAACCACATTTCACCAGATCAGAATCACAAGACTTGCATTTCACTGTCCTTAAAGGTCTGAACAAATAATGGATTCATGACGACTCCAAAAGTCCAGGATATATTCATAATTTGACTTTTTTCTCTAAATTGTCATCTAAGATTATGCCAACTCTGGTCTCAAAATGCGATGACAAAGGAATTACCTGCACTACAGGAGGAAGAAGGAAAAGGTAATCCCTTCTTAATGGGCTGGCAGAGAAACAGCCAGGGCAGAGAGATCAGATACTATTCTCTCATCATGCAACTGGGAAGGCAGCATACAGATCTGGTTCCCCTGGAATTAAGCTGAGGGAATTAGCAGTTCCCACCCTTCTGCATGTAGCATTACTGTCCCACTTGGGTTATTATTCAACTGTAGATATAAAGCTAGCTGGTCCCTTGAGATCTATAGAGAACTCCCAGGGTAAGAGGGGAAAAAAAGCACTGGAAGTGTCACATTTTAGTGAGTAGTAGGTATTTTACCAGATTTACCTATATTCTTTCCATTAGAGATACCACTCCTTGATAAAACAGAATTGGAAGCAGATTCAAGGGAAATTTCCCTTGAGTCTGAGCAAAATCATCTGAGAGGGGTTTTTTCAGATTACGGTTCCTCAAATTTTGATGCGAGGTGTGGGCAGCAACAGGTTGACAACATATAGCAGAGGATGAAAAACTCGGGGCAGACCTTTGCAAGGTGAAAACAGTTGAGAAAGAAAACAATAACCTGCTCTGCAGAAGTCTCCAGATGCATGAAACAAATCAAGTGTGGTCCAGTTGTACTACCTTTTACAATTTCTTGTTCTTTTCATGTCAAAGACAAAATGTCCATCCATTTGTGAATATAACCTTTGTGGACCAGAATGAGAAATGGATTGTCTATCCAAGCAGCCAAAGCTCATCAAATGCATCCAAAGATGCTCAAACTCATTCTCTCTCAAAACAAATACTGACTTTGAAGTTTAATTGTCAGGAATGTACAAGATGCAGAAGGAACTAAGACAAAACACCATTTGAATAAAAGCAGGTTGGCACCTTCGCAACTGCAAAATTTTTGTTTAATACCAGTAAACTGAAAGTAGATAAAGAAAGGGAAACTGAACTTTAGCTAAGTGTTGTCTCAAAATATTCCTGACTTCATCACTACATTTCTTAATGAATTTCAAGTTGCATTAAGTTAGCTTGGACATAATCCATTCATGATGAGCACACAGGAATGAGACATTTGTACATTCCACCTGCAAATAATTAGAATTTCTTCTATGATGCTTCATTCAGTTGTTGTTCTAAGCAGAAATATATTTCCCCCAATAATATGATGACATAAAGACAATAAAGTTAAGGTATTATTTTAAAAAGATTCCAAAACTAAAAAGGTTTAAAAAAAAAAAAAAAATCACATGTAACTATCTGTTATAATCCCTAAAGTAACAATTTTTTCAGTGTGAATCCATGCCTCCAGTCAGCTTGGACTTCTTGTACCAGTTTTGCTATCACATAAGAGAAATAAAAACTATTCCATGCCTCCTGTATACAATACTGTTGATTATTTGAAGGAAAAAAGAAACTGACACAAAATAAATCTTTATCAAAGGGGCACAAAATATCATTAATGTCAATTATACAATAAGCTTATTTACTTAGGATCTCTACCAAACAGAATCATACTCAGAAATTTGCTGATTTTTTTTTCCACGCTGTACCAGTATACTGAGGGAAACTTGAAATAACAATTATGAAATAAAACTGCCTCCAGTGCCCTGTTACAGTGTACAGTTATTCAGTCTACAACTTGCTACGAAGTCTGTTTTCTACCATTACTCATGTAAATGGTTACAGCAAAGCCAAATGAACTACTGACAGGAACAATGAAAGGAATCAATCGAGTCCCATTAAAGTCAATGAAACGACTCTATCAATGACTTCTGGGGGATTGGATCGGGTCCTGCGGGTTAAATCCTTCCTTCTCTGACGCCAGAATTTCGCTCTTTATGAACACTGTTAGTAGACAGACTACAGTAAGAAACCAAATCACATTTATTACTGCTCATGGCTGAGGGCTTGCCTGAGTTAGGCAATATTCCTGGCTTTGCATGCTCCACCACCAACACGTGCTGACTTCAGAGGCTGCGGCGGGTGAGCAGGGGGGTAACCAGCAGTACAGAGCCCCGCGTGACATTAGAGATGCTTACTGAAAAGGGGTCTCCTATGCAAAGAGATTGTTCTAGTAAAGTCTGTACTAGGCGCAAGTTCTACGAAACCTCTCGCATTTCTCGCTAGTGCTAACATCAATTTATTTTGTTTTGCTTTCAGTGATAAAATGAAAGGTTATTTTTCATTAGCTATTTATTCTCCCAAGACTCTAATTCCACATTGCAAAGCAGTTATTGGATTTCTTTTATTCACTACCTTCCTACACAACACATATTCCTGCTCTTCGGGGTTGTACTTTTGGCACTGAACAAAGACTCATTCTATACCTATATAAGCTTTAGAAAATTCATGTTTTCATGTATAGCTGCATTGATTTTATACAGAGCCGAACACAACACAGTTGTTCCAAGGAGGGCCAACTTCCAAACTATGTTATCAATTTAATCAAAAACATAGCTGGAAAAAAAGCTAAGGATATTCAGATTTCAGATATTCAGGTATCAGGAAATAAAGTAGATGTGAAAAAAAAAAAAGTTAAATGCACTAAAAACAATAGCTGATTAGCTAAGGGACATATCCTAAGCATAGACCCAGGATCCAGCACAGATTATTGCATTAGTTACGAAGCCTAGGAGAGGGGAAAAAGAAGCACCTTTCTTTAGCAGAAAGCACACAAAAGATGCATTATCCAGTGATGTAGCAGAGAGATCTACTGATCAGGTACAAGCTCATCAGCATTGTCTCCAATTTTCAAAGTTTCTTCAATTGGGCTGAAGCGTCACCTTTGCCTCCACCCCCCCAAAAAAATTAATGTTATGCTATGTTATGGCCATTACAGTATCACCCCAGGGGATAAGGATGAAAAACCCTATACAAAAAACCCTACAAACTCGCTAGACTCCAATTCAGATATTTTACTTTGCTTCATTAGAGGCAAATTATTGAAACATAAACACTAAGAAGTCGAGGCATTATACGTTTGTCCTTCCTTCGTACATTTTATGTATCACCAGATTTCTTAAACCTAGAATTTGAATTACCATGTGACCTTTAGCATTGAGAAGATACCAGCTTGAAGCATGCAATTTGAAGGCATTTTGAGAAGTCTGTGCTTTTACAGTCTGTGTGTCTGGTATATGATTATATCTCATTTTAATCAGCAGATTCTCCAGGACATCTTAAAAGAAATAGCTTATCTAGCTTCTTACAACAGATAGGAACTTCAGCTTGACAGAAACTGATTAAATACAGCAGACAGGCCTACTCTACCCCACACTACCAAAAATTTTTGGACTTTTGTTCAGTCTCTGTTCAGAAGGGACACTTAATTAGGTTCCTAAGTTTTATTTTTTTGGTTGCCCCCCCCCCCTTTTTTTTTTTAAGTCCATTACTAATCATTTAATTATAAAAATATTAACTGGCCTCTCTATCTAATCTTCATTAAGACTAACTCAAAGTTTTAATACTATGGTAGAAACTGCCATTTCTCCTGATAAGTACACATATATCTTAACCTCACTTTACCTTCCTGAGATTTTCAAGCTATTTTAGAGACTTTTTATCTTAAAAACTGAAAATAATGACAAAAATTTTATTTATGTCTGAACCATCTATTAGCATTTTAATCAATAAACTACAATTTTTACTTACAATCCTTCTCTGGCCTGTACATTTCAGAAAACCAACATCTGCCCTCCTGACACCTACCTTGGGGGCTGCATCAATCCACTAACTGTTTCGAGAGTTCTTAAAGGGCAGCAGAAATATTTACAGTATTGGTTAGAATTTTTGTCATAACAGTAGTCTCAAATACTTATAGGAGGCCAGAATTTTAGGGTTTTTAAATGGAGGCCTGTTTCCTGCTTTAGATGGAAGCAAGAGCAGCACATCTACACCTCTGAGGAAGTGCAGTGGAAGAGCGCTCATTAATGTGAAATATAATTTTGAGGGATTACTTTTTAGTAAAAAGTTGACAGGTATCATGTTTTTTATAAGTATGGATCTATAGGACACCAGAGAGAATAAAAACTGAGGAAATCCACAACTGCTCAGCTGCAGCAAAATGCATTTTGTTGTGTCCTGTTCTGAACTCCAGAGGTTAAAGGGTCCAAACCAAATCTTGCATGGTCAACGGGCATTTCTTTACTTCAGCTCAAATTTCAACAATTAGATCAGAATAAAAACTGAACCTATGTCAGCAAACAGGGTATACAGGTCAATGGGGTTTGTACCTGATGAAGAGATAGTGCTTCTTAAAAGGAAAAGAAGATAGAAATTACATCCAGCATGTGAAAGTCCCAGTGGCTGATTATTTTACTAAAAACATCTGTTTAAATAGCCATACTCCTGGTATGAATGATTACTTAGGAAGTATCACAGTTTCTTCTAGAACCCTTTGCAACACGTACAATTTACAGACAAGATTAGATCCAAACATTTTTCACAGAAAAGACCTTTCCTCTTTTAACATCTAATTCCAAACTACTATACCATGATCAGTGTTGACACTCACATTCCTAAAAAAGAAGTTCAAAATTCTACATAGAAACCCACAGGAAAAGAAACCTCCCCAAAAAATGGACTTGCTATGCTGTTTTTCTGTCAGCATCTATCATATAAATCAGCCAAACGTTAGCAGTAAGAAGGATTGGTTAACTACTGATGGCCATGTCCCTCTAAAAGAAGCAAAGAAAATCAGAGCATATTAGCAGACCTTTAGCCAAAAGACAGGAGGAGCCACAGCACAGCCATCCAAAAATGGCATCACCTTGCTGTATTTAGCCCAAAATGCTCTATTTCAGCCTTATATATAGAATAATGTCTTTTACCTAAGAGTGACATCAAGAGTGATAGCAGAGCAACCCTTTTTTGCAGGGGAAGGTACTCCCTTCTTACATTTTTCAGGGGTTAAGAAAAAAAAAAAAAAAAAAAGGAAAAAAAAAAAAAGTCCTTTGCTAGCAGCAGGGCCAGCCAGTGTGGAGTACAAGAAAACACACTGGTGGCTGAAGTCAGACATCGTTATTGCCAGTCAGCAGTTGGTGTGATTGTTCAGCAGATGAAGTGCTAGAGCATGATACAGATCTCCATGAGAAACAGCTGGCCTGGAGTGGGGGGGCGGGGGAGGACACCAACAACAAAACAAACAAAAAAACCCCAAACACAAAAAAACCACCCCTAACAAACTTACATCACAGTCTGCACTTGCAGTTCTATCTTCTGCCACCTTGGTTTCACTATCAGAGGCATCTTATTACACTATTAAGTAAAGATATAAAGCCATGAAACTACTACTGAAGCTTTTAGTGCAGCACCATTGGTTGTTAATGAGAGTCAGAAAATCCTGCTTCCATGCAAGAGAACTATAAGCAGAATAATGAAACAGGAAGAACACAAAATATGAAAGAAAATCATCTGGTTGTTGAAAAATATATTGTTAATGAGCAAATAAAAACATACGAGTGGAATTGGAACATGCACATTTTTCATATGCACTACTGCCATAACAGCTATAAAGGAAAACTGCATGCTATAATCTATTTTTCTGGAAAAAAATCTATATTTTCTTTTTGTTAACAGTTAAAAAGAACTTTTGTATCTTTTCCTTTAAAAAAAAAAAGCCAAAAGAGAATCTTTACATAAGATCAGGCTATTTTGTTCTTGAGATGGGATGCAGTTCTCTGAAATGTGCGCAGAGACCAAATTATAATTAACAGCTGGGTTCAGTGCTCTAAGGACCAAAGACAGATTTTGTTGTTGTTGCCTGTGTATTTTAAGGCAAGAGACTACTTCCACCTTGCCCACATGGAACCACAACATGGTTATAGACAGTGTAAGGATATCAGCCATCCGGAACATTTTAATTTTGTGAGGCAGATTTTTAAGCAAATAGCTCTCCTCAGACCACACATCTCATTGAACAGGACACACAAATCCAGTAGGTGCCAGTCACAGAGAGACCAAGCGGTCGGTCTGCACCAACTATGTCTCACTGAAACATGGCACCACTGCTTCCCACCAGTACAACACAGAGCTGCACAAACTACACAAGTTACAAAACTTTATCTTAAGCTCAGATTGTTCTAAAATTCATCCTGCTTTTTATCTGGTGACATCAGTCACCTGCAATGACACAATCCTTCTTTGTGCCTGTGCCTCACACACACTTGCAAATAGCAGCATCTGGATTTCTCACTGTAGAGCTTCCCCACGCACCCGGACCACTCTCTGCACTATCCCCGTCACGCAAGATGCCTTTTTGAATGCCATACCATTGCCATTTGGTTTGCGTAGTCGAGTACCCCAAACTGAACCAGTGCTCCTCTGCAGAGGAGAAAAATTACTGTTCCACACTGGCTGTGGCCTGTTCTTTAATCTTCTTGATTTCTAATAAGACTTTTTCATCTCCCTTTGACTTAGCTGATTGTTCCCCACAGACATGCAGATCCCCTCTAATTTTACAGTAATTGGTAAGTAAAAGTAATTGGTAAGAAAATACAAGACAATTTCTTTTACACTGCTGACAATACCATTGCATTATTTCTTCTTTGTTCATACTTCTAAATTTCATGAGGAATTATGTCAAAATAAATCAAAGAACTGCCTTACCTACCTCTTGAGATCAGTTAACCAAGCGTATAAAAAGCAGCCTATCCTGCTGCATGCCTGTACATTACATAGCATGCCTAAACATACTCATGTGTCTCAGAATTCAAAAGCAGCATATGAAAGTATAACAAATTTAAAATCAAACTTTAAGAGGTTATAAATTACTGAAAAAAATGAAGCTACCAGTATTTTAACACCACCAGTACACATATTAGAATTAAGTTCCTAAGAAATTTTGCATCTGTTTAAATCTCCTTTACGCCACTGAACTCTCAGTGCATAATCATGCAAGCACCAGAGTTAAAGAAAAATAATCCTTTAGCTTTGCTACATCTCATGCAAAACAAGTTATATGGTAGAAGACAAAAAGCTATCTATCTTCAAAAACATATATTTGTATTGTGCTCAAAAAAATCCCCATAAATTTTATAGTCACACCAAAATGCCTAGCTTTATAAAATTTCTCTCTAAAAAGGTGAAAATACCTATCTTTGCTACTAAATATAGATCCAAACCTTGACAGCTTTGAATTCCAGCTCCAAATGCAAACATCCTCGGCTGTGTGCACGCGCAGATTTTGTAGTTAATATAAAGTTAGAACAACGCGTGGCAATTGAAACTATGATTTGGTTAGAGTCTCTTTCCAGGTTTTCAAGAGTAGAGAGAACAGAGCTGGAAGAGAATGAGCAGTCACCTAATCCATCCCCCACCAAAAGCCCCTACACCTCTCCTAGCTTGCACCCCTTATTCCTATCACCTGCCATGAAAAACACAGGTGATTACTCTTCTCTTTAATCAGGGAGAAGAAAGGGAAGCATTCAAATAAGACAGTATCTAACATCCACCAGTAAATTTTTAATCTGTAAGAAAATCAAATATAAACATATGCTCTCCACAGTGATTTATAACTACAAACATCTTAACTGCAATGAAATAGAAGCAGAGCTACTGGAGAGATAAGTCAGCACCACGTAAATCCATGTGAAAGGATGAGAGAGGGGGAAAAAAAAATCCCCGCAGGACTCAGTTGTACAATAGAAACTGTCAGCCAAGGTCACTCTTAAGAAAGAGAGCAGCCAAAAAGGAGGTTTTGAATCTCAGTGGGCATTAGCTGAAAGACATACAGTGATGTTCTGCAGTGATTTTAAATAGGACATTCACAAAGGATTAAAAGTATACGTACATCAGTCAACTCTATCAAAATACGAAATTTTTGCTAGATGCTCCCTGCACAGCCTATTCTCATATACAGAGAAATCAAGAAGTTGTTTTGGAAAAGAAATTACAAACTACAGTTTTACAGAAATCAAAGGTACACGCTGTATAAATGTCTCTGCCACAAGCCCAGCATTGCTCCTTTCTACTGAAAACATCTGAGAAAGATCAGCAACATTTCACACCACTGGAAGAAAAAGGAGAGAACTAAACCCACTGCATTAGAGCTGAGGGAGAGAGGAGATGGTTGCAGAGGACAATCATCCCCATTTGACTGCAATTCCTCCTAATTGGCAAAAAACCTCACACCACCTGTCTTATGCAAAGGCACTTTCTGTACATGCATATGTATACAAAAGCTAACACACACCGGGCTCGTTAATCCTAAAAATTAATCCAAAAGAATTAAAAAAAGTTTTGAGAGAGAAATCTCAAAAGCAAAGTGTTCTTTACATTCAGCTTTAAGTAAAAACATTAATTGTAGCAAGTGGTTTTGAAAAGGGGGGAGGGGAGAAATCACTCTTCCCTCAAAATTGTATATGGTACAGACACTACTCCTTTTCTGCTTCACAGCAGCAACATTTGGAAAACTACTTAACCTTTCTATTTTTATCTGGGTGCATTCAAATTACCAATAATGTACAACATGCTGTAACAAAACCACTGATGTAGGGTATAATTTTCCCTCAAGCACATTATCCTAGCTGGTGGCTCAGAAAAATAAGCTGATAAAACAGCAGCAGACATCAATTGATGGAAAAAAAGTGGTCACAGCTATGTAGAATGATGCTGCCCAACCTTAAAATCATACAATTAGCCAAAAAATATAAGCAGTAGGACAGGACATACTAACAACCATACATTATCCACAGGGTCATCATAAAAGTCCTCCTACAAACGCATTTTTAAATAGACCATCAGCTTATCGCCTCATAATTTAGCTATTAACACACAGATTTATTTTAAAGCCATCATCGTGCCTGGTACTTTTATTAAATATCTTCTTCCTTGTCAAGTTCAATCGGGATCTCATCCTAACCATGATGAGCTTTTAATTTTCTGTTCTATTAATAGCAACTTAAAAATAAAATGTTCTCTTTTGAAACTACAAAGCTGTAGCTTCTTTAGGAGCTGCGAAGGGGAAGAGAGATTAATCTTCCCACTCCGCATCTCAAACTATATTAGCTAGCTGCATATCTGGCGGGGGGGGAATCAAGAGAACAAGTAAGAAATAGGAATTTTCTCTAAGCATCTCTCAACTATAACTCTATACAAGGATTTAGCATGGCTACAGAACAGTAATAAGGAGTTCTCAAAATACGGGAAATAAATACTTTAAGAATTGCCATGCAGGTTCTGAATCATTCTCTGCAACTCTCTTGTTGGTCATCAATAGATAATAGATTAATTAATGACATAATTAGCTGCAGGATACATAGACTCCTATCCAGCAAAGCCCTTCAGCAGATACTCAAATTTCAGCACAACTGGAGTCCTCATTAATTCCCTGGCACATGAGGGAAGATGGAAAGTTAGCGATGAGCATCATGGCACTCTGTGGCCATCTGACACATGGATCAGATTGTTCCAGCTGCTTTTCTTCTGCTGCTTCCTTCAAGTAATGACAGAAGGAGAAAGTACACACAAAATTGTTCACAAGCATTCTCTAGGGTCTAATATGAATACTGTTAATTCAAAGTACACGTGCTGCAGCACTCTCATCATCATACTGCAGTGCTGCTTTCGCTTGCAAGAACTTAAATCAGTAATATCAGGTCCTAGACTATCATAGAAATCAGAGAGCCCTAATATGTACAGAAAAGCAAAAAGTCAATAACTTGAGTCTGATGTCTACTTACACCGATGAAGACAGGCAAGGGACTATTGTACACAAACAGCGCTGGAAGGACCTGCACTTGGGCTTTTCCACCTGCCTCGCTTCCCGATTTGCAGCCTGCCTAGTTTTGGTATGCAAACTGCTACACAACCAAGGCATCGGCTCGCTTTGAGATGTATTTTCTGTAACTGTCTAAATGTCTGTGACCTTTCTTTTAGGATATGGGCCTTGCCACAGCTATTCAAGCCTATCTTTATCTAAAGATTGGAACACTGAAATGTGTTTTAATGAGGGATAAACTGAGACCATCTGGATGTCTCAGCTGCTACAGAGCATGATTGTTTGCTGATTTTAACCGTGTCTCTTGCAGAGAACATAGACCTGTGTTGCACAAAGTGCACTAGCTCAGCTTGATTTCTCCTTGTAATCAAATGTGTTGATCTAAAATCTATTTCCAGCAAATTACGTGTCTGTTTTGGGAACAACTCCCTCCTCATCTCTTAACCACGGTGATGGGGATAAGCAGAGACAATTGAGTTGAAAAGGTATTTTTATAAGAAGCTGACAGCACACATTCTCAGTGAAATCTCCCATTTTGGAATATGACCACCATTTATTCACAAACTACACAACAGATGCTGACTTTTGGGATGTTGTGTTAAGATCTGGAATTTTCTTTTTGCCTCCCCCCCCCCCCCCCCCCCCCCCCCCCTTTTTTTTCCTTTGCACACATTTGGTGTAAAAAAAAAAAAAAAGGTAATTAATTTGTCACTTTTTTATTGTGTTGGCATTAGGTCAATTTGCATTTCTTTATGTACATTTTTCAATTGTAAATGTATACTGAGTACTGGAGAACTATATTGTTATTAAATTTAAATATATAATTTGTCGACCCTGTATACATTCTGCAAGATAAACCACTAGTCTATTTGGGGAGGTAAAGTAACAAAAGCACTCTTTTTCGGTAGTTTAACTTCCCATTTATCAGTACAGCACAGTCATAAAAGCGGCAGCAGAGCACAAATAGAGCAGCAAAAGCCCCTTCCCACAGCTCCACCGAACACTGCCTTTTTCAGCATTACCTAGCTCTTAGATAAGCATCTTAGTTTATATTGCTCAAATTGCACCATTCATCTGCAATTACCCAGCAATTTTAGCTTAGCATAAATCCATGATGTTACCAAAGGGGGGCTTTCCACCTACCTGCTGCTCCTTTCTGCCAACAATGCTAATAAGCAGCCAGCAGTGGGGTGAAAATATCAAACTGCACTTTTATTTGCCAGCCAAGGTCTACACCTGATCACACAGACCGTAACACTATGATTTTAGTCTCTCAAGTTGAAACTGTTCTGCTTTGTAGGAAAAAGAACCAAAATCACCAAGTATTTAATGGTTAGTAAAAAAGAAAGTGTGAAAATAATTCTATAGACTAATAATTAGAATGTTCTCCAGACAGCAAGAGACTTCAGCTCAATTCTCAAATTAAATAAAACAAATAGGGGACAGAGCCCAAACTTCTGATGCTCCCACAGCACTAACACTTTGTGAAACACTCCAAATTCTAAAATCTTTAGCAAACTTCTCAACCACTTTTGAGGAGACCAAAACTGGTTTTGGGGGCAGGGGTGTGGGTGGGGATGTGTGTGTAATGACTTCCACCTAAATAACTCGGACAACATGCACCATTAACAATTTTAGATTGAAACATTCTGTTTAAATTAGTTTAAGTGCTGTTAATTATGCATTCACCAGAAATGACACCTTTAACTTCAAGATTCCAAGCAAAAAATTGAAAGAGTAAAACCAATAACTGTTCTTGTAAATAGAACTACTCTGGGGATACTTGGATCTTAAGAAATTTAGCATATTTTTACTTCACCTTTCTTCATCTAAATAAAGTTACTGAAAAAAATGGTACTCTGTTGATAATAATTCTCAAAAAGTGAGCCAACACAGAATGTTCTGGCTTTTCACTATGAAGTGATTATTTGAAAATGAAATCAAGTCTGGCATTCATTTCCTAACGGAGTATCAATAAATGCTTAAAAGAGAATTTTTGGAAGAAGTATCTTGAGACATTTGGAAGAAACACCCCCCAAAATGCCAAGATAGATTGATTACTGCCAATTTTTAAACTACATCTAATACCACAGTACATTGCTCTATTGATTTGTTGGGCTCTTAATTCTTTCAGGGATAAAGACTGCTACAGAAGAATCAGTCGGCTGCTACAATATTTTTGATTCCCACTTCTAAACCAAAATGGTTTTGATAAGTCTCTGAATTCTTCATGTCACAACTAAACTCTTGAAATTCACCCATCATGAATGATCATCACAGATTTAGTAGAAAGCCACATCGCTTCATCTGACACCAGGTCCACAAATATTTGACAAGTAAAGGACTCCAAAAGAAAAGTATTACATTATTATAGATGTGGATACACCTACAAATGAACCAGTAAAATTAAATCTCTCCCTCTACAGGTAGAAGCGGTAACAAGGCACTACTCGTATTTTGCCACAAGTTCTGCAGAGATCCACGCTAGTGCTGAACATGTCTAACAGCTAAAATCAGTAATATTATTAATCATATCTGTAGCGTGTTGTGTGCAAGGTGTAACAATTTAACACAAGCAAGTCTTAAATACTGGGATTTCCATGATTAGTCTTAGAGAATTGTTTGACTTAAACCCCTTGCATTAGCTTAGTACCTGAAACCTGCAAGTAAGCAAAAAATGTAATCCAGTTGTTTCAAACGTTTTCACACTAATGAACCCCTATATATTTCCAAGGGAAGCAAATTCACACCTCCTGACAACAGATTTGTTTTTCGTAGTTGCGTTTTGTGGACCCATCTGAAATAACACATCAAAGACTTAAGATTACTATACTTCTAATAATTTTAATCAATCTCTGAATCTGTTTTTAAAATCAGATATCTTACAGGGATAGCACACCCCAGCACAATCTCCAGAATAACAAAAGGAAATTGTTGTCAATTCACAAACAATTGTTTCCAACAATCTTTGCATGTTTGAATACAAGCCCTAAATTAAAACTATAAGCTTATCTCAGAAAATTAAGTAAACCTAATCAAAACATAACCCACGTCTCTGATTTGCATGCACCTAACCCACATGCTATCACAAAATACACGCACATCCAGTCCACTCTTAATTTCAGTGAACAACTCGGCCAGGTTGTGGGTTAACAAGACACCATGTCTTGCTACAGCCTGTTGAAACCTGGTGCCCTCTACATAAATCAATGTAAAGTTTTATAGGTGAGCATTTTAAATAAACATAGCTTTATTCACATATGTTCGTGTGTCTATTGTTTTGCTGCCTTTGAAAATGAACAGAAAATACTTCCTCAGATGTGTTCCTTATTAACCTGATGTTTATCTTGCTTTTTGTAACTTCTTGCAAGAACAAGACTTACCAAGTTCTAGCATAACCATTTCAAATAATAGCTATGGTCGCATTGTCAAAAGTTATTTTCAGCACTTGGGAGTCTGCACTTGGTAAAGCACAATGAGTAGAACAGACTCATTTCCATTTCTGTAACAGCAACTCAAGTGACCTTCAAGAAATTATACAAATAGTAAAAATGTACATCTATCACCTAAAATTATTTAACCATTTCTCAAAGCTGCAGTTCCCCAGAGTCTTCCGATGACTGCCAAAAGCACGTATACCTCATTTTAACAGACTGAAGAACATTCCTGTAGCACTCTGTGTACTCATGCTCTTCATTTACATCATAGTTAAAAGGCAACGACACAAGAAAATCTGCGTGTATGCTCCTGTTTATCTGTTTCTCTGGTTGACCCCATCTGCCACTTGCAAGCACACAGGAACGACAGCTTATTTGCTGAATCTGTTTACCCCCCTGCCATTCAAGATGTAGTACACTGCTTAAATAGGCAACAGTCAGATTAATATAATTGAGGATGCAGTTCAGAGTAGACAGGAAGTCATGCCGGAATCGCAAAGCTCTTATTCTCTTATGATTAAAACATCCCCAGGGTTATATCAGTATAAAGAAGCACCTAAATCAGAGATGCACAGAAGCCAGAGGACCTAAACATGCGAGCTTTTGCTTTCCAGAATAGCTCACCAGTTTGAAAGGAAGAAACATGAATCACGCAAAGATAAGCTGCCATTTTAATTGCACAAGAAACACTGGTGGATTTGTCATTCCTTTTGACAGATTTTTTTTTTCCCAGAGTCACATTATAACCAGAGCTATTTCTATTGCATAAGACATTTCATGCACAGAATGAAATCCCAGCACACAGATACAGCAAACCTCTTAAACAGCCTATTTTCTTTTACTCCAGTGATATATGCCTCTCTGCTATTCCAGAACAGATTAGAAAGACTCTGTCCAAACATAACATCAGGAAAGCAAAGAAGGAGCAAATCAGTGACTGAGAAGGAGGTAAAGTCCTCAGCACCATAGGACTGACCAGCAAAACACAGATTTCTTTGTGTTGGCATCGCTATTCACAGTACAGATATGCAGATTACAGGGGGCATCCTCCTGTAGAGATTTGAACATTGTTATCACAGATGGCACACTAAAAAGTAGAGTAATATTGCTGATGTATCCATTTTCTGACGTCTTTCAGTCCACTGTCACTTAAGCTATTTAGTATCTCAGCACTACAAACTGGAAGAGTTTTCCTTCTAACTCACAAGTTGTCACAAAAGTCTGAAGAATAGTAACACAAAGAGTAAAGTTTTAGTGGTCAAAAGGGGCTTATCAAAATAGACCATTACGGGCAACGTTTTGCTGGTCTAACAACGCCTGCAAGCAGAATGCCAATAGACAGAAAGGCTGTGCTGCGGCTGGGACTGCATGACAGCTGCATCCTACCAGCTGATACCCACTAACTTGGTGTTACAACTCGGTACAATGCTTTAAGTGACATTTGCCCTAGAAACGAGCCCTCCTACTCACACTAAAGCACACAGGAGTCACCAGTGGAATAACACACAGAAACTATTTCTGTATCTGTGCAGAGTTGATCTTTGCCTTTTCTCTAGCCTAGATTTTGATTTCCCTTAAGTGATCAGTGTTGGCCTAATTCTACTCCCATTTACATCAGTCGAAGCTTTACCATCAACTTCAAAGAAAATGGATTTAACCCAACATAGTTCGATTCTGATAAATTCTACTTTAAGAGAGAAGGACCTCTGCTTCTCCATCAGAGGATAAGATGATGTATTTTTACAACAGGCTCCACAGCCAGATGACATTGCTATGCCCTACATTCGCATTTCGGTTTTGAATAACACAGCCGTTTTGAAGCGACTCCCACAACCGTCCCCTTTTATTGGGTGTTAGTTCAGTTTGCAGAACAGCTTTGGTGCTTGTGAACTAAATTTCTTTTGGAGGAAACAAAGCGGAAGCTCCACTGCAGGTTCACACGAAAAGCATTCAACACACAGAGATCTAAAACAATCACAGGTCTTTGGAAACCTTCCAGTCACATGTAGTGAGTACTTCCAGTCCAAAGGCTCAGACTAAATCTAGTTCAACGTAAAACCTGCATAGATACAGGGGGCTCAACACTCAGTGCTTCAAGCTATTGATCTGCTTCTAATGCACCAAATGACTTGCTGATGTAGACACATTTCCAGTTCTACTTCTTATCTCTATAATCTTTTTATTTCCCATGCTGTCCTAAATAATTCACTTAGCATTACTGATGTTCATGACCTTCTGTGTCTTATCCCCAGATTCTTATTTAAATCCCATAGACTTCTTTTTTGGACTATGGCCTCAGAGTTATGTCTCCCTCTTACAGGGAATTGACTCTATTGTTTAAAATTCTCACCCAGAATTAACCTTCCAGGACACTTAGACAAAAGATCATTTGTTTAGCAGTGCATTAACCAGCAACTTTGCATCAAGAAAACTTCCATTTGTAAACAAGTGTTCTGTAACATCTTAGCTTATGCATTAGGCATAAGAACTATAGTCCAAACTTATGTACTTGCAAATCCACTATCAGAATAAAATATTGAAAAGGAACACTACAAAGATAGCCCTTCAAATAAGGGCCAAAATTTCAGAATCAAATGACTTATCTAGCAGGAAGAGCAGTATTTTAGGCTTTTCAAGTTTTACAGAAGGAAGGACAATTACGTAAAGTGCATTTGCAAACACTGCAATGGTAATGAAAGGTGTTGTACTGGAAGAGTTGTTTAAAAAAAAAAAAAACAACTTCTCAGAGAAAGAGTAACCTCAACACAGCAGCACAGATACTTAACAGGATGAGAAGTCAGCAATTGCTGTTAATGCAGTTCAAATATTCAGGGTTTATCCAGCTAAAATTCCCTTTAACAATTACTTCCTAAAAGTCTTGAAAACCTCCTGTCTGAAGGAGTGTCTCTCTCTGCCAGCAAGCTGCCTCTGTAAACAATGATTTATTTGAATTCCTCCCTCCACTTCCCCCCAGCACCACTCTTGACCCTCAGATCCCTAGCTTTCAGAACCGACCTGCACTCTGTTCCCAATCTGACCTAGGCTGGCTGAAGGATGGAGTGGGACACCTGTACGACCACAGCATTATAGTGAGACTTCCCCCAGCCATTTTCCTTTTAACAAGGGAGGGAGTAGTCCCTACCTACTACTTTTTATCCCTGTAACCTTAATCAGCCCACCCTGCATTTTAGACATGCTGCCTTCATATGTTAATTGAGTATAAGTTTTGTCATAGCTCATTTTCCCCTCTTTCCACAGTTTCCCCTCAGATATAGGCCATTATCAACATGATTACCATATGTATTATTTACTGTTTTATGGTGCATCCCTCATTAATCCCACTGCAGTATAATTCACCTAATGGAAGGTGACACTTCCAGGAAGGGTGCTTTAACAACAGAAACATTAATTAAAAGCACTGTAATAACACTGCAGAAACAAGTGTCAAACTTCTTGCATAGCAAGAAGTACATGAACTCATGTGGTCAAGATTAAGTCAAGATTTTTTCCTTATTATCTTAACTTCTACATAATTTCACACAGTAAATGGAAAACTCACCTAGAAATTTGGGGCAGCTCACTTATCACTGTTGCAAGCAACTCCATAATAATTTCTAAAATAGAAGAATTTGAAGACTTCACCTGTAATGTTTTTTGAATTCCCTACACAGGACAAGATTGTGGTGCTTTCACTCCTCCTGTTTCTGCACCTTCCACTCTTACCTGTATGAATTCCACTTGCTGGAATCAATTAAAGACAACAACAGAAAATCCCAAATCTGTCATGTAAAAATAGAAAAACATCAAAAAAGATGGCAAGTTGGCCATACTGAAAGTATAACCTCCTATAATAACTGTTAAGCATCAACTGCCATTTCAAATCAGTGTTCCAAGACTGCCAGAGGACCCATTGACTCCACAGCACAACACTCAGTGTGCCATCAGACTAAGACTTGTACGTGACTCACAAAAAACACAGGCTCAGACTTCTGTGCATTTGAAAATTAACTTCAAATCAAACATCTCCTTTTCTTTTTTTTGTTTTAGCTTCTTATCAAAGCCATAGGATAATTTATGTTGGAAAGGATCTTTGAAGGTCATCTGGTCCAACTCACTGCCAACTTTAAATGTGTAATAGCTTGCTCAGGGGTCATGTCCAGTTGAGCTCCGAATATGCCCAAGGATGGAGATTCCCACCCTTGTCTGGGCCACTGTTCCCATGCTGGAACATACTCCTAGTGAGAAAGTTCTTTATATTTAACCTGAATTTCCCTTAATGAAACTTATATCTATTACCTGATATCCTTTTGCTGTGTATCTCAGAGATGAATCCGGCTCTGTCTTCTTTTATAAGCCTCCATCGGGTAACTGAAGAAAGCAATAAAACTAAATCTACCCAAGACATTTCTTCTCCAGATGAAACAATCCCAGCTCACTGAGCCTCTCCTTGTATGCCATGTGCTCCCTACCCTGGTGGCCCTTCACTGGACTTCCTCCAGTTGTCAGTACCTGTACTGGAGGACTGAGGCTGGTCTCACCACTCCAGATGCAATTTTACAAGTTTTAAACAGAGGAAGGAAGTTACAAGGAGTAGAGTTGACAGTTATTAAAAAGTTTAATGACCAGATTTTGGCTCAAGCATCATAGACATTGCATTTAAGTTCTACCTGCCATACCAAATTGCTTTCAGTGCTTATACAATGCCATTATTTATACAATACTGCTGAGAGTAAGAGTTTATATATAAATTTGCCAAAGTCATTTGGAATAGAACTTCATTTTCAGAATCAAGGATATATTTTCATAATTGGCACTGGGGAAAAGAAAGTTACAAATAAAAAAGCACATTTGATCAAAAAACTAAACCTAGAGAGTATTTTCAGAAATACATTTGAACCTCAAGGTTCAAATAAAGATTAACTACATTTCTTACCTGTAGGATTAGCCACATAAGATTCTTTTAGAAATCATTTTCCTTCCGTCCACAAAATATTGGAATTAAGGGACTGAACTCCCATCAATGAAGGGTTTTGATACATTTACAAATCTCCATTCACAATGCTATCAAGCAAGCCTTGCTAAAAAGAATTAATTTTGATTGTCAGGAAAAAAAAAAAATCTGTTTACTAGCTTTAGCAGGTTACATAATTCCCAAAAATTCTCAGAGCAATACTGATTTCTGATATATTGGAAGTTTTATAGTATAAGAAAATGCAGTATCTAAAACTGAACACGAACCTTTAGGGTCAAAATAAGACACTATCCGATTATTAGTTTTAATCGCCTATACCTTTGTTTCATAAAAACAATTTGGAAAATGAGGCTTTGGTAAAGGCAAATACAGACAAACAAAAGCAAATCAGAGCAGCATTCAGAGATTATTAACTCAACTAAGTTTCCAAAGACTGAAATGTATCCAGAAGGGCGCTGCTGGAGGAAAGGTCTGAATATGAACTAAGAGGTGAGTAGGAACCATGTAAAGTGGTGGAAAAACAAAGCACCAACTCAATTAGTACTTCAGTGGAGCCATAATGTTAACAGAGAGCTCATGCCTGAAGTCAGAGTCTCTCTGATGTTTAACCAAAATAAAATAAGCGCACATCTAGAAAAAGCAACATGGAGGCATTTGGCAGCACAGGTAACAAGTGGTAGTATCTCTTAGCGGGGGAAAGGATGTTAATTGAGTTCTTAATGTCTTACAGCACTATCTCATGCTCAGCAGTCGGGCAGCAGGAGTGATGCAACTCTGCAGTAGCATCCCTGAGATGTAGTTTGTGGAAAAGTGAAGATGGGGTCTCTGTCAGTGGCACCAGCCGAGGCACTGCTGTCATACCATGTGTCAAGGAGGACAGACAAGCAGAAACACTGGAGAAAGGAGTCGTCATGAGAGTGTCTAAAGAGAGCAGAAGCAGCCCTTCAACCTTTTCCCAAGCAACTGTGATCTAGTAGAGAAGATAGGGAAAGACTAGTATTGATACAGGCCTTCACCGTGGAATTCAGATGAAAGAAAGTTTATTGATACTGCTTTGTAGCACGGCTTTCCCATGCCATCTTATGTTACAAACAAATATCCTCACTTCTGCTTCTCAGATACCCATATATTGCCAAAACTTGCCAGGCACAGAGTAGTTTGGCTGCGTTGTCCATGTATGAGCATAATTTACAGCTTACCTAGACAGTTTTAAAAAAACAGAACCAGCAAACATGAAAAAGGCATCTGTTCCAGAGAATGCAGCTGTCTGTGTATATGGTGATTCAGGAAGACTTACAGCATTTTTAAATTTACAGCCTGCTGACCAAGCATGTATATATATTCAGATGAAACGATTGGGTACTGAAATTCAGAGCAGTAGTCTTTTAAAGACAAATTCAATTAAGATTGGGTTTAGGAAACAAAGTCACCTACAGTTTCAGCTATAATACTGAATAGCTTTCTAATGCACTCGGAAGCAAATTTTCTGTTATGATGCATATGGATTTTGCAACACTTACAAATCCCATTAGCAGCAATGAGAACTGTAGGACTTAATCCACATGATGCATTATCATTGAAATGTTCCCTGTTTAATTAATAAAGAAAACACAAACACTCTTTTCAGTTATTTTTACAACATTAAATAGCTTACAAATTGTTCCACAGATACTTTTACTGGTACGCATCAGCTCCAACACTTAAGCGAAATCATTCCTTCACCTCAGCCGAAATCTTGGCCCTTAATTATCAGCAACTGTTAAGAACAGACATTTCCCTTGATACTAGCAGTATACCTTCCCCACAAAAGACTACCACAATTCTTCGGGAGTTTCGTATCTTCACTTAAGAAACTAGGCAATTACAGCTTGCTCATGTTCTGTTTTGTGGTTCCAGCAGTTTTCTTAACCTTGAGAAAATTTTGCATCATTATTCTAATTACAATAAGTGGGAGTACACGACATCTTTCCAACAAAGAGAAGAAACTGAGATGGCAGCTGCATGAAATTTCATACTGCAAAATGACAGGAGGGGAAGTAATGAAATCCTAGAACTGTCACTTACCCAGGTAGGACTCAGCTGTTGTAAACAAAAAACTACATTCTTTTAAACTCATTCAGGTGTTGATAAACTGACACCAAGTATTTATACTGTTACAAAATAAATCTACAGTAACAATAATTGTTTATTTTAGAAAAACAGTTGTCACTATAATACAAACAGCTTGTATGCATTTGTGATACATTTTAAAACGCCAAAGCCAATAAAGGAAAGTTCTCCTGTGTGTCCCGACATACCATCATACATGAAAAATGCATGAAGTTTCCTATTTAGTTTACACATTAGATTACAAGGCCGAGTGTGACGACTGTGTATTTAAATACCCCACTAAGCCATTTACATTTACAAGAGGGTTGCGTTCCTAGGCAACTGTGGAACCCAATATGCAGAAGTCCTAGATGCTATAAAGACTGTGGAGCAATCACTCCCCAAAATTTTGAGGAAAGCGAAGGCGTTTAACATTTTAACAGTTTCCTAAGTCCTCAAATTTATTCAGGTCTCTGTGCTGGAAAACTGGAAAGTTTTTATTTAATTAAAATACATAATTACACAAGATTTTCTCAAGTACAGGAAAGTTCAGTGAAATTCAATACAGACCTTACGTGCATAGCTGTTCTAGATGGGCAGAACTGAGGTATCACAGCAATCTCTTCCACAGAAGGAACCTTTGGGTATATATGCAATCAGAGAAGTCTTAGCGCACATTTAAAATACAGAGTAAATTCAGGTTTCAGTCTTTCCTCCAGAAGGCACAGATTTCTCTATGTTGTACTTGGGTAACCTCTTATATAATCCCAGGACTTCCTTATTTTAAAACACATATAAACTATTCTGAGTTTGAGTACAGAGATAACAAAGTAGTCAAACAAATCTGAATGCATCTTAAACCCACTTTTTCCTTTTGACAACCGTCTGAGAACAGAGAGTGCAGTGAGCTGTTCCTCCTTTAAATTTAGCTTCAAACTCTGTGGAAATTCCTTCCAATGCTCCAACATTTTCTGCCTGGTCTTTCCATTCAAGTGGAAAGGGACAATGAACCCGATTTGGCTGACCCATGCTCATGACTGCTTATTAGCTTCGTAGCTACAGGGAAGTTACAGAAAGGAAAAACTGAACACACTTCTAAACATAAAATGCAATTTATTTCCTTTACATCTAAGACTAGGAAGATTTTTGTATCTGTACGAGTGCTCATCCCCAGAAATGGGAGAGCTGGCTGCTGGAGCAGCTCTGTATTTCACATCTTTTTCTGGCGAGATGAGAGAGACCCGGTGCTGGTGCTACCCCAGACAGATGCGGTGCCCTCAGAGTCCACGTGAGGCTCTGGAGTTGACATGGGATTTTTCTGAAATTAGAACATCGCCCCATTTTCAATAAAGCCTCCAAGATTCCAGGGTTGTCCCTGTTAGCAAGGACACTCCTTGAAAATTAGGACACCTGATAACCTTAAAGAAGGAGGATAATTAGTCACAGCCCTGCAACCTTTTCTCCTAAAGAAACAGTGATAAAAGTAAACTCCTATTAGAATAGCGTTAAATGCATTATTATGCAATACTAGTTACATAACCATGCTTTACCAACTTTGGGTATTTTCAGGCAAAATTCAGTTTCACAGACTTGCCCACATATGAATATTTTTAAAATTATGGATTGTCTCTCTCAGAAGGGATGAAAAAAGCTTTGGTCTAAGATATATTTCTAGCTAAATTGATGAATGGCAGATTGTCTGCCAATATTTCAGATGTAACTTGAATCCTTAACAAAAAAAAAAAAAAAAAAATCAATCCCTTTTCAGCTAGTTCCTTTCAGAGAAGTTATACATTTCATATAAGCATTTGCAAATCCAAATATATCACCCTGTCCAGACATTTGGTGTCATCTGAATTTCAGCTAAAACTGCACTGTGAATCTATTTGAAAATCAAGTATAAGCAAAATTTGACTACATAAGACATGATAACTAACAAAATGTTGCTGTATTTTATCAAAAATATTTCTGTAATCTATTTTCCTCTGTCTCTACTTCCAATAAAGAACAGGAATAGCAATGCATTCCATGTTCTACTAAAATATTTAGTCTAGTTTTACTCATTTAACAGGTTTAGTTAGTTAAGAAACAAATATTACAACCTCGAAAATAAATATTTGAATACTGTGCTTACTGGTGTCTAAGCTCAAGTTAAAGACAAATATAATTCACAGCTATTATATGGGTCTGAAAATGAGAAAAGAGTGAAACAACAGTGCATGTGAAATTTTGACAAGGCAAAATCTGGTCCTGAATGCATTTTTAAAAGATTATGTTTAACCAGAAGGGATGTAAATTTTCAATATAGAAATCTATGCAAAGTACAATCATTATTTGATAAAGCACATTAGTAAGTTGCTTTTTTTCTTTCCAAATATTTTCTTTCAATTTCATGTAATATTGAACATTTACTGTTATCTATGAAATTCATCCCAAAACATTGCATTTGTAATGAGCTAAGAAGTATGCTATGTGACAGCTGTTAATGAGAATATAAGCAGTCGATTAATATTTCAGGTACAACATCACCACTAGGTAATAAATCCTGCAAAAATAGCAATAGTTTAGTTTTTCTTTTACATACACGCTTCTATTATAATGAATCATTTCTCTTATCATACTTTCTAAAATTAAAACGTAGGGGACGTTTTCAAAGCAATTATCATTTGCCCTCTGGCTGTGCAAACTAATAATGGACATTCTCTCTCCTACAAGCCCCCACATCTGCCTTATGACTTAAAAGTAACTCAAGTTGCTACTCATTATACACACCGCTTGTGTACCCTCCCTCAGAACACAAAATATTGTTTAGCCAGCATAAAGTTCTCCTGATGGATAGCAAAGTATAGCGAGAAAGTTACCGTTAAAAGCATTAGTCTCCCGTACCTGAAATTCTCCAACCACTGGGATTGTATTACTGAACCAAGAGATAAATTATGCAAGTGAGCCACAGCTACCCACTACAGCAAGAAGGCACAGATGACCATCCTATGATGTACTCACCCAAGACTAACTCCCGAGTGGTCTGAACATGTGTTCCAAGAGACACACCTTTCCTGGAAGGGGAGCACTTTCTCTCCACCCCCTATAGCTTTCTCTCCCTCTCCCCTCTCCCAGCCGACTGCACGCTGTCTTGAGGAAGAAGGGCAAGAGCAGCACCGCACCCTTGAATGCAAACCGCCCAGCACAGGGCAGCAGGAGACAGGGAGGAGGGAACCAGAGTAGGTAATTGCTGTCTTTTATTAACAAATCCCGAAAAATAAAATGACATTTCCACGGTTTTCCATTCTAGATAAACTAGAGTTTAAACTCTCTCTTGCAGAATTTACTAGTTTGCAATAGAAGACAGCAAAGAAAGTGGACCGCAGGATTCACTTGCCCTGTCAGTTCCTGTGTTCCTAATTTTTTAATGCACCGTGCCTACTCAGAATAAAGCCTTGTGCACACCTCAGGCTATTAGCCAGAGAGAAGACAATTCTTTACTCACAAAACAAATGTAAGCATGTGGAAAATTAAGCAAAACAAGATCCACTGAAGTCAGAAGCACTTAAACTAGAAATAATGACTTTTAAAAAACACTATTAGGAAATGCTACTGAAAAGACGGGAAGCTATTAAGAGTTCCAACCACTGCCTCTGATTTTTACTTATTTATTTATTTCTAAGTATTTTATATGAAATGCAAGACTAGCAGCAAAGAAATGCCATGCAAGTTATCTGTTATGGAAATATTCGGGAAAGTAAGAGGTAGTAGATTAAACATGATCAAGCAGAAGATGAAACTAAATCCCAACCTCCCTGACTCTGAATCCCTCCAGCCACTAAAATATTATAAAAGAGGGGATGCAACCAAGTCATTGTTCCCATTTCTCAGCTTCTCTTCAGAGGTTCTGACACCATGTGTAAGCCTAGCTCTCTATTTTTTTAAAACCTGCATAAATTGAAATGTAACAGTTGTGGGTTTCTTCCATGATGAATACAAATGGTATTGAACTACTATTCTCAACTGAAAGCTTGGAGAGGATAAAGGAAAAGATAAAAGGAAAAGAGAGTTCCTAAGAGCTTCAATTTTAAACTATGTCCTCACAAAAATAAGTGAGCCAAGTAGTAGTAATGCACATTAAAAAACCACAATATTTTTATGGGAGAGAGAATATATAGCTAGATATATATACATGCACACACACATGAAGTTCCTATTTGCTACAGGTCTGTTCTGAACACCCATCATTTCCTCCTCGCTCCTCTCTGCATCAGAATGCACCTGAACACCACCACCACATGGATGAGTGTATCGGCACAAGCCCAGGAGAGGTTTGGATCTACAGAACAATCACATCGTACTGTTTCAGCACTAAACACTAAGCTTTCAAAAGCCATTATTTTCACACAGATAAACATTCTGTCCCATCAATAAAAGACAGAATTATGATTAGAAAAAAAATATTTATAAAATATCCAAAAAAGAGAAAGCTTTTAGTGCAGGTTCTTTTAATTAGCCTCAAATTATCTCAGTAAAAGTTACTATATCTTAATGAATACATGAAAAAGTGATGAAATTAACTGCCAATTCTTTTACAGTACAGATCTTTGCTGTAAAGCATAACATTTTCTCCTATTGGCCTAATAAATATTTGCAATACAGTCTAGAAGAATTATACTGATATATTTAAGAATAAGCATTGTTGGACTTCTACCCTACAAGATGAGATCCTATGAGTTAATGGGTTCTTGACCAATCAGAATTTAAGGTAGTATTTCACATGTACCGACCCTCCATTACAACACAGCTGAGGTGAAGAACAAACAGTCCCAGGTTCTTGGTTATGTGAGTGTAAAAAAAAATACTAGAGACAGTTTCACCCAACTATTAAAATAAATTGTTAAAATCTAGGTAATGAAAACACTTTAAAATATTACAGAAACAAAATATGGCACTATATAACCTGTTAAAAAAAGTACATTTGATGCATGCCAACGATCCAAAAGAAAACAAAATTAAACCTTAACAAGAAAGCAGTATGTGCAATGCCCATAAAATATTTTTCTTAAGTACAGAGAAGAAATTGCTGTTAGTGAGATGACTCATTTCTTAAGTCAAAGTGATAAATATGATACAGATTTATTTGTTAGGACTCAGTCTAAGTACCTGTTTAAAAATCATGGACTTTTATTCATATTTCATGTCCAAACAAGAACTTGAACAAGAAAGCATTGAAACTGTAATAAATTGCTGGGTTTCATATTCTTATAAATCCAGACTGTTACAGCAAGTCTGCCTTTCGAATGGCAGAATTAAAATACACACTTTAAGCACATCTTTTACTGGTGTCCTTTGTATTCTACACTGATTTGACTAAGCATTACAAATACAGGTGTATCCTGAAATATACTTACAATTCACTCTCATAGCTACTCATACTTCTATCCAATTTCTAAAATTACAGCCTATTCTGTTAATCAAAGCAGTTTGCTCAGCAACACATTTCCATGCATCCTTAAGAAGCTCCATTCACTCCAGCTGTACAGAGCCAAACCTACAGTTCATTTCTAACTGGTTTTGTGAAAACTAACTCTTTGATTGATGAAGGATTTGCACATACTGTACAGCATACTATGGAGCTTATTTAGAGCAGACAAAAAGTAACTAATAAATATATTACGCAATTATTCAAAGCCCAAATGGCACTGTGACCTGCAAAAGTACATACTGCACTAAGCACAGCCAGCCAAAAACGCAACTGTGTCCATACATACGAACAATGAGTGCTTAGAGTAAAGTGGGGGAGAAGAGCATATCAGTAGTTGCTCCCACACAGGTAAAAGGTAAATATCACTTCAAAGCAAACACTATTGGCACTCAAACGTTTATACAAACAAACACTTTTTAATGTAATTCCCATTTTCAAGAACATAAATGTGTACTAGTAGCTATTCTGAACCTGAGCAGAGGAGTCTAAAATTTAAGAACTAAAGTAACTTGCTTTACCTTTACAATACTTTCCATCCTAAATAACTCTGAAATTGTTTTATCTACATTTACAGAGAAAAAAAATGTCAATTGGGGTGGGGAGTATTTATTTACTTATTACTACTGTGATCAATTAAAAAAGCCAAAAATCTACTCTAGGGGCTGCTTAAAAATTATAGAAACAAAATGACAGAAGTTTGGTTGACAGGGTAGGAAGTGGACATTCAAGGCCATTCCAAGATCACACCTCAAGAAAGTCACTTTTGCCAGTGCTCTAAACTTTGCATGAAGCTCAGAGAAAGTGAATGTTATCTTCACATTATATTCTAAAAATCGTCTTTGTTAGTCAGATATATACATATTTGCCTGTTCTTAAATTTAAGTTATTGGCCTAGATAACTTTGGTAACAGATAGAGTATTCTTTCTTGTCCAAGGAGTTTGTAGGAAATCTATAACGATAGCAGCAGATTTTTTAATTATTTTTTTAAAGACATCTCCGTAAGCTAAGATACAATAAGCCTATACAATATGACAAATCATTGTATCGAGGCATATCTACATAAAGGAGAGTATCATTTCAGGAAATGAATAAAGAAGAACAGAGATGACAGAAGGCCAGTGGGGGGGATCCTGTTTCTTGAGGGAATAGCACAAACACTGCTAGTTTCCCAAGCCATAAAATATTTTCAACTTCTGAATTGAATTTTTCTCTATAGAAAGTCAGAAGGCCATTTTCAGCAACATTTTAAAATCTACAATCTCATTCAAAAAATTATGCAGGAAAAATAAGAATCACAAAACTGGGAAGCAATGAATTTTGGCAAAGGGTAATAGAAAATGAAGGCCACCTTTACCTGTATTTTCCATAAATTTAGCAATGTGGTTTCAAGTTTAAGAATAAACCAGCTGACATTTAAAAGAACATTTAGAAGAATCTAAGATTTTTAAAGAAAAAACTGTCTGCCAAAAGCCTGAAATAAAAAAAGAGGTCTTGATTAAATCAATGTGATTGTATCTGTTACAGTTTCAGAGGTGACCTTTAGATCAGATCTTCCATTTCTCATTTTCCAAACAATTTTGCTTATACCAATTCTCTGCAAGCAGAGTTGAAAAAGGTGTAAGATCTATGAATTATGAAAAAAGATACTAGGCTGGCACCACATAAGCTAGTGACCTTACGAAAAATCACCTCCTGGCTCTGCATTTAACAAACGAGTGGCCATCGTACCTCAGTATTTCACAGACATGTCTCCTAAACAACGTGCTACAAAATCTGCACATGTAAAGGAAACTCGACCTCATCTACACAAAGGTAAAAACAAACTCAACTCCACAGATTATTTTTTTTTGTGCTATTGCAGCAGTATCTAAGACGTACCACCGCAGCACATTTTTAGACGTATAGATAGCAACTGAGCAGTAATATTTTATGAAGGTGTCAAGTTACTGCCCCCCAAGGTAACTGATAAGTGCAAGACAGCCAGTACGTCTCCAGGTTTTAAAGACAATTGCAAAAACCTATAATACAGCGTTACCTATCTTTATAATACAAACCAATGTGCGAATGTTAAAACCCCTACATCTTTATGCAGGTCGACCGTATCTCACATCATCAGCGATGCCCCTGAAGTCAGTGACATGAGGAGGTACTCACTAAACGGCAACTTCAGCAACGACAACTTCTTTGCTGCGGTTTGAGAACATGCACAAAGCCAGGGAGCTGTAACCTCCCCTGCTCCCTGTGCCAATTAGGAACGGAGCCAATATATGTTACAGGAAAATAGGGCATGGCAAGAATTGTTTTTTGCCATAAACTTAGGTGCACAAACAAGACAAAACAGTCTTGCTCCACTGATTTCTAGAGATGTATCAATTTGAACCCATTAAGGGGCAGGCCCCAAAATTTGACCCAACAATATCTTTGTTATGTTTTATTAATCACTTGCTATTAGCAATTTCCAAGCCAGAATAAGATAAAGGAATAAAATTGGAACAACTGGAATCTATTTCATAGTGTCTATAATTTACACACATTTCTTATCAGTGAGATTGTCTAATGTCCATAATATGGTTTGGGTAGTATCAAATCATTCTCTCAAGCAACTTTTTTTAATCTAAATTCAACCAACTGCATCTGTCACAACAAACCATTCTGTAATATAAGAACAGATTTTCTGCTTGAGGAGAAAGTTTCAAAACTAAATGTTTTTTACTTTTAAGGCTCTGTAAAAGTTGTTTCTTTTTTTCCCTGGAAGAACCACACAGTCTTTTTAAGTATTTTAGCTGCTTTTTAAGTAGGTAGAACAGCAGAAGCCTAAGTTGCAAAACCCCTTTCAACCTCAGTAAAATTATCATTTAATTACACGCTATGTTAGATCTAAACCAAGAGAACAGGATTTAAATATTGCATTTGCGTACTTTTGTGCTCAGACTGTTGTCACAGTCTGAATTCATTCCCCACCATGGTTTTTCCGTAATTATGACAATGAAAATATACAAACTATAATAAGAATGTCCCAAATGTTTGACCAACAGACAAACACAGCTTTAAAAATGTGCTTCTCATTTAAGAAGCACTACTAATCCCTGCTAACTCATTCTGGAGAAAGTTTGTTAGGTAGGAAGTTCCCGTAATTCACGTATTAAAACTTTTATACTCCAATCCCAACTACAGGATCAGGGCCACATGTACATACACACATAATATACTCATATACCAGAAAATCCAAAGTGAGACTCTATTTTCATAATCCAAACACGAGCAGGGATCCAGGCTGAACACATAACAATCCAAGATACGAGACCTGACAGAAATCCTCCTGTACTAGCACCTGAGAAGTCAGAAGACCGGTGTGTAATGCACAGCTCATCCAGCCTAGATTTACAAGAATAGCTGGAGCTGGGCAAGCTGCTGAAAGCTTTCAGATTCCTCTCAAAGCTTTTAGCGGCTGTAGAAGACATGCAGCTTACAAAGCCGATAAGCCCTATAATGCTGACTTGCAAACAAATATCCCCTAAGAAACTTAAGCAGTAGGTACTCACTGAGCAGCTAAATGAACTCAGAAAAGTAAGTCTGCATTTTTTGACATCTGCTTTGGTTTTGGTATGAAGAGCCAGTTGTGTTTCCTTGAAATTCAGCACATCACTAAAATCATTAAGTAGAGGTCATCAAAACAGAAATTTTTCTCATTTTGTCTCAGAGAGCCAAGGGCTAGAGAGATCACAAAGACTACAGTACTTTCACAGACTGTTCATCTGAATTCATGTAGAAGCCATGCTGGAAGGATAAGAAAAGCTTGCATAACTACTATCTGTGCAAAGCATTTTCTAAAGATAAATGTAAGCTTCAAAACTGTCCTTTCAGACAACAAAACTACACACATACCCAAAGATTTTCAGAAGACGAAGCAGGAAAATAAAGAAACAGATTACTTGCCCTTATCCAAATGACAAAATCTCTCAGGTTAAAAGGTACAGACCAATGTATTTACTTCATAAATTTATGAATGTTTCATACAGACAGTCATTCAAGCACTACTTTATCATGGTAGCACTATGCCACAAATGCCAAAATCCCAGAGCGGTTTCTCCAGAGCCACTTTTCAAACCATTTCTTGTTTACAAGAAACAACCTGAGAAATAGATAATGGATTGGGGGAAAATATTCTCCCTCAGCATCACATCGATGCAAATTACTAGGAGAGATTTATCCTTCATTCCTCACCAGTGTCTTATCTTGCATGAAATCATTTGCTTCAGTGGAAAGCGAAGCCACTCAGCAGCCTGAAAATTTGAATATCATTGGTCCAGCAGAACCTAAACTACATATATTTAACACAGGATTAAAACATTATCCCTTCTAAGTATGAAACTGTCCAAAGAAAAGTCATTCTTCAAATTTCAGACTGACTCTAGGAAAACATATGTGTATGAAGATAAGAAACCATTGTGCATCTGTAAAAATCCTTCGATCCCTTCTGCTAGTGGTTGCCACCCAGTTTGGGTTTAAGAACAAGCAGTGCATGTAATAAGGTTTCAGTAAGTGCACTCTGAACAACAGAGTTAATTTTCACTTCACCAGGTGGAATTCAGAAATGCTCAAGATGATCACTTCTTGCTGAGATTTGAGATTACTATGAATCCAACCATTCCATATTAATGCCTAAAAATTCAGTATGTCAATAATGATAACAAAGTTTATTTTGTTCCTACTTATCCCCCCAGATTAAGTGTAATCCATATTTGTATTAGTTGCATGAGCATCTTAGTAAAATTTAGAAATAGAACAGAAAATGCTGACCAATGTTATTTAAAAATAATTTTGAAAGTATAAAAAGAAAATCAGTCACCAGCAGAAAGGCAAAAATTTTAATACTTACAAACATTATAAACATGTAAGCTAGCAATTCTCAAAAAATCACTTCATTTTTTGTACATTTGTGAAAATGATTTGTAGAACAGCTTAAGACATCATAAAGTTGAAGTGATACATTTACCTTATAACACATGGCAAGTAAAATTGAAATGTAGAAGCTTTACTATTACCAAGAACACTTGACACAGCATAAAACATTTTTAAATAAATTTATTTATAAATTATGAGTGCCTGACTTTGATACAGAAAGCTTTTGCAAGCAAAGAACTGTATTAATGTTTTTTATACTTAATTGCAAAATAAGACAAAAATAAGAAAAGACAGTGTTGAACAGGAAAATTATTTCTAAAGAAATTCTCATCTTTGAATCACAAGCTCAACATGAGAAGCAGTTCAAGACAATTCATACAGGCCTGGATCACTTCCACAGAGGCAACCTGGCATAAATTCTCTTACCATGGCCTGAAGGATCTCTCCTCACAATTCTAATATGCATTGGGGTGGATTTTCCTTCATTGAAAAAACATTTTAGCACAGAGAAAAAGATAAAAAATGTGCTGGAAGGATCCGCTATTTTACTGCACGATGGAAAACTATTATTTTGCAAGCCATTGAGTTTGGCTTAGTAAAAATAATCTTTATTATTACAACAGAAAAAATAAACTAATATATGATCTAAAAATTAGTTACAGTGATCAAGGGACAAAATTTTGGTTCTGGTCATAAGGTTCAGAATTTCTTGCTGAAGAAAAAAAAATGCTGGCTGCTCTTTGGATATCATGTTCTGTCATACCTAATTTTTCAGGAAACTAAATGTAATCTTTGAAAAAAAAAAAAAATAGTGCTTCAAACTATCAACAGAAAGATTAAATATCAAAAGTCATACCATTTGTATCTCTTATCATCCACACATGAAGCACAGAAATTTTGGTTGTAGGTTTCAAATAACTATTTACTACCATTTGTTATTTTTGGTTGTTTTGTATTATACTATATTAGGAACTGTAAGAAACGTTGCCTTTACAGTCAGTGTTATAAACTACATTCTCCTCTGTGTAAATGACATAAAATCTTGACAACATTTAAAATGTTGTAATTTTGAAAGCCAGATACTCCAAAGCTACTGACAGTAGTAAAAATGTTCCTATGGACTTTATAATCCCATCTCTCATCTGCATCATGAATGGGTTACAGAATTCTAACTATATGGTTACTTAGCTATACAGCATAACATATTAATTCAGATTTTAAACCCAATCTATTCCCTGACAACCCATCAGAAATAAGGTCACAATGACTTATTTGACAAAAAGGCATCCCAGGAAGTGGTATTTTCTTGTAGTACTCTTGCGTTTCCCTATATGTTACATCTACCTGTTTCTGCTGATCCTTAACTTGGGAGCACAGGCCTTCAGAGCTGCCTCTTCCCACCACACTGGCGATGATCTGAACTTCCAATTCCAGAATTACAGTTCCTGAATAACAACAATGCTTTGGATTTGTTTCAGAATAAAAATGCCTGATTCGTGCTTAGCCCAAAGGTATTTAAGAACAGTTATTTTCATTCAGGTTTGTTCTCCACACTAACCTGAATGATTTTGCATTTACTTTATTTGGTTGTCAATATTTTCATTGGATTTCCATTTTCTGGTTGATTCTGCCCACCTTCTTGATGAAAATCTGCAAACACGTCATATACAATGATCTCACTGCAGAAATGTCAAGGTCTTGTATGTCCTTGAAGTATGACAAGCACAATGATTTTTTTTAATTTTTTTTTAATGTCTTTCCAAACATTGTAGGTACCAGGCCAGTTCTGCTTCTGTATTTTCAAGTGGTCAGTTGTGTTTTCTCAGACAAAAAGAATGTAACCCACCACATTCTTACTGCAGAAATTAAGATTCTTTTGGGTGCTCTGGAAGGAAATGGTGCAAATATAATAAAGAGAAAGCTGGGCTTGCTGTTAAGAAATAATACTGTTACATAAAAGCAGTGAAATGGGACGTCACTGAAAAGGCACAAGGACTGTGTCGTCTGGTCACCTGCTTTTCACACTGAGCAGAAGCAGATCATCTCACCATCCGCTTCTGCTGTGTCATCTTGCCTGCTAACCTGATCCACATCTACACACACCAAAACCTCAGCCATGATAGAGCAGGATGCTCCTAATGTTGTAATGGTGTAATCTCTGCTTTCTCTTCAGCTAGTAGCACTTCAAGTGAGTCATGACGAACTGACAGATTTTCAAGAGACTGAGTGTCACCTGGGGACATGTCCCTCAGGGGCTGAGGGAAGCCAACCTCCCTGGTATTCAGTTTGACCCCAGGGCTGACCTCTTGGGCATTGGGAGCAGAAGGTGTTGGGAATCAGCTATTTAAAGCTCATTACAATATCAATGTCAAGCTCAAAGGAGCTGCCAAGTCCACTTAATCCTTTGTGCTGAAAACATACCTTCCAAAGGGAAAGCATATTAGCTCAATCGTACTTAAGCAAAGCTAAGTGGTTTGGGTTTTTTTCTTCTTCTTCTTAAGAGAAATCTCTGGAGTTATTACTCAGGTAACTTGCAAATTATTCAATGCTGCACAACACCTCTTCATTTTACCCTATTTATACACCACTTAATGGTTCCTTTACTTCCCACATCAGAATGAATTACCAATAAACATTGCTGTAACCTGTTTACTACATGCTGTTCATCCAGTGCATATTGTACTAAGCATCTATATCAGCTTAGACATGCTTTATGTAAAAGTGCTGGGACAGCAAGACTTACTATGCCTGCGTGCACACAAGCCTAAAACTGGTCTTCCACAATTTCACAACCCACATCCCATTTGAGTGTCATTTATATTTTCAATTAAGAAACTAATACTTCAATTCCTATAAGTAGAGGACGCATATTCCAGGTGTTTGCCATTGAGAGCATAGTTCTTTAGGTAGAAACATGAAACATACCTTTTATTTCTATTTTTGCAACTTCCACATAGTATTGAGTTTCAAACTTTCTTTGAAACGGCCTTACTAATAAGATAAATGGACAATAATATATTTTGTTTCTGGCTGGAAAAGCCATTCAGTCAGCATTGTTTATTGTTCCAAGGAAATCGCAACCACAGACACCATAACTTCAAGGAGTTGTTGCCAGTACTCAAAGAGGTAGATTTACTGAAAGAATAAGCAAATAGATTTAATACACTTCTCTTTCACACAATATTTTTGTAATTTGCAGTGTCCATATGGGGAATACTGATCAGTTCAGTATGAAAAACCACCATGATGCCTCTACTGTAATGTAGACTGTATCCACCTTTTAAATTAAAAGTGGGGTTTTTTTCCCCGTGAATAATGCTTCTACACTTCAAATAAGTGGCATACTCTGGCTTCAGGAAGACCTTATTGTGGTCTTTCAATATAAACAGGGCTTAGAAGAAAGACAGAGACTTTTTACCAACACCTGTACTGACAGGACAAGAGGCAGTGGTTTTAAATTGAAAGAGGGTAGGTTTAGGTTAGATATGAGGATGAAATTCTTCCCTGTGAGGGTGGTGAGGCACTGGCACAGGTTGCCCAGAGAAGCTGTGGATGTCCCATCCCTGGAAGCATTCAAGGCCAGGTTGGATGGGGCTTTGGGCAACCTGGACTGGTGGAGAGTGTCCCTGCCCATGGCAGGGGGGTTGGAGCTACATGGGCTTTAAGGTCTCTCCAACCCAAACCACTCTAGGATTCTATCTCCTATATGAACTCTGTGATGAGATTTTCATACTGCTCAAACAAAACCCAAAAAAAGCCAAACAAAAAGAATCTATAGATTAATTTTGGAAAAATTGAAGCGTGAAGTCACGGCTAAAACAAGACTATTACATTTAGAACCCAAAAGAAACAAAACACAAATGTTAAACCACCTACTTCAACGTGTCATGATACATCCATAGGATAGTACATAGAAAAGTAACTACAGTAAAAACTTACAGTAGCTGCTACTTCTCTGTCAGGAATCCCTCAATTGAGAAACCTTTAGAAATCATTTAAAAATCATTAAGAGAACAGAAATCACTGAGGAGAAAACAGTTCTAAAGACTGAAACCTCTATAAACCCTCATACGTTATGCAAGGCTTTGCAAAAATACTCCACCAATAAGACAACAAAACGTCTTTATTAGGGAAAGGTCAGTAATTCCAAATCTAATCATACTGATCTGGCAAATAGCTGTTTCTGAATAGTTTAAAAATATTGTACTGTAAACCACAGCAATTCAATAGTTTTTGATGAGAAGACAGGCGACCATTTTACTTGTTTTCACTATCTCTCTTCTTGCTACGTTGACTTCTGTTTGTCAATCAGTAAAGTACAGAATTTAAACCCAGCCTGATGGCATCCCAATAAAATCTTATCTCTTCAGTTCAGTCCCTTTCTTTACATAAAGTCTGCATGGAGTCACTTTAATAAATCATCAGACAAAAGAGCCTAAAAATTTTTAAAATTCTGTTATTATTACTTCAATTACCATCAGGTAATCTAGGCTGAAATTTGGAAGCAGCAGTATGTGACTTAAGGGTAAAACCCAGAAAAGAAGTTGGGAAGGGAAGCTCACCAGCAAGACAGTAAAATAATACATCGTCTTGTCAGGAGTTTAAACCTTTCAAACACACACCGCAAAACGGAACCATGGGAAAAGGGCCCAAATAGAACAACATTACCGAGGAAATCAATAATGAGAAGTAGGACATCCATTTCTCACCCTATGTTGATTTTAGTACTGCTGTTGCACAAAACAACACATCAGAAAGAGCATATTTCCCTTCATTTGGGTTTCTCAAACCTGGGAAGTTATTCAAAGACTCCTTCCCATTCTTTCCCACTCAGCTTCACAAAGAATATCTGACTAATGGTACAACAAAGACTAGAAATTAATTCAGGCCAAAAGCAAAATTCAGGAGTCAGAAATAGAAGTCTGCAAACAGGGATGAGTTTTTTTTCCTTAGAACAAGATCTCTCAAAATAAACGTTTGGTAAGCTCCAAAGGAAAAGTATGATAATTTTGATGTCTGCTACACAGCTGCAGTAAGTGGCAGGAACCAAGGGATGAGACAACCAGGTAGATAGGGCATCTGTCTCTGCAGCACTGATCTCAACAGGAACCCCTTTACTTCATATGTCTAGGGGGGGTAGAGGTCTTTCAAGCCTGTCCATCTTCTGCGCTTCTTATGCTGCTGTCAAATGTCCATTTTTGCTTTGAACTACCTGATGACCTGCCTCACCGAAGTCCAGAATGCATTTTCTGAAAAGGCTGCAGTAGCCTAGAAGACAGAGAGCTTTGTTTTCCTCACAGTGTCGCTCATACTGCTTATTTTCTCTACATAATTGCTGTATCTGTGGGTGTAATGTAGTTGATACCGACAGCGGGTTTCAGAGACGGGGAAGATGCTAGCATACTGATGTTCCCTTTTTCTGCTGTCTGGCAGTTAGACAAAGTTGCAGCCTTCCATTTACAGAGTCAAGGGAGATGTTAAGTGCACAGAAAATACGAGTCTCCATTCCAAGCCACGCTGTTCATGTCTGACCTTACCCTGTGAGACACTGGAACTCAAACTACCCACAAATCAACACACCAGTACCTGGCTGGTCTAGAAGCAGGTTATACATGGTAAGCTTTCCCATGACCAGTTTTGTGAGCTGGCCCACAAAGCCAACGTGCAGTTACAAGCTGGCCCCCAAAGCCTTATTTTTCAGTGCTACATTGCTCATCTATTCAGCAAATGTTATTTGAAAGGAAAATATCCCAAACTAGAAAGACATGTAAAGAGAATTAAATACTACACTTGACTGTACCTTAAAACAAGTCCCCAAAACTGCCATTCTTAACAAGCATAATACTGACCCTATTCTTAAGGCCCTTCCTTCCCATTGCCAGATGGCATAATTTTCACCATGTGCCTAAAAACAGACAACCAGCCAGAGAACTTATGCCTACATGATTGGTTTTCCAGTTGGACCAATATTGAAGTTATAATTTATCATTTCAGATCTGAGAAAAAAAATATCCAACCTTCTAGAACCAGGGAGGGGGGGAAGAGAAAAATACTACATCTCACTCACAGTTTATTGCTGGCATATTTGCTATTTCAGATAAAATTGAAATAAGTAAATTTTCTTCTACTAGTTCTACAGTGAACTCTCCATGGGTTCACTGGAAAAGAATACAGCATTCCAGTGACTAGCATGGAGACATAATTCAAAGGCTTCATAACAGCACCTGCACCCTGATTTCAGAGCTAAACTTCCACCAAATGAGAGATCACTACAGCCAAAACCTTAAACAGTGGTACGGTTGGCAACAAAACGTAAGATAAGGATTTTATTAAATATGTAGTGATGACCTCATTTAAATACACAACCTTTTCATTTTTCATGCTATTTTACAAGATCACTCTTCACTTCATGAATAGGACCACGTAAACACAGGTCTAAGCAGATTTGTAATCTGCTCAAGTATAGCAATTCTTGAGTTCCTACATCTTTTTCAAAACCAAGCATATTCATTTAAGTGACTGCCAGTTAGATCTCACATGTGTATTAATAAATACACAGGGTAAATTCATTACAAAATGTGAGGTAAAGGCAAATCTATATTATAGAGTCAGTTATTTCTCAGAATGCTTAAGGTTAATGACATCAAGCAGACATTTACAGAAATCATATCATTCAGGGGCTTTAAGAACTCATGATTCACAGATGTAATCCATTTACCTAATCCAATGATTGCTATTGGGCAATAAAACATTTTGGTCATCTGCTGCAAAAATGTTTCATAAATAATTGTTTTATTCATTGATACTATAACAACAGAAGTAATTGTGCAATTAAATTAAATTATTTTTGGCCTAGTATAACTAGCATAATTTGGGATATTTCCCATTTTTAACGAGTGAATTATAATGTACATGTTATACATATGTATCTAAAAGCATTATACACTTCTGCATTTAACATACTACAATAAAGTATAGAATGTTTGCATTAATAGAAGTAGATTCTGAAATACAGTACTGACATTTTATTGTAGATGATGCTTAGTTTTCTTGCAATTTTCATTATTAAGACACTGGCAAAATTAGAGGTTATACTCACAAAATTAGTTTTCTTCTCCATAATTTTATCAAAACACTCTCCCTTGCAGTTTAGCATGCCCTCCCCAGGAAATGAGCCTCTTATAATGTTGCCTATCTCCATCTCCCCTGACAAATTTTGAATTTACTTGCCAGTTACAACCAATTTGATGGAGGAGAGATAACTCTCAAGTATTTACGTCTTACAACTTTCCTGAATAGTTGTGTATATCTCTCTGGGTCCAATTAGAAGGAGAAAGCCTCATCAGGACAGATACTGATGGGTAAGTGGTAACTTAGCAGTTCTTAGCTCACCAAATGGTCAGTCCTTACATGCCTTCAACAGCAGAGGCAACCGTTGGACCCAGCAGCAGCCCCGGAAAGTGCGAAGGGACAGGTGGTGGCGTTGCACAGGGAGAGGAGAGGGAAAGGAAGTTGTGCACATACCACAGCAAGATATGGATATCGTGAGGGTGGCTTAGAGAGAGAGAGAGATCAAATGTGAAAGAGTGCAGCAGAAGCATGCAACAACATCTGCAACAGAACGGGGTCATTGTGGCAGAAGAATTTAGGGATGCAGCACAAGATTTGTAGGTAGTCCGATTTCAGAAATTGCTTTGCTTGTAAAACAACTTATTTAGCCACGTGTTTATATGAAAGAACAGTTCTGTCATGCCAGCTACAATTTAACACACTGGGAATAAACTACGGATAAGAGAAATAGAATTACTCTTAATGATTATTCCATGAGGTGAAGGTGACAATATGATTGTCAATAGGTAAAATCTGGATGGAGCTTCAGAAAGTTAATTTAAGCTGAACAGCTCCTTTATTTGGTTTCAATTTAGAAGACTTCAGCCTTTGCAGACACAGTAGTCCTATCGCTACCTTGAAAAGCACTCCTGCGCAAATACAGACTTGCATACAAATATACTTCTTAAAACAACCTCCAGATTTAGAACACAATATGTGTGCCTGAACTGCTCCTTCATAGTCCTTAATACACGTTCAGATGACAGCACTGAAGCCAGTATAGGAGAAACACTCCTGTTCATAACCTCATTCCTTTCTCTCACATAAAATGACACAACAATGGTACTTGATAGACTTACGCCATTTTGCCATTGTTGCTAACAAAGTTTTTACTTAATCCTTCACTGTGTTTTATCTAATTAATGTTTAAATTAACATTCACTAAACCATTCACACTTCAAACCTGGTCAGGTAATTCAGTAAGCATTCCTTCAGAAAAAAAATCTTTTAAACATATATATACACACACATATAGGGTATATGCACAGACAAAAAATGTTCTGGAAATGTTGAGTGCAAAACTGAGTGTTCAGGAAAGAAAAAATGCCAGTAGAGTTAAGGACGAAATCTATTGCATCTTGCAGAGCCTAATCCAATGCACTCCCCCGTGGACTAGCAGGTTTCAGAACAGCACATCTCTTGGAGGACAGAAAGCTCAACAATTCTCAGGTTAGCTGGCCCAAGATGTTTATTTTCAAAGACTAAGCTTTAATCCTCATCATGTCTGACAGCTGAGTCAAAACCTATTATACTGGAATGATTAAAGTCAAGGAAGAATCATGATTCTGTGATCTTCCAAAAAAGAAATATGGCTTCAGCAACACATACTAAGACATATAAGGTGTTACCAAAGCAAAGTTATTTGATATTACCTTATAAATGATCTGATGCCTTGTGCTCAAACCATCGTAAGCTATTGCCTGTATTTGTATGTGCTTCTATGTACATTTTCAACAGTAGTCTGCTTACATAAATACATACTTAAAAAAAAATAACTTAAAAAATAGCTTTATAGAATACCCAATTTTGTCTCCAACACATACTCTAGGTTTTCCCTTTTCTCCATCATCTACTGGCCATATAAAACAAGTAACTTCAACTTTGATTCTGACAATTATTCCAGATTTTAAAATTAAATTTCTAGTTATCACAAACATGAGAAAGAGAAATAATTTATTAAAAATAGGAAAACAAAACATGAGACGAAATGCAACATTGGAAAAACGTATATTACCACATTGCTTGAATTCATGGTAAGATTTGTCTGATTAAACTGAAGCAGTCCAGGGTTTTTCCACAGAACACAAAATTAAAGAGATTCATCTGCTACCTCTGTACTAGACTATATTCTTAGCATGAAACCAAGAGGGACCAAAAGAGATAATCATAAATTGCAAATAGCTTCTATGTTTCGTGGACCGAGTGACAAAGACAAATGAGAATGGTCTTCTGAAAGCATATACCTGTCCAGACAGGCATCACTGCTCAATGTTCAAATGAAAAGAAAAAAAGAAAAGTAATGCCATTTCAAAGTATTAAAAAACCCACATAAAGCTTTTAGATTATATTAATGTTGTTGAACAACACAATAGATGTATTATGACCGCATACTTTATATAGACTGCAGTCCTACATTTGCATGAAATTAAATGTCTCATCTGGAGAATGAACTGACTAATAGCCCATTACAATTTGCTTGTTTTGCTTTCCACAGTTGGGTTTTTTTTTTCCGCTGCAAAAAATGCATGTGGTAGTGACACTGTTTTCTCCAGAAAATGTTATTAAAAAGAAATAACTGTAAAAGAGATATCTGATACCCAACTTACATATATTTAAAAAAATAATTAGAGATTTTTCTATTTCCTAGGAAAATTCTACATATCTCAAAATAGCCAGAAAAAAGGAAAGAGCCAAGAGCAGAAACATGAAAAGGTTTGGATTGATTTCAAGTGGTATGTAGAGCTTTGGAATATCTTCAGATGCAAAGAAGTGATATCTATGAGCACAAGCCTAAATTATTTATCACAGTTCTATTTTACAAAAAAGTTTCAAATCAACTCCTTTAAAAGGAAAAGCAAAACTAAGGAGTCCTTCAGTACCTGAAACAAAGTGTACAATAAAACAGAAACTTCTAACAATTCCAAAGGTGTCTCGATATGTAGGCTCTATTCATGTCTATAAGTAGCAACCCCCTCATCTGCCATTCCCTCTCTTAATACTCTGAAGTCTGGTGGTTCCGGGGTTTATCCTGTCTTCACACCCGGCACTGCCAGGGTCTCTGCTGTGTTCTTGGTCCCACATGAGCCTGCCTCTTCATACTTCTTGCATATTCACATGCAATATTTATTTAATACTTAGATTGAATGTATCACACATTCAAATCATACTTCTCAAAAACAGTATAGTGGGGTTTGTAACAACATTCAAATGTGTAAGCACTATCCATTCAAAAACCAGTCACTTTACAAACTTTAATGGAGTAATTTATTATGAGAACTCTGCAACAACAGTCTATTGCATCTATTAACCAAGAAAGACATTACAACAGAGTTTTCTAGGAAGCATGTGAAATGAAATCCAGCTGTGTCAACCAAAAAAAAGGTATTTCTCTTTAGTCTAGAGATATGCCTAAAATATAGACCAGGTTATTTCCCTCTCTCTTCATCCAGTTTCCTTAATATGGTTGTTTGGGTTTTTTTTGTGGATGACCTGCACATTTTCCCCTCAGAATTATTTTGGCTATTTTAGCCCCAATGCACCTGATACATAAATGTGGGCTGCTTCATCTCGTGTAGGCCCACTAGAAAGAAATAATTTAGGTTAAAACTCTGTAAAGGAGATGGGATTGAAAAAAGCATGCCATAAGAGACAGTTAGTAAATAACATAGTTGCATATACATAAAAAATAAAGGCTGAAATACTTTAAATAAATCATATAAAAATAAGCAATTTAATTAATTCAGGTACTTCAGTTTTTCTTTAACCTCTGAATATTTTACTGGTCCTGATCTCAATTACTATGTAGGACACTGCCAAGTGATGTCAATGATATCTATCCATATGTAGCATACAGTACTTCTCAAAATCTAAAATAACTTATCTCAGAACCAGGGGATTTTTTGGGGAGGTCACGGGGTTAATGGGATCTTCTAAGAAAAAGATACCGACTCAGCTTATATTTAGGACTTCCACTTTGACACAGCTTTGGAAACATTTTCTCTAGACAGCAAGCAGGGCAAATTACAAAGCCTCTTGATGACTGCTATCAACTATTTCTCTCTAGAGAAATTTACTGATGACAATTTTTTAGTCATAACATCACAAGTTACAGGCATTTCTACTACCACAACCACTATCTGACATTAATCCTAAAATTCAGTTCTGCTGGTTTTTATGCACATGCATCCCAGTAAAGGGCACCAACAATCTCAACACCACGCTCACCAGTTCCTTTGCAGAGAAGGGCATTCAGCACAAACTGCTGTGCTTGAATTTTGCCAAGCTCCATTTTGTTATATTTACTACAGCAACCCCACTAACTCTCAAGAGCACACAGGTAAAAATATTCTTTGCCTGACACTAGCAAACAATTCTCCAGCATCATACCAGACTGCTTGTCCTTGATTAGAAACATTTGCTAGAATGCGGTTATTTTGTTTGAGTTGTAACCAAGTACATACCTTATGTTACTGTGCACGATTCATGCATAAAGATTTTAATAAAAAATGTAATATCTTGTGCATAAGAGAATATTTAATGTTTTAGACCAAATTAGATTTTATTCTGAATGCTAGACAGTACCACGCTTCCCATGCCTTGATTATTCAAATGTCAAATCCTTATCGATCTATGAAAAAAAATAAAAAAATGCTATTTGAGAAGTATCAGGTTTTTAACAGACTAATATGTTATGGTTATGTGTAACGGTGGCTAAACCACTAACGATTACATTGTATTTTATCTATTAAAAATATGAGGGGATTTATCTTTTTGTAATTGTAAGCCATATGTTTAGAAGATCTGAATATGTAAAAATCAGTTGTTGCAATTAATAGATAGCTGAGATGAAAGATAGAATCTAATCATGTCCAACATAACAGACTGGAATGCACCCAGAGTTCAGTGGCAAGAGAACTATTACAATCCATAGAAGAGTCAAAATATCGTTTTGAAAAATTGCATTAAATCATGCATTTATGGTTTTTTTTCTCTGCAGCTGGACATACTACCAAAAATACCAAAACTATTATGCCAACTTTTTTGCATCAGCATTTGCAAGAACTGTCAAAATCTAGTAACTGCACAGAATTTGCAGACAACACTGTTTTCATTTACTGGTTTTTAAATATATACCTGACCTCTCCTGTTCTTCCCACCATGAAGGGCATATGCCTCTAAGCCTAACGGTTGGACTTAATGATCTTAAAGTTCTTTTCCAACCAAAATGATTCTATGATTCTATCAACAATGTGTCATTTAGGGACCAGTACTTGTACATTAGTGATATTTCTAAGATGCAGGACTGAAAATATTTCACTTGCAAAATGTCTTCATCTAGCTCTTGAACTACTCTCTTGCTGCATTCTGCTAATGAAATTATCCCCCCTATTATCTCATTATCACTGCAAACATACTCAAGGACATCCTGAAAATGTAGAGAAGTACTAATGCAGCAATGCTCACACCACCATCACAAATCTTCCTTCATACCAAACAAACAAATATATTGGCTGCACATTTAAATTGAGAACTAGCAATTTTCTTTGGTTTCAGATGAAACAGTATGCATTTAGAAACCGACAGAATCGTATTTTTTATTGGCCACACGATAAAACTCCTAGCCAGGAGACCTGTCCAGAACTCCCATTTGTGAAGGAAGACCAAACAAACAAAACAAGCCTTCACTTCCTCTTGCTGTTGATGGCTGCTTTGCACTTCAGTTGAAGAAGAAATTCAGTAATTCAAGTTCTGCACCGCTGGGCTATCACTGACCTGCCTATGGCATCTCGTCTTCTACTGGGGCCTCCCCTTCAGCAGTACTTGCAAAAACCAGATTGCAAACAGCTTTCTTGCCAGCAAGACCTTTGCTGTAGATGCAGCTTGCATGAGTCAGAGCGTCCTTGTGGTGCTCTTGCTCACATCATTTGGCACAGCAGTTTAAACATACAGAAAAAAGTCCTAGGACTCTGACGGCTGCATTCTAACAGGGGGTCTCTGTCATCAGGGCTGCTGCAGAGTTTAGTCCTAAAGGGTCAGAACAAAGCTATCTTCATTAACAAAACTAAAGACTTCAGTGTGCATCAAGTCATTTCTTAACTGTGCATTTTCCCCCGCAATACTCAAACTACAACGCTTCTGCATCACTGAAGAGAATTAGCAAGCTCTACTCTATTGTTACTACACACAGCAAATATTCTATTCAAATATTGGGGAAAGTTCTATTCAGCTATTACCATAAAAATCTGACAAGTCAGTTCTGCAACCTGTATGTAACAATTTAACGAACATGGAAAATGAACTGCATTTAAATCTGTTTCTGGAGAAGGGCTTTTGATCATGATTTTTAGCCTGAACCCAGGGTGGACTAAAGTTGTATTTCAGCTTTGTGAATGCTATTTGAAACATTTAACAAGAATTCTTGAACCTTACAACCATGTATTTTTTAAAAAGGTTCTTTCTTGTCTAATAAAATGATTGTTAAAGTGCATTTCCAATCACAAAGTAACATATTTGGGGTGTTTAAATGCTCCCCATTCCAAGAATTAGTAACACAGTAGAAGCATCTCTTCCATCTATGAAGAAGAATTTGTTCAAAATGCAGCCCATCTGTGTAATACTGGCACCAGCAGTTTCTGCATGAACATTCCCTGGGGAAATATATAGATTTCTAATCATCTGTTGCTTCCTTTTGAACTATACATAAGGGACTTATGAAAAGGATTTTCCAGACATGCCATTGGTCACATAGCTTTAGACAGAAATATTAGGTTCTCAAAAACATTTTTACACTACTACTTGGCCAATCACAAAAGAAATCACTTCCTCTTGCCAACTCTCCGATTATGATGTAATATACCCAAGCTTTTACATTTATGCAGCATACACAACTGTGGTTCAATTTGGCACATTTTTAGTTTTTAAATATGAATAAGAATGCTTCAAAGAATAAAACTGAGTTGGGAAATATTTATATGAGAAGCTGAGTATGGACTAAAATTACTTGGCTTCAAAAGTAAAATTAGATGATGTTTAATTTAGTTTATTTATGAAGTTGTATTTGTTCGATTTAAATATGTAATCTCCTTTGAGAGAGTTCAGCTTTACAAAATGATAATCTGTTCCTTTATTTCTATTAGTTGTGATTTATTCTGATTCATTCCTTTGTTCAGAAATGCTAATGAAAGCAGATGATGCTGTAAAAGATCAACAAGCAACAACAACCAACACCACCATTGGTCTGAAAAAAGGGGAAAGGCTGCACGACACAGTCAAGGAAGAAATCAGAGTCCAAGATTTCTAGGGAGACATGGGTTCTGGAGAAAACCAAGCATGGGGACTCAGCTGCCAGGCTGAACTAGCATGACCTCAATTCTCAATAACTCATCTCAAAAAGTCTCACAAAGACACACAGCAAATTACATATCTCCTATGGGTATATGTTTAAGAGAGATGAAGAGCTAAAATCAGCCTTGCTGGGCTTTGATGACGAGGCTCAAGGGAGGCAAATCGTTGCTGAAGGCTTTTGGGCCATGGAGATTGTATGGATATATGAAGGACAGATTGATAGCAGCTGTACGATCCTGTACACATTGTGAGAATACACATAAGAAATTTTAAAATCAGACACACGGGCTTTTTAGTTGGTTTATTTCCCTGGCACTAGTTGTTTATGTATTTACTGTACTCCCTGGGTAAGATCGTCACAACTGTTGTCATGCCTGTCTGCTCGGACCAGAGAGCTGTGCCATAAAAGGCTTCTTCCAATGCCAATGTCATAGAGTCATATAGCTGCAGCCATAAACTCTTACCATAAATATCTGTGAGGCTTCCTAGGGTCAAGACTTTAGTTTGCAGCAAGACAGACTGAAGGATTTGCCACCAATAACAGAGACCCTTAGAAATACCTTAATTATATCAAGAATTTTTCCATCCTCTAAGGGGCTCAAAAAAATCTCCAAATCCCTCTCACTGGTCTATGTATTTTTCCCTTACAAGAATATTTCTTATGGGCAACCACAGAATATCACACCTTCTGCCTTTTCCATGGAAGCTGAAGTCATGTAATAACAGGTTGGAGGGAGAGCCCCTATTTCTAGACTTCTATTGGGTTTGTTCACCTCACAGATTAAAAAAAAAA
>VXBL01001170.1:350790-362897 GCA_013400195.1 Aramus guarauna | reverse complement strand
TTTTTTCCCCCCAAAAATAAAAAAAAAAAAAAAAAAAAAAAGTCAGATACACTCCCTCTTCCCTCCTAAACTATATAAAAAAACCAATTTCATCAAGCCCTTATGGGCATCACCATAGATGCTTTTGCATTGTGTGACTTACAGGAGTAAAATGTTCATTCTGTGGTCTGTCCAGTCTTTTGCAGGAATGAATTCCATAGCTCCTGAGAAATTTTTATCTCCAGCAATCACAAGTGTACCCTTATTTGTCTTTTTATTACTGTAGTGTGACTTGGTCGCTATAAAAAGGCAAAGCCATGGGAGAGAAAGTCGAATCCATATAAAATTTTGATTTAACTAAGACCTCAAGTTTTGAGGCTCTGTGTTCACTACAGAACAAATGCAAAAAGCAGACCAACATAGTAATGTGTTGCTAGAACTCCTGAGGGTAGCTCCTAAACAGAAATATCTGGCAGCTGGTACGAAAGTGTCTAGAGAACTAGTTGTAAGGTCAAACAAGAATTACTGAGGAAGGGAGTGGATCTTGTGTGTGGGAGGGAGTACAAAATTGTTATTGTTTTCAAGTGAACCACTGAAAAAATAACTTTGAATGGGATTAAACTACACTGTAAACTAAACAACAAAAAGGATTTTATAGCAACTGCTCTCTATTTGGGGTGCTTTTATGTATTTATATATATATGCACACGTATATATACACACACATATATTTTATTTTCTATGTTAAAGGACTTATCTCTTTCCTAATGCAGCAATGGTTAGAACTCTTCTCCAGCAAGCTTCAAAATGAAAACTGTCCTAATTCGCAGAAAACCTTTTGCAGAGTTTTCAGTTTCTGTGTTACCAGTTTCAGCACTGAGCATACCACTTCAATTTTTACACCCATGTTGCAACCCCCAGGTCATGCCTCTGCCTAAAGAGAGTAGGGTTAGGCATTATATTTCACTTCATGTAATAAATCTGGTATAGAGGTTTTATACAGAATCATAGACCCTAATCTTCTTTGATTCCTGTTGATGACAAGCAAGAGGATCTCAGGAGTCAGATCAGTAGTACTGTCTCCCAGTATAAAATGTGCCTTGTTTTAAAGGAATAATATGTATGCATATTTCTAGTTACTTAATCATTTGTTCTTTCATAGCATTCTCATCCAGTTTTATTTTAAATATTATAATTATTCTTATTTCAGAGTTTGGCAATTAAAGCTCCAGAAGTACTGCTACTTACCTTACTGATAATAAAAATTTTAAAAATAACATGTCCTGTATCTGCAGCTTTCATCTGCTCCAGATAAGATAAAGGAGGGGAACAAGATTTCCTGAGAAAGAAACTGGACCCGATTAAGAAAATATATTATACTTTTCTCTAACAAGTGGGGAAAACAAAAAATCCCCAAAATACTTTCCTAGCAATATTTTAAAGATACTCTCTTAATCCAAAAAAAGGTATGTAAATGAGGCTTGTATGTTAAGACCTCATGCACTCAATTTTAATGCTTCAAAAGGTTCAAGAAAAAACACTTCAAATGTCTCCCATTTTCTGTTTCACTTCTTTCCCTCCTCAGTTCTGGTATCAGAATCATGTTTTCAGATTAAAACTTCTAAGTGTATTTCTAAACTAGAGAAAGGAGGACAAGGGCAGGGAAGAGGACACTTAATTTATTATCTTTTCACATTAGAGTTACAGGGAATCTTAATGATATACCAAGCTATAAACCCTGTAGTCGGTACTATATTAATCATCTGTCTACATGAGAAGTCAGATAAATATATAATCCTATCTCTGCATTGCAGATTTTATATGTCCCTTCCTCAGGTTGTTGGGGGTCTTTTATTATTTTGCAAACATCCCGGGGCGGGCAGAGGATCCATACCAAGGTAGTGAACAGCATAATAATTATAGTTTCTTAAAATGAACAGTTATATCAAGATCCATAAGAAGATAACCAAAGAAGTAGGCAGCAATTCAATCTTTGCAGCCGAGAGTACCTTTTTAAACAGTCTGAGCACAACTTGTCTCTATTAACACACCATCCCTTCACCTAGGTCCAGTCTGTTACCAGCCCCAGGCAGCAGCTGGCCCACCCAAGCTTCCCCCCAGCTTGGGTACGAGCCAGGCCCCACCTGCCTATTGAACGAACTTCATTTCAGACAGACTCCAGTGGTCTCTCTCTACATGTCACCTACTCTTGGATCACATATTCTTGAAAAAGATAGACTCTCCTCTTTTGTCTTCCCATTTCAGCCCAAACATGTAAATAAATTCCACACCTCCACTTTCTATACCCATCTCTAATATTTAAGCACTATGCAGAACAGACAGAAATACCCAATATTATTTTTGATGAACCAGAACAAGATTTAAAATCAAATGAACAAAAGATTCTGCAAGTAGTGGTACATGCACATAAACCAAGTGCCCTGGTGACTATCAGCTCCCCACATATGGCTTTAGTAATAAAATATCAGCTCAACCCCCTTATGCTCTAACGGGCAACTCTTGCTGCTGCAAGAGAAATATCAGGGCAGTCCTTTCATGTTCTTTTGGGTCAACTCAACTTAGTATAACCCAAAGAAAATAACCTGCAAAACTCAGAGTTTGCCCCCAAGCCTATATGGAAAGCTGGGAGGTATACTACGTGGAAATCAGGCATATCGTTACTTCTGTAATCCTGCCATGAAAACAAACTATTGGATTTTCAGCCATCTCATTCAGCAATGCTGATTTAGCACTACCATTTTATCCTGCAGTTCTCCGCATAACAATTTACCACTACAGCATTACAGAGGCAAGTAGTCCTACCTTAATGCAAATACCCTCCTTGGGTAGCACAACAATTTGCATCGCATCTAAGAAGCTGCTTACAATTCTTTGAATTTCCCAGGTTAGCTAAACTACTTGTAAATAGGTATTCCTTTAAGTACTGGGGGGAGGGAAGATGACAATCCTATTTCATTGTGAAAAGCAAGATAAAAATAATTATTTCATTGCAATTGCATTTCACTGGTCCCTTAATATCAAACATCAGTTGATCGATTTTTAGAACAACATGCAAAATCTTCATTATAATGGAAGCAGAGGAAAGGAACACAGTAAGCATGCAGTGTAAAATTAAATAATTGTCCTCAGCCAGGACAACAGTTTCTTCCTCAACTGACTTACAAAGGACACAAATCAATGCTGTCTCCTGACATTGGGGAATCACACATTTCCCAAGGAGGCTGGAACAGTTTATTTGGAACACTGTTCTCTTCTAATTACCTGTGTGACCCAAAGTGTACCATTCTGAAAGACAAGTCGCAGTGGTAGCAGCGTATTTTTATTGTGCTTCATCAGCATCAGTGTTTGTGTCAAGGTTAGTTAGATGCTGAGCATGACCATTACAATACATTCATCCATCCTGTAAGACAAACGCTATATATCGCACATGCCAAAATAAACAGTCACCGTACTTCTGTAAAGTGTAACTCTTTCCTCAAGGTTCACTAATGCACTGAAACCTACCGCGACAAAGACTGTGGGTGGCAATGGCTGCTTTCAAAAGGCAAGAAAAGCAAGAGCAAGAGGACCTCACCTTTCCTATTTGTGGAGAAGCCTGTTACACTTGCAGGTAAAAAATGGCTTGCATGCAGAACACAGCAAATATTTGCATGTGTGGGAGGGTGTAAATACATCCAAAATGCTCATGCATGAGCCTGATTCTTGCTGGCTCACGCCTAATTGGGCTGGTTGCAAATTTTGATAATACCTGGAACAAGTAACAGTGGGACATCCAACTAACAAAGAGACATGAGACAGCACCACCAAAGATGCTGATCACATGTTGTGCTTCTGCACAAAGGCTACTGAGATTTGGAAATCTGAGGCTCTCAAGTTCCAGAAGGAAGATGGAGCTGAACAAAAGTGCTCCCCAAAGAAGTGCTCTCAGAGAAAAGAAGGATGCCTGGGATAAAAAAAAAAAGAAGACTGGACAAAAGACCCTGGAAGTAAGGGAAGATCCTGGAGTTCTGAGAGATGCATGGAGACAAATGCCAGGGGCTGCCTAGGACAGCCTGTGTGTGACATGAAGTAGAGTAAAAGCTCTAAACTTGCTGGATCTTGAATAAACTCCAGTATCCAAATCCAGCATGGGTCATCATTTCCTGCCTCACCTGTGACAGCCGGCTGACTCAACTCTCCTGGATATAGGATATTTGCCCTGACAGCAAGCTCTTACTCCTTGTCAGCATGAGCCTACACTTGTGGTTCTTCATATGCTGGATCAGCTTCAATTAGCCCCTTGGCTAATAGAAAAACTTTGAGGTATTTCTACTTACACTTTTCCCAGAACCCTTAAGACTGACTCTAGCTGACCTTATGTTTAAAGGCCAGTATAAAATTCCCATTCTATTATAAACTGACAGTGCTGTGGTAGTAAGCAGAGGAACTCGGCTCTCACCTAAAGTAATCGTTAAACCAACCCAAAGGGGAGTTTAACCACTACTTTAAAACTGCAGTAAGCTGACTGTTGTCTCTAGCAAGGTGGGAACTGTCTTATCAGGCTTTGGCTGGGGTACACAGAGGGAAGAATCCTTGAAGATATTTAAAATGCTATATCTCGTCCTGATTTGAGGTACAAAGTTTGCATTGAATTGGACTATGGAGCACAATTCAAATAAGAGCATAGAAGATAACTTATCATACTGAAGACAGCTCTTGTCTAAGTAAAAATCTTCTCAGATGAAGCGTAAGTATGAGGAGTGTCATTTACTTCAAATGCTTAACTAATTTCCAGAGGTCAAGAGCTAGGAAGGCCAGTGAGCTGGACAGAAGATGACTGTACTGAAATATCTCTTTGCCCAACATCTAACAGATAAGCATCTTCCCTATCCTATTTCCTCATTTTATGCGTTAGATTTTTCAGCAAGATTCAAATCATATTGGACTAAAACTCATTTTATTTTTAATTGACTTCACATGGTTTTATTTTTAACTCACTTTAATTGAAATGCAGTGAACGAAATTATCAATTGAAATTACTTCATCAGCTGTGAGTCTTCATTCTTTAATATATAAAATAAGCTTTTAGTAAACCTAAATCACTAATTTTACTTTTTTGTCCTCAAAAAAGTTTATATACATACCAAAGTGCACCTAGGATGCTGATGCAGTGTATTGGACTTCAACATTGTAACTTCCACACTCTTAGTTGTAAACATATCCAGGATATTGACCATATTTTGACATTTTTTAGTACACAGTGCTTCAAGTTCTCAGCTACATCTCCAAACTGCAGTTCCAGGGCTAATGCTCTCCTTCCAAGTGACTTCTTGCAATGCAACAGCCAAGTGTCTTTATTAACGACCTGGATGATACAACTGAGCACAGCCTCTGCAAGTCTGCAGGTAATACAGAAGGGGGAGGTGTGGTTGGTAATACCAGATGGTTGAGCTGCCATTCAGATAAACCTTGGTGGGCTGGAGCAATGGGCCAACAGGAACCTCAGGATGTCCAAAGGGAAATGCAAACTTCTGCCGCTCAGGAGGAATAACCCCAGGCAGGATAGGCTAGGGGCCAACTGGCTGGAAAATAGGTCCTGGGGTTCCTGGTGGACTCAAAGTTCACTGTGAGCCAGCAACATGTCCTCACAGCAAAGGCAGCAACCAGCCTCCTGAGCTGCATTAGAATGAGCACTGCCAGCAGGCTGAGGGAGGCAAGTGTCCAGTGCTGGGCTCCCAGTATGAGACACAAACTTCCTGGAGCGAGTCCAGTGAAAGGGATGCAAAAGATAAAAGGACTAGAGCACCTGACATGCAAGTTGGAAGTTGAGAAAATTGTGACTGTTCAGCCTGGAGAAGAGAAGGCTCGGGGGGGATCTTATCAATGTGTATAAATACCTGATCAGATGGGGTAAAGAAGATGGAGCCAGGCTCTTCTCAGTGGCGCCCAGTGAAAGGCAAAAAGGCAATGAAAGCAAACAAACATAGAAAATTCCATTTAAAGACAAGAAAACCATGAGGGTGGTCAAACACTGACACAGGTTGCCCAGAGAGGTTGTGGAGTCTCCACCCTTGGAGATATTCAAAGCCTGACTGGACGTGGCCCTGAGCAACCTGCTCTAGATGACTCCACTTTTGGCAGGGGAGGTTGGACTGGACAACCTCCAGAGGTGCCTCCCAACCTCAACTATTATGTGATTCTGTGACTGAAATCAGCTAGCTTCTCCGCCCACTTCACCTTCGCCAGGTGTGGAAAGGAGGCAATAGGTAAAAAAAGGACAAACTCTTTCAAATAAGCCACAATTACTACTGTTGGTTCTCTTCTAGGTTTTCACATGAACTGCTTCTCGGATTTCTCTGAGAGCCTGGTGCACAATCCTTGTATGCTTTAACCATGCAACAGCTACTTTAAAAACAAGAATAAACATATTCACAACAGGATGAACTTGTGTCATATAGGATGTGGTAGTGGGAAGTATTTTCTAACTTGGTTACCATTTCTCAACTATGCAAAGTCTGATATTTAAGCAGGCATCCCACATCACTTCTGAGCCTTCATATTTCACTGATCTGCAGTGTTATGAAGGAACATGTCCTGCATTTTACAGTGATGCTAGCTTCTTAGAACTATTTTCCTATTATTGGGCTGTTTAAAGTATGCTCCATTCATAATCCTTTTATTATAAAGCGATTATTTTTTTTTTACTGCAAATCTCTGTTTTTAATACAAAAACCAAGATCATATATCAAGAAAAATAACATAAAAAGCATGCTTTTTCCCCTAGACATGAAAAAAAAAAAAACAGTAAAGCTTCAAACAAAAACCCCACAGCTCTTAAAATTGCACCATATGTTTATGCTTTGTACAAAAGGGCACCAAACTTTAAATTAAAAATTCCAATAAAATGCTATTGATCATCTTCATTGCTTTATGTAGGAAATTAAAGCCTATATATTTATATAACCTACATAAGCCTATATATCCTTTACTTATACATACTTGCATATAAAAAAGTCTAGCATACCAAACATAACTTATCTAGGAAGAAATATTGTTCTATTATGCAACTGTTCCACTAAGGACACATTATCTTTGAACACAAGGTATGTATAGCTGATACAGAAGGATAAATTCTATACAGTCATATAGAGTTGAGCATCCCTGCTGTGCATAATAAAGCCTTGGCAAGTCGAATCTAAGCTGAGGTTTCCTAATCGCAAGCACAACGCCTGGACTGCAGGTGCTGCAGAGGCAGCAGAACTATCCCGGTCACACAGATTTCTGTTGCTCAATTTGCAAGTGAGCCATACTGACAGGGAGCCTCCATTCAGAGTGGATTCACTGCTACCTTCTTGGCTCAACAAGAAAAGAATCTTAATGAAAGCATGACAGAGACCGTCCTAAGCTTTAGCAACACATTTTAATACATGAATTAAGCAAAAACACCTCTCTAGGAGCAGATGATTTAATCATAATCACCCTTAGCTTTTTTTTTTAACCTCTTTTTCAATGGACTTATTAAAATTATTCAGAAATGTGTAATTTTAATTGTGGGTTTTTTTTCAGCTGATCAGATAATGTATAATATGAGAGTAGTTAATTTTTGTTCACTTTCAACAATCAGCCAGAAAGACATAGCAATACTTGCTCAATTCCAGTGAATTGTAATATCCTCCTTTGTCTCTCCTTGAAAACATAATGAAAAACATAATGAAAAATCTGGCAAAAGGCAAGCTTATTCACAAGGTTCCACAATTGAGTGAATCAAATAAACTGCTTTCTTCCCTTCAGAACATTATTTTAAGTCTGACCTGTGAAAGTATTTACATTCATCAAAAGGAGGTGGGTTCAACGTACAGAACTATCAGCTGCTGGAGTCCTACTGCAGTATAACCGGGTTTCAGTGAGTGTGAGAGATAGTTACAAGGTCACGACTTCTACATTTATTTCAAAATGTAACAAGGAATTACTACACACACAACTGACATTTGAAAAAACAAACTGCAGGGTGAAAATAAAAAAGTTAAAATGCTTGTAACATTCTTATATATTAGCAGGATGTATGCTCACATTTTCAGTATTCAGACAGGAACATATTTTTTTTAGTATGATTAAAAAAAAATATTTGCATCCCAAATTCAACAGCACTGGAAAAGATAAGCTATATATTTTAAATGCTGGTGGAAGGATGAAAAGGGAAAAAATAATTCTTCAAAACTGTTTCCTAGATACATGATATGAGATTTAAAAGTAAAAAGCACTCACAAAAGTCACTTCATGGAAGCTCTTAAAAGAACAGTATGATACCTAGTTCATCATTACCATGTCTTCTGTAACCTGTAATCCTACTGAGAAGCATGAAACTCTTCCAAGCTGTTTCAATATACATGCATGAAACCTTTTTGTATATGCAGAAAGCATGAGAAATATCATTCTGTTTCAATTTGCAACAGAAAAAAAAAAAAAGACCTTTTCTGTGAAAATGCAAGTATATTTACCGTTGACATGCTGGGCCAAAATCAATTGTCCACAGAAATGAAGATAGATATACAAAAAGGATGGGGAAAAAGGGGGCACACACACCAAAAAAAAAAAAAAAGAGGAAAAAGATTCATGCTGCATTACTATACACAACTTATCTACGAGCCTTATTTTACTGCCTTATTTGCAAACTTACTCATTTTACCAGCACTACAGGGAAAATATGAAACACTTCTTCACAGGTAGCAATTTCAATTAAATGAGAGGAACATGAACAAAGTAAAAGCTCTATGTGATCAAAGACCTGCTGGATACCCAAGTCAAACAGTTATTTCAGAGCAAGGTACAAGAGCTAGTCATGCATATATGGATGACCTCTCACAAATTAAATGCTAATCAGGAATGCATCTCTACATTAAAAAAAAAAACAAACAAAAAAACCAAAAAACCACACACATGTGGACTATGAAGTAGATCTGTAATCTCCTTTTACTAAGCAAAGACTAACAAAAACCCCTCATTATCAATTTCATACTGCACATAGCTAATATTTACCACGAATCCTAGCAATAAAAGTGCAATTTTTCCATATGAATCATGCCAGCTATCTTTCAAACATCCTAATTTGTGTAACATCTCTGCAATCCTTTAACAGAGTCCCTAGCAGAACGTAATCAGGAGGTCAAATGCCCAGAAGTCCTAATAAGCATGCAGCTCTTTGGATGCATGTGAATGGTAAAATGCACAGATTTACCATGAAAGAAAACACATTCCCTTTTAGCAACTTCAATACTTACCTTCCAGAAGGTATGGGAAGTACCGGGCTAAGCATCTGCTCCTGGCTGCTTAAGTGCTCCAGGACTGCCTACAGCCATCGTCTCATCAGTCCTCGGACACGACGTGCAATGCACAAGCAACTGCCCCAGCTTGTATAGGACAACTTAAAGTCAGTAAATCAGAGGCTGGGGAAAAGCTCCTTCCTCTGCTGCCCGGGACCACTGGGCAGATGAGCTGCCAGCGCCGCAGGCAGGGATCAAACGCACAGAATCTCCCTTTACATAATAGGAAATGACTCCTGTAATCTTATGTTTTCTGTTAAAGCGATGTATGTTTCATGAACAGCCAAAAGCTTTTCCATGCAGCATTCAGGGATTTGGAGCTGATTCTTCTTTAAAAAAATTTAAAAAAAAAAAAAAAGAAATCTATCTGTCAGAATTTTCAGTTATTGTACTATACACCACAGAAAGCTTTTCCCCACCTTACCATAGGAAACATCATGCATGCTTAAAAGAAATTATGTAAAATTCCCTGTTTCTTTAACAGTATTTTCTAACCCATTTCAGTAGAAAGGAATGTTTGTTGTTTTTTTGTTTTTTTTAATCTGTGTGCCCTTTACTTTCAAACATACACATTAAAAACCTATAAGCAGCTCTATAAATAAACCTGGCTGACGATTACATATTTTCCTAACAAGAAACGTCTTTGCCTATTGTAAAAGAACATTAGTTAAAGTTAGGGAAAAAAAAGTCCAACTGTACTGCTCACATTTTAGTGTTTTTTTTTTTCTGCACTTCACTTCTGAAAGAAAAAAGGCACATCCGATTCTTACCAGCAATGATAAAAGCAAAATCTCATCCACGTGTTTTCCTCATCACTAAATAACAGATTTAATCAAAATCAAGCCCATAGGTTTAAAAAACAACAAGATCATACTGAATTTTCAACCTACAAAATCTCAGTGAATGATTTCTGATGCAAGAGTGCCTTTTACCTAAGCAGTTTCTGTTTGACCCTACAGAATAATCTACAGAAGTTGCAGCATTACCTTTCCAGAGATTCACAGGGCATGAACCAAAATCTAATGCATCACTCAGACCCAGTCTCCACACCATTTTCTCATCAGCTTGCGCCTTCACGAGAAGCAAATTGCCAAATAAACAAGCTCAGAACGGAAAGGGGAAAGATTTCTTGTTTTATTATTCTTATTATTATTCTCATGCTGTGGATGTCGCTACTTACTTGGCTAAGATATCATCACAAATCCAAAATGATTTCAATTACACAGCGGAGTAATCACCGTTCGGCATCTGTAAGGGATTGATAAGCTGAGCTACATTACAGGAGTCCCTCTGCAGACTGTACCATCCCGGCAGGCAGGTGGGGAGGGAGCAGAGGTTTCTGCCAGAGCATCTCGCTGGCAGAGCGCAAGAGGATGTTTATTGCCTGCAGTGTAAGATTGCTAAAGCAGGAAAGCAAACAGCAGACATAGTAAGGAAAGAAAAGGTTTCTCTGAAAGAAAAATGGACTGAACCACCATGTTGTTGTTTGTGATTTTAATACTTCCCTTGGGATAATGACAAGAACGGAAGATGGCAAACTACCAGGAATACGCCACTTACTCAGAAACGGGAGAAACCTTCAAGGACAAGGACTGTCAAGTCCTATCACTATCATTTGAGAAGGAAGGGGGGGACACGAAAGGTTGCGTACGAAAGGGGGCAAGGGGACCGAGGGAAGCAACAAATCCACTGCACCCCTACAGCAGAGCGCAGGCTGCGTCGGCTGGGGCTTGAACCTCACAGCACCAAATGGTTCGCTGGCTTCGGTAACTCATTATACATTTGACAGCAAATGCAACAAACATGTCTCTCCTACAAATTACTTCAGAACCACCTTTTGCAAAGATACAGCTTGCTCTCCCTCTCTTGCTCTCTTTCTGTTTATATAAGAACAATGTTGCTTATAATGAAAAGATCGAAAAACTACTGCAGGGCTGTGATGTTTTTGTTGTATTTGTGTTTCTGTCATGCCTTCCAGAAATCTGAAGCCCATGCAGGAGAAGCACACAAAAATACCCTCCTGTTTAATCTGATCTGGTCACATTAGCATAGACTGTAAAACCATACGTGCATGCCAGAGTAGCTTTCTTCCTTTTTTTTAAAAAAAAAAAAAAAAAAAAAAAAAAAGCAAACAAAAAAAAACCCCCAAACCCAACATATAAAATTAAGCACTCTACCTCATGATAAAACAGCCTTACACTTTCAGGAATCAGTGCATTTTATTTAGAGCTTCTTACCATCTATTCTGTGTTATCTCATTTAAAAAAAAATACCCTACTTGTTATTTAGAATTATTAGCACATGCAGGATTCTGAAATGTAAAAGGCTATTTCAATGGAATACTGTGTTATGGCTGTGCAAAAATAATCCAAGTACTAAAAATAAGACAGAGACATCAGTTCTTTAGAAAGCATAACATTTTCTATGTAATAGTTTATTTTTTCAAAGTAAACTGTGATCCGTACGCGTACCATGTTCAAACTGCAACTTCAAATTCTATACCTCAACCCATTCAATCCTGACAGTGACTAAACAGAAAAAAAAAAAAATCATTATTTTCTTGAAGTATGTACAAAACAGTCTACATAAAAGTTGGAATCTTTTCCATAGTATCCTAGGACAGCAGTGGTTCGTGACTTCACACTGTCTTGGACAGGGTGGGCAATTGCAAGTAAGCGTACCTCCCTGAGCACTAATAGGAGTAGCTGTGCTGATGCTCTGTCATCCTGCCTTACTCGCTGCTCAGAATATCAATTCAGCCAGTTAAACCAAAAGTCTGCACTGCACCAAAATGGAAGCTATTTAAAA
>VXBL01001170.1:316116-350751 GCA_013400195.1 Aramus guarauna | reverse complement strand
AAAAAAAAAAAAAAAGCTAGGATCATTGATCAGGGAGTTTTATCTATGCTGATCAATTTTTTCTTTTAGTGACGTCAAATGTAAATCGGGACTAGGATCAATGCAGATTTTTCTCATGTGAAACTGCTTTTATCATTAGAAAGCTACAGGCAATTACACGCATGCCAGGACACTATATGCAGTGACTTTGTGTTATATTAAGCCGAGACATGTCCCCTTTTTCTTAGCAAGTCTTTGGTACAAACTGCAGCTTTAAGGAGCGTATATTGCAGACTCAAAGCTGAAATCAAGCATTGAATAAAATGGTAATGAAGAAAAAAGTGTTACATTAAAGATGTGTTGTGCTTAGGTCTAAGACCCATAAATGTTGATGACCTCTACTGCTCTGTCAGAAAAGCAGGAAGATACTAAGATAGGCTACAATTATTTGGCTGCTAAAATTCTTTTTTTTTTGGTACAGATTTTAAAGCTAATTTGAAAAGCAATAAAAGGTTGATTGACACAGTACTAAAATACATCAAAGAAGATTTTTTTTTTTACTGTATTTCCTGGAAGAAGAGAGGAATAGTTTAAAGAAATTAAACAGCATGAAAACGTGTTCCATACATTTGGCTATTGCCAGTTTGAGGACTGCTGCTCTCAAAGATTTTGTGTCATACTACAGAAACTTCAGCCCAGGTAGAGAGCCATAATGCCTACATTATACTTAATCAGAAAATACTCTAATTCTTATTTTTGATTAACAGAATAGGCAAGGGAATTAGAAGAGGATAACAAAAAAGTTAAAAAGAAACAAAAAACCTAGTTTGAACATATTATTACAGACCCAATCCAACAGAACAATTTGTCACCTGAACATTTCCAGTGCTCATTTAATGTAGAGCCTCAAAAGTACCAGACCACATAAGAAGATGAACAAGCCATTAACCTTTTTGCTAGGCTCATCAGCATGTAGCCCGTTCACAGTGCTGTTTGTATTTTACTGCTAGTGTTAGTGCTACCTTCATCATCATGCTGTTAGTCATCCTGCTGCCACCCGGGCAACAGGAGGCCAGCCACTAATACTAAGCTCAATCCTAGAAGATGCAATTTTTGGAGTAAGAACTGAACTACTATGTTATGGCACCATGCACAACACTTGGAGCTTGCCCTGTTTTCGAATCAAGAAGCTATAAACGAAGAGTCACGTTACATTCGTCATTTCTTAAAGCTACTAAGTGCAAACTCTTCAGAGATGCTACAAATCCTTTCTTACGCTGCTAAACACCAGCACTACCGCAAGTCAATGCCAGGAAGTCATCTGGTTCCTGCAACAAGACTGAGGCTCCAGCTGCAGGACTCGGTATGCGCTTGCTGCTCTCAAAGTTACAAAACCATTTAACAGAGAGAGTATCTGCTATACCTAGGCATACTGGTATATGACAACCAGAGCTAAAAATAACAATTCCACCTCTAGAAACAGGCCAGCTAGTAAATAGTACCAATAGTAATATTCTGACCTCAGGAATGAAAGCTTTGGGTTTTTTTACTTTTTTAAATGCAACTGTGAAAAAAAAGTAAAATTTTTCCAATTCGCTTGGCTTTCAGCATGTGCAACTCAAAATGGCTACAACGTTAGCAGGTGCTTTTTCTAGATATTTCATCATAAAATTTAATAGCAAAGCATTGCAAAACAACATAACATCTGAACAGTGCCTCTCCCGAAATGAAGATTTGTCAGCGCATCTTCATGCCTATTAAAGCATCCAGTGGCATATTATTTAGCTCTGACAGAAGAGCAATTTAACACCTTAACTTGGGGGCAAGGAGTGGAAATGGAGCAGAAAAGGAGCAGAAAAATTGAAAGGAAAACAGAAAGATGCTTCTTGGGACTAAGTTTAAAAAACACAACAACACTTACAGGATGTGAAAAGAATGAGAGTTTAGCTGTTGAGCTTGAAACGTGACTTGAAAAATCACTTCTTCAGTAAAACTGACAATTCAGAAAATATTCAGAGTCTACCTAATTTCTTTGGAGAAAAATTTAATTCCATGTGTGCTGGTGATAAACATCATAAGCATATTTCAAGGTCTTTATGAGATAATTAATGACAGGAAACGCAGGAACATAATTTTAATTCCTCTTTCAGGATCTTGGGGACCAAGACCTCCTTTTCAGCAAGGCTGTCCAATCAGAGGAATTAGCACTGGAAATCCGCAGCAGATTTCTAATATTTTTCTAGTCACAACCCAGATATTTAAACTAGAACAGCAGACTGGCAGCCTTTCATATTTTTAAACCTCATTTGCTAGATTTTAAAAACAAGAATTAAATCTGTTTTCAGACTCGGTGTTTCTGCAGTTTTGTAACATTCTGCAGTAATATTTCTGCAAAGAAACAGCTTGCATTTCCAAACTGCGCAAACATGTTGTTATCCTAGGAAGCAACATGACCTAATAAAAGTAGTAGAGGAGAGGGACCTCAGAACACTCAAATTCAAGGACTTGCCCTGCTGTTTCTTGACTATGAGATGTTAGTAGGTCACTTGATCCCACTGTGCTTCAACTTCCCTAACTATAAAATAAGTATATTCACTAGTTTAAACTACGTGGTTGTAAGTTGCTGGACTGGTTAACTCTTTCCTGCCTTTGAGGGAAGGATATTTGACATACCTAAGTCTACTCAGGGAAGTACTGAAGGTTAGGAGATAAGAAGCACGCATCTAAAACATGTAAATTCATAGCTACCTTGAACTGTGCTATTATATCTACCATATTTATTTTACTGTACAAATTACTACTTGTTCTGACTGATAAATTGTTGCAGTCCCGGGGATCAGCGCTCTTCCTAGATCAGAATCCCAGGTTTCTCAATATCTGAAAGGAAACCTATCAGACAGCCAAACACTGCAGTTACCTCCCATCTGATATCTACAAATACACAAATTTTTCTTCTTCCATTCCCTAACAGACATGCCCCGAAAGAGCAGATGTCTACAAAGCTGGGCTGGCATTGCTGTCTCCTTCCCTGACACAGCATTAGTGCTCAGAAAACAAAACCAGACTCTCAGGACCACCCAAGCACAAAGAAAGGTCATTAGGCCCTTTCAAGAACAGAACCTAAGGAAAATAGAGCCAACTGGAAGAAGCATTAATAAGCCCGAGCTTCCCAATAAAGTTTAAATAAACCTGGCTCGCTGCCTAACCACAGCAATGACAGAGAAGCATCTTAACGGTCTCCTCCGAAGTGATCCGTATTTGGCAGAGTAAGCATCTGCAACATCTGATAGAGGTAAACCTAAATCCACAGCTGAAATCAGCTTCTTCATGATCTCAACAGTCTAATATGTTCCTAAGAATATGAAAACAGTACTATACAGGCATTCCACCTTCTTTTTAGTTTAAAGACAGAATTTGCCATATCACATGCAGGTGAGAAAAAGTATTTTTTGACACTCAAAACAAATATTAAACCAATAAACTGGCCTAATAAGATCTTTAGAGGGTGCTACAACTTTTAGAAACCGAAGAGTGAGATAGTCAATATGCAAAGGAATCACCCTTTCATTTAGTCTGCATTTAATCCCCATAAATTGCTAGCCTTTGAAACAGGGCTTGTGCCAACTGTCTTCTAGCATGAATCTGTTTACTTAGCATAATACATTGGTACTAGCAGGGGGACTCAGAAGTAACCTGTGGCTTTCCACCATATGAGTTCCCTTCTGTGTTCTGCAAGGGACTGTTACCCTTCCTCTTCGGTTTCAGATCACTGCCTTTTTGGTCTTAATGGAAACCATAGGTCCTCCAAGGCACTGGTAGGATACTGACATTTAAATTCAAATGATAGGATTCTACAATTAAAAATGATCATACTAGTTTGCATCAGACTACTGATGTCAAACAATCTAACTTTCACGGATATTTGGAAACAGGGTTGAAACTTTGTATACAGAGATGGGTTACGTGCAACCATCTCTCTACCTCAGCAAAACTATTCTCCCAGAAAAATCAGGTAGGTTTAGAATAAGAATTCTGGTTCAGTACCTTCTCCTGGTATCACCAATGCAAAATACTACCACAACGTTATAGAGATTTTTTTTTCTTCCTACTGTCTAATGCTCCCTACAGGAAATCACTTATTTTCAATTTGAAAAGTATATTCAAAGCCAGGATGCATTTGAAGGACCATCCTTTACTGTGAAACTGCATATGACTACAATATGGATATGAATCTCAAGGTAAGTACCACCCACCTTCACTCAGCTAGGTCATGCTATGATCTTGGATTGCACCTTAAAAAAGAAACCTGACATTATTCTATTTAAATTGCTCAACTTTTATAGTCATATTTCAGATTAGACAGTAATAAATAATAGCAGAGAATGAAAGTATAAACATGGCCTGTTAATAATATTAATGAGAAAATGCATCCTCCTTTTAAGACATGCTTTAAAGCCTTCATTCTTCATTCTTCAATATATGGATTTTTCATACATACCTTGATATCCTTACTGTAAATCTTATTAGACTAACACAGTAGCTACCATTGTAGCCTTTTAAGTCTATATCAAATGGCTAAGAATTGAATCTGTATCAATCTGTAAATATATTATTTAATATATTACTCTAGTAAAAGCAAATTATTAACATAAATGGAAATAACAGTGGGACAAGGTTCAATCACTCTCAAGAATTAAAAAGGGATAACAAAATTTTAGCAAACTATTAAATAAGGACTTTTCATAGCTCAGCAAATAATACAACTAGGATACATATTTCCTAGAAATTAATCACCTTGAGGGAATTACTTCTGTTGTGTTGAGGGTTTTTTTCCAATATAATAAGATAAAAGTCTATGTATAGCTTATTGGGTAAAGCAATCTGACCTGTTAAGCTTTGTTAAGCCGCGGGTATCTGCGACCTGTTCTGTGAGTGCCAGTAATCATCCTGCAGGGTGACGTGCACACTGGGGCAGCCCCCAGGGCGACCGGGAGCCCCATCCCAGGGGACCACACAGCCCCCCCAGCCTCTTCGGGTGGCTGTTCCCACCCCCCCAACACCAACAGTCTCTCCTTGCGGCAGGGTCACAAAGCCCAGTAAAAAGACATGCAGCTCTTGATGTTCCTCTGCGTGGAAAGAAGAAACTGGAGCCTGCCTGTCACATAAATCACTATTAACCTCAGATGTCCTTCCCCATACCACAACCTCCTACCTCGGGAAAACTGGTCAGCTTGTGTTGGCTGACGTCACCAGGGCTGCCTGACCAGCCCAGGTAGCCCCGACTGGGGCTGGCAGCCACCACCTCGCCTTCGATGGGAAATCACAGCCCGGCTCCGGTGCTTTGAAGGGTTTCACTGGTATTGGCTGGAATGTCTTGGTACACTCCAAAATATTTTATACCAGTCCCGTCCTTCCCTTTCATGACAGGATTTGACAGAATGGCTGCACCTCAGCCAAAACAAACAAAAAAAGGTGTTAAATTCAACAAATCAGTCCTTTCACTTCCACTAGAACATCTGAGAATACCTCTCACAAAAGCCATTTCAGGAGTTCAAACAACCATAGAATCAAATCTGATCTGAAATTATCTTGATGGCTGTTCATGGCTTTTATACATAAGTACATTACTATGAGAATTCAGAATCTGAATTCACAATTATATATAGATTTGAAATAAGTGTGCAAATTCTTTAGCAAAGGGATTTCTTTTCTGAGCTTTACAACATGAAAGCTTAAAGAATTATCAGTATAGACAGTGAAATCATTAATATTTACTTATAAATATAGCATATAATTTATACAAAAATATTTATTTACATTATTAATTATTAAACTAAGTATCAGACCCAAAACTTATTGTAACAAATATACACTGTAAATGAAGGTTAGCTGGCCATCATGCTTGGCTTCCAGACTAAAGCAAGTCACAAAGATCCATTAGCTGTTTCTTAATCCCAAATTCAAGACTATGAAATAACAGTTGTGACAATTTTGCCAGAATTTCAGAACATTTTGAAGCAACCAAGCTTAGGGGCTTACCAAAACATAAATGTTTTTCTAGAATAAAGGAGACTATCTAGTGCAGAATTCTACATGTGAACAAAAACAAGAAAAACCCCATAATATCTAGTCTAGAATAACTCCACATCCAAACACAATTCTTCTGCATGTGCCCCTCTCTGTTTTTCTTCAATTCACTTTCAAAGACATGGATCACTCCAGCGTAAACACATCCTTACATTAATTTACTCCTGAATATCCACATGTATGGACAAGCCCTAGATACATCACTTTCTGATCTTACCAATCTGACAAATACCTGCATGGCACTGTATAAATGTTGCCACCTTCAACATTTTCATATTCATAAGGTAGCAACTGGAAGCAGAATTGAATAGGGACTTGAGTGAGGATTGAAATGGTGTCTGTCAAACCAGCAATGTGACTAAATGGAAATATTTCCTAGTATTTCCCTAAGTGAAATAATCCTTCAAACTATGCATTATTATAACAATCTTCCACCAGAAACATTCATGTGCTGCAGATAACTACATTCCTCACTAACAGGAAAGTTCTATTCCTTCAGAAACAGTTAAAAAAGAAAATTATCCTTGTGTTTGGTCAGAAATGGGTCAAAAAAGGATTTATGGGCAAACTATGCATGGCAGTATTTCCTCTGCCTCCCAAGGATCCTGTAAAGTAGCCAGGCAAAACAAAAACCAAAAGACCAAGAAGAACTCAAACCACTTTCATAACTTACAGTAAGTCATGGTGGATCACACTCAGGTTTAACCTACCAGTGAGCACAGACTGTGAAGTTTGATTGATTTGTTGACAAGATTTTAAACTACCCTCAGAGGCAGAGTTGTTGCTCTTCGCTCAAAAAAACCCCATGCTTACAAACTAGGAGTTTGTTTGCAATGGAGGAAGAAAGTGACAACTAGTTTTAAGCACAAAGAGCAGGACACATTATTTTGCAGGGGGGGGGAAATGATGATATTTCACTGTGGGTCATTTGTCAGCTCACATCACAAACACGGGTAAATTCTCCTTCACAGAGCCACAGAGACCACAGGGAAGTGTTCCAGGACCAGCAAGAGAATTCAGGAGGCCAGAACTCCAGGCCTCATCCAGAACTTGTCCATCTGGATGACTACTATCACCATCATCTTTTTCCATGGCTAATTCATAGATCTGATCTCTTTGCAAGGTTTTTGATCCTAATAAATCTGTTGGATGTCTTAAAGTCCAATAATAAAACTGCAGATCATAGTAATAAAATCTGAATGGCCTCTGCCTATCTGAGGCTGGCATAACCTACCATGCTACTTGATCTCTGGTATGTGCCCTTACCTAATGAATATGTGAAAACCACGCTAACATCCAAATCTCCATAAACATATACAGAATGGGCAAAAATTTTAAAATTAAATTAAGAAAAAAGTAAATTACTATTACATAAATACAAAAGCCTCACTGGAAGGTTAATAAAAAGAAATGGGCAAAGTTTATTTAACTCACTCCAAAAAAAGGGAAGGGGGGGGGGAAATCTGTAAACCAGTCAAAGTCAGAAAAGCAGCATTCTTTTTTCCTCTTTAAACTGTTACAAGGTGGTTTATGCACGGGCTGTTAAGGGTCTGATAACTTAAGACCATTAAACATTTATCTGCCATTTCAGTTTAATAGTTTTGAAAATGTCCAGTATCATCAGATAAGCAGCTGCTACTCAAATTTTACTTGAAATAGCATTACTTCTTAGAAATTCATATATTTGGAAGGATGCCTTAATAATTTCTGCATACAAAGAATCACTTTTTTTTTTATACAGCATTGCCCTACAAAGATGAACTGCATACCATTGTTATATATCTTGTTTTGTTGTCTGAGTCAGACATTCCAGTCTCTAAAAATATACAGCTTATAGAGTTACTTTCAAAAGCTCAAGGAAAAGAAGATAATAAGTAATGAATATACTTACATATATATATGAAATTGTACAGTGAAACTACACAATTACATTCAAGGTTAGGATTAAGACCTATATTTCTTGAACACTGACTAATCAGCGTTCAAAGATGTTAGCTGACCTTGAAGATAAAAATAAATTTTGCAGTCCTGCATCATGTCCTCAACTTAGTTCACTAAAGACATCTAAATGTTCTGTGCTTACATACCATAAAACAAACTCAGATATTCCATATTAATTATATTTAATACTCCTAACTTCAATTTGTGAAGAAGAAAATTAAGTTTTCTGAGACCTGCTGTAGCTTCCAAGCATCATCTTATTCACAAGCAGAGATGCTTACAGTGTTATATTTAGATAAAGTAGTGATGAGAACCCTCAGCATATTATTTGTAAAATTAAATCCCACCGAGTTTTTTTTCCTCTTGCCATTTCATTAATTCTATCTCAGAAACAACAATGGAGGATCATAATATGTGTAAGAGAAAATAATAAAATATATAATCAAACGTAATTCAGATTTCTACATTTTCTACTTTTAAAGTAATGGAATTCTTTTAAATATAACTTCTGCGAATGGGGAGAGAAGACTCAAATACAAGCTTCCAAAAACCACTGAGATTATATATACTAGAACTGACTTTCAAGTAATTAACTCTCTAAAGAAACACCTAAATGCTAGGCTCAGATATACTTTAAAAGAAGGCAATGATTTCTCAAAGAAATATTTTACATGAGCTGTTAGCCTTTGATTTTTCCTGTTTTATGAAAATTCTGGGGTCCTCCTTAATTAACGATCACACACACAACACTTCGCATGCTCAATGCTGGCAGCAGTCCACCGTGCCACCTGAAGTGTTTGCATTCATTTGCTAAGGCATTTGGTTGTCGTGTTTCAGCTGACTCCACTGAACCTGCCTTCAAGAGCTCTAAATTGTTTTAGAGCTGCCCAAGAGGTCGCTCTCCAGCAACCCGATCCGTCTTCCATTCACCGTACTCAGCAAAGCAAGTAACAACACCTTCAGTTCCCAAAAGCAATTTAATTTTCTATGAAGAAAACAGACTGCATTCACAGGCTTAACTGGGAAAAAAAATAAATCATAGGAACTTTACATGGTATGTTCCACAGTTCAACCTATTGCTTAAACTAATAAACATACAGAATCCTAGATTTACTAAGTCTGTAGCTGTCTAAAGAAATTTGTCCTAAGAGAAAATGGTATCCCTTGGTTGTCAGAAAGACTACTTTATAGCTAAATAAGTGTCCTAGGCATATGGGAAAGGCCAAAACACCCATCCCACATCAGATTTGTAGCCGTACTCTTGATAATGTCATCTGAAGCCTTGGCACTGATGCTAGCAGAGAACAAACCACTCCAGATAGTCCAGAATAGTTTTCAGAGAAAATGTACAGATATAAGAATGATCATTTGTTATTAAGAAAATTAAAATGAACTGTTTCCCGTGTCTATCCTCTAAAAGAAATTCTGAAACATCTGAAAACACAATTTCACTTACTTTCTCACAGTCTAAACTAAAAATAAATTAAATATAATTACACAGAAATAAACTCAAAGTCTATCACATTATTGAGAATCAGAGTAAGTTAATTTCTTTTAGAGTGTATTATTTCAATGAGTGTGAAAGAAGGTTTTTGTAAACCAACTGATGAAAGAAACTCAAGGCACTGGAAGAGTATCTGCTTGCATTTAAGTTTAATTCTTTTGGAATTCCTTTCATCGAACATAATTCAGAGTTAGTGTTACGGAACTGAGTAATAAAACTAGAGACCAGCATTAAACTGTGTGGATAAGGAACTTTGCCAAATTTTATAACAATACAATCTAACAGTTTAAAATAAATTATGTTGCTTAAACAAAACCAAAACAAAACAAACAAGAAAAGCAAAAACTCCACCAAAAACCAAAACCCACACCACCAACCAACCAACACCAACCCCAAACACACAAACCCACAGAACTACTGTAAAGTCATCTCCATTCTATCAATAATATCAAAATGTAGCTTTCATTCCCAGATAGCAAGGCACAAAAATCATTACCGTCTTTTGCGTTTACACACAAATTACTGATGATTCTGCTCTGCCTGTTTCCAAGTTGAAGCTGTGTGGCTAGCGAGCCCTTGCAGAGAGTCATAAAAAAATGACCACAGTTTATGGAGGACAGTGTTGAATCATTCAGTATGGTATTTAAGGAATTCAGTGGAAAAACACAAATAATACAAATCAGAGCTATAACAGCAATAAAATAAGAATCTACACCAGCATATTTAACTTATACAAGTTTTGGACCTTGTGTTTTCTTGAAGGTCAAAATAATAACCACCACATACAAAGGAGAGACATCCTGAAGTCACAGTCTGTAAAGAGTAAAATTACCTCACTTGTAAGAAAATCTGGTTTCTTTTCTCCTGTTTCATGAAAAAAACTTAAACATATGATTTATTTCGGCAATATGAATAGAGAAAGTGATTGCAATGCAGTTACATCAGTAAAATATGCTACATGTGCTTGCAGAATCAGCACGAGAAGACTAAGTTAGTGATTTTTAGTGATTTCAATCTTAACGAAAGAAACGCATAACTAGTACAAGGAAATGGAGGCCTAGCACTGAAGTTTTTCTCCCTTACAGAACCAATCCAAGGAATTCTCTTAAAATGCAGCTAGTGCCTTGTGCAATACTTGTCCACTCAGCATTCAGCAAGAGGAACTAAAAAATTTGCCGTTGGACATACAAAAACCAGCATCGAGTCAAGTTTAAGTAATACAGTTTTACAAAGATTTAGTGATAACTTTCATGAGCCTGTTTGGAATTGTATGGTTTTTTAAAGGCTTCAAACCTCAAGTTGTTTAAGAAGATAAAGACTTCTGACCAATCTCACTCTTGATTTTCAAACCAATACCCAAACTTTTATAAATTTGGCACCTAATGAAATCAGGCATAGTATGGTATTCAGTACTTCTCTGGAGATAACGTAACAGCGAGAGTCAGTCTTTACTCCCTTCCTTCCTCTCTCACTCCGCACTTCATCTGTAAATAACCATTTCCACATTTATAAGCTCTAATATGATCCCTGTGGAGATCTCTCTCAGATCTCCTACACACGCCTTACATAAAATGCTGCCTCTCTCTCCATCACCACACAATCAGCTCAAGCTCAACAAGACTACAGAGATGTATATTTAGCTGTAAAAGAATGAAAGTTAGCACAGCTTATGTTCAGTTATATCATCCTGAAAAATACTTGAGTGAAGTACTGAGCCATTCGTTTGTGCTGAACTCCATGCTGCCCCAATTACATTATCAGCATTCAAACCAGATACTTAAAAACTAGGTTTGATAGTTCCACCTCAAAGCAATGCAGGCACATCCTCATCCATCCCATGGCCCCTCTGTTTGCACCTTCAGTAGCAACTGCCTGCCACCGAGGTCTACGGCCAGGACAACGCTTTCAATTCTGAGCTCAGTTCTACTCCTCACACTGAACGTACCTCCAAGATGCTTTTTTGAAATACTACCTCAAACAAAATGCTGCTTCTCTATCCAGCTAAAACATTAATTGACGCTCTTCTGAGCTCCGAACTCACACTTCCATAACAACTCTAAATTCTTCACAGCACATAAATGTAGGGGTTTATACTGCTCAACAGTTTGGGGTCAGGGGAGAGGAGCTACTTTTTAATAGCTTTTCCATGAAACTTTCCCTAGTTGGGTACCACAGTTTGTGTCTGCAGTAAACTTCGGCAAAGCCACAAACAAGCCTATGATGACAGAAGAGATTTCCAGATAGGAGGATGACCCTGCTGCAATGGTATTAGCTCAGGGCTAGGAAGATCTAGATTTAATTTCAACATCCATCACAAATTCTCCCTGTAACCTTGACCAAGTGATTTAGTTTCACCATGTCTGTTTCCTATATATATATATACACACACAATAGATCATCTCCCAAATGTACAGTGAGGACAAACAGAAGATTGCTAAATACTCAGATAATCTTTCAGTATTGAAGGTCTTTCATAGACAGATACAATCTACTGCATAAATATAAAATAAATAATAAGTACCCAAACCACTGAGGAATTTTATTGCACTCTATTGCATTGCAGGAAAAATTCAGAGGTGTAATCTCATCTTCCATGCTTTACTGAACATAACCACACAGAGCTCAGGAAGACTGCAGACTTTTTTCGGCGAGTTCCTAAGAACATCGAACACTTTCTCTTATTTTCACGGATGAGAAAAACCTCAAAACTGCTCATGGGGCCTTTATCCCAATTTTTAACCTACATACATTCTGGTCAATTCTCAGAACATAAACTTATCAAGCATGAAAGTCAATATGAGACTGAAGTCTGAAGGAACTCCAGCCCCAGCTAGCCCAGCTCTTCTGTTTGACCTTGTGAAATAACTCCTGCTTTTCTTGCTTACCTTCCATATTCTTTGCTCCTTGTGTCAAAATGACTCCTATTAATTTAATTCCATTTCCAGATCTCTTCAGATATAAAACTGAATTGTAACCACTTACTTAGATTTCAGCTAGGATCTCTTAAAAACAACCCCTTCAGAACACACGATTTTGTGTGTAAGGTGAACATAAAGCTTCTGCATGCACTGAGCAACACCTAGAGCATCTCCTCAAATCCCCACACATGCACAGTGCTTCCAGAACTCCACAAAACCCTCCAAGTATTAGGGTTGGCTGTTTTTTTTCTACTACCACCATTTTACGTTTCTGTTTCTGTCTTCTATGAGTTCCTAGTGACAAGCACCGATCTGAAGAGTTTGGTTTATCTATACGTCCACTATTTAAATATGAAAAACATTAGTGACACTACCAGCCCTACTTTCTGTATGAAAGGAATTCCAAACTTATTTTACTTCTGCACTAACACTGGCAGTAGGACCTCACCCTCTGCACCTCAAGAACTGTTTCTCAATGTGCTCCACAAAACCCGAATCTCAGTGTGATGCCCTTAGCTCTGCCCTCTGTCTCAGTGCACAGGGTCGCTCCCCCGCGCAGAGGAGCTGCCCACAACCAACAACAACTGTCGGCCTTCTTCCCAACAAGGTCCTGCGCGGGGTGATAGTGTGGAACGTGGTGATCAGGTTGCAGAGAAAGCAGCTCCCATGTAACAGCAGCAAATCAGGCCAATCCACCGAGCAGAGGAACAGCCTGCATAAAGGCATTTAATTTGTGCAGACAGAATTGGGAGCTGCCATTTCTGCACACCACTTTGAAGTGTACCACTAGTGACGTTAGTACCACAGTTTAGAAACCTCTGCTCCAAAAACATAAAACTCCTCCAGAAAAGATGAGCGGAAAAGATCTATCAAACATTGTGAAATGAAAATTCCATAAAATACACTGAAATGCCATTGCACAGACTGCTGGTGTCATTGTATTTCTCTACAGAATTTAAATCTTACAGTCTAAGCTATATAGCCTTTTATTTATTAAGATGAGTATCCAAATATGAAATCTTATGCTTCTGGCTGCACGAGTCTGCTTAAAGGCAGAAAAAGATAGAAGGAAGGAATTTTAATCTCAGTCATTTGTTTCAAAGGAATGCTAAACAGGAAGCAAAAGAAAATGTAAAAGCTTTAGAGTTGTTTCAGGGCAGATTTCAGCTGAAACATCCAGATCGTGTGCTTAGTTAGTGTGACTGGAAATTAAAAAAAAAAAATAAAAAATTAAGGGATGAGGAGGACAATGCCTCGCCCTCCATCTTTCCAATGTGGCAGCATTTCCTAACAGCCTGTTCTAGTGTCTCCCTTTCACCTTTGTAAACACAAGTTAAATCAGAGAATGCTATTCTTTCTGTTCTACAAAAGCAAGCATTACTTATATAGAAGGGTGTGTAGCTTGGGACATTTATATTAAGTTTTTCTTTTGTGATACCACTCTTCTTCCTTGTTCTGGGTGTCCTCCTTGGGTGCACAGGTAGCGTCCAAGTGAATGGGATATAAACTGTGGAAAAAAGTGAATAGCGCTTTTCTTCCCTTTTTCCCCCCCCCACCTAGCTGATTTCTCCACTGTTCCTTTTTACTGTTCGCCAGTCCTTCCTGGTAAAAGACAACAAATTCATGCTCTTATAAGAGAGTTGTGAGTGGTTGTTGCCAGGTGACTGGCAAATAACTGATAAAGAGTCCAATTAGCCAAATCTTCTCATAGGCATAGGTATATTATGGAAGTTACAAAGAGGGAAAAAAAAAAAGAAAAAGAAATGTTTTCTGGTTCAAGGTCCCCTTTGATTTGGATTTGGTTTTATTGTTACTTTGATTGCAGTTTTGCTTCCTTTCCCTACTAGAGAGAAAGCAAATACCTGTGTTTTCTTCTACATGGCGTAGTGTACAACATCCATTTCATTCATTACCCACTCTGTAGTGTGCAGAGAGGGTCTGAAAGGCTTCAGGCCCCTCTCTGCTCTGACCTACCATGCTGCATCTACTGACGTCAGGTGAAATTAGGTCAGCATAAAAGTGCTAGGGATGGGGAATAAAACCCTGTATCTCATTTCTCTCCTTGAAACAGCAACCAAATCGGGGGCATTATTTTCTGTCTTCTATCCTGTATGATTGTGGTAATTTGGATTTTCTTCTACTTAGCTGAGCAAGTGTGGGGGAGGAGGAGGAGGAGGAAAAGGTACTAATCTCTTTAGAAAGCAGCACTTGACACCAAGTGTGTAGGTGATAATGACTACTTCTAGGGAGCTGACATAATACCAAGCATTTACAGTATAGTGAAACTTTGCTGCAAGAGGAGTGAAGGTCCACTGAAGCGATTAATTCATGATTTTTATTCTATCACACCGTAAGAGAGCCACAATACAATTAACTCTAAAGTGATTCTACAGTTGTTCAAACATCCACAGTGAAATATAATAGTAGTATATCGTCCCACTGGGGTGACCAGAGAGCACAAAAGAAGGTACAGATCACCTTTCTTCAATTCTCCAGAAAGACTGAAAATGGCAGCTATTAAATTAACAACAGAAAGAAAGAATGTACATTCTTCCATGCAGAAAGAAAAAAACCAAACACTCAATTAAGTGTGGCAAGTAGCAAACACACAGGAAGCAAATTTCAAATGAATCACAAGATGAACATTCTGCAGCTCCCCACACATCTCTCTCCTACATAATTAAGCTAAAACTGTCCTAACAGAGGGAAAGAAAGCTGCAATGGCTTTATTTACATATAAACAATTATTCAACTGTAAACATAACACACACACACAGGAGTTAATGGAGAAAGCATCAACTCAGCTATCGATTGCACTTTAGATATCCTCTTCAGATGCCAAGTAGCAATTACAGTCTCCCTCATTTTGGGAATTCTTTAATATTCCCCTCTTTATCTGGACTAACTTAGGCCATTCCTATTTCAGATACACTAAAAACTGTCACAGGTTTTGGGTTTGTTTTGGGTTTGTTTTTTTTTTCAGCCTGGACCAAGGCATATTTGCACAAAGCGTGTCTGAGCAATAGTACAAAACTAAAAATTAACTAGGAACATGCAACTTCATAGAGCCTACCATAAAATGCCACTAATGGTACAGCAATACTGCCTGAACCATGTCCTCTTTAGAAATCTACAAATGTTTGCTGGAGACTGGTACACGTTTCACCACAGCAAATCTCAGTTTACCATGGAAAAATACTACTGCAAGACTCTTTGCTGAAGCACAACTTGTTTTTAGGTAGAATTTCCCTCTGATCCTCCCTATTTTACTTGTCCAAGATATTGGTCTTCATTCTTTACTCCCAACTTGCATGTCTAAGGTTTTATTGTACTATTGTGTTATTTGGCACATGAAGAATGAGGTTAAGTGGTAAATTATTACCTTATCTTTGCAAGATGAATTAGGCCTAGACACAGAGGTGCCAAAAGTAATTAACATACTAGATGAGGCATGGTAGGAATCACAAAGTTAACCTCTGCGCAACTATAGCATGTAGAACTGTATATTTGCTCATGCTCAGAAGTTTCTGGACACTCAGATTTCTCATTTCTAAGTGACAAATAAACCTCATCACCCACATGAACGTCTTTATGAGAGCCACACTGCTCTGTTATCCAGGAACAATCTCATGATTGAAAAACTGTGTGAGTTTTTGTTTCATTTAATTTTTCTGCTTGGATACAGGTTCTGCAGGTTCCTTACAATGCCGCATCCTCCTCCAGAGATGCAGACTCTCCCTGCTTCCCATGTGTGACCACTGGGGCTTGTTTTGACCGCAGGAAGAGACATTTCAGAGAGCAGTACTTCAATCTTCCCTAAGCTCCATTAAAAAAAAATATTTCCACTCTTTTTTCCTTCCCTAGCCAGTTCATTGCAGGGTTAAATGTCAGGAAGACATGACAAAGAAAAAGAAATGGGATTCTTTTTCTACTTTTGTCAACAAATATTCCTTCACAGATCTTAATTTCAGTAACAGGACATTATCACTGCCCAAGTAAAAGCATGCTGATAGCCAATCAGCTACAGGAAATAAGAAAATCTTGAATGGAAGCTAACTGATGCAATATCTCAAATGCATATTTAAGGTCACAAAGACACATAAGTTTTGATTTTGCATTCTGTAATAATGACTTCTCTTGGGAAAAAATCCAAACAACAACAGACGAGAAGAATTATGAAGAACTGAAGCATTTCCTTTTAATGCAAATCTAGTTGAAAGTGCATTAATCACAGAAGATTCATAGGGTATTAAGCCAAACGCTAAAATTGCATGCAATCTTATGGTATATTTGTTGTCCCTGCAAAGAATGGAGCACATCTACTACATAAGTAGTTCTTTTAACAAAATCAGCCACTGATCCTATTTTTTAGTTTGGATAGGCAGCTCTTGAGAAATGAAACTTCAAGCACCCCCTGTTATCTCAGTGCTTTTCCTTCAACCTCAGTGTCAGCTTTATGTGGTTCATAGGCTGCTTCCACCCTGAAGCTGTGGCTTCCTCGCAGCCTATGTTGGACTCAGAACAGCTCCAAAGATGAGCACTAGAGCCAGAGCAAGGCAGGATTGGGACCATGACTGCAAGAGAAGTTGAAAGCAGAGAGGCCAATATCCAGTTTTCCTATCAGCTGAAGCTGTGATGGAACAGCAGCCCGTGTCAATCCCACCAAACCTTACAAACATTACATTGCTCAAGGTAAATAATTACCTTCCGCAAGAATGTAATTATTCCATCAATAATGATTCCTCACTGACTACAGTTTCTCTAATTTCAAGCTATTAAACTCAATTGTAATGTCCCAGTGGAGACCGTCTATATGTAGTGTATATTTGCTGTGCAAAATCAAACATAAATCATTTTTGCTCAGGAAACTATATGGTTTGCACAGGTGCCAAAAAGTGAATTTTCCATACCTCTCAGAAGTTACAATCTCTTCTTCTAGTTGGCTCCCACAGCTTTTTACTAATATTTTTAGCAAATAAAACATGTGTTGGGGTAGTCTCAACCATTAATGAAGTGATGTGCTCTCAGCTGTTAACATATTCCTCTCAGCACCTTTTGTACCATGTATTCATAAGCACTGTTTGGATTAGGTTTGGGTTTTTCTAAATAACAAAAAACCCCACACAACAACAACAAAAACCCCACCCAAAACAGGTTAGATTGCAAAATCTACAATGGTTTTCAACAGGACTGCAAATCTGTTAAAAAGGTTCCCTAAATTCTATTTTAAAATTGCTACACTAACATCAGTGATAGCAAAACAGTTTCCCAAAAGCCAAAGAAATGTCACACTGGTGTTTAAGAATCTAAGCAGTTAAGTAGCAGATAAGCCATTACATTTTGGGGAGGAGAAGGCAGGAAGGACTGGAGGGGATGTGGCTGCTTTTCTCAGAGTAAACAGTCTCTAGCACAGTGGTACCTACAGAAAGCCAAATTTCACTGGCCTGTAAGGAGGCTCCTTGCGTTGGGCAGCTCCTCCTCTCAGGTTAAAGCAGGAAGCTGACATGTGTACATGGTAGTCCAGTGTTGTGACTGACCCATTGTGGCTACTAAGGTTTTCTGACTTTGATTTGGGGTGTATCTCGCAGCCAGGCACCATAATCTTTCTGTGAATTCTGCTTTGCTCTGCCACTGAAGAGGTTAGAGGCAAAGTATTCTCAGATGACAGGAGGAACATAAGAGCTACTTTAAGCAGAGAGCAGAAAAAATATGGATGAGCTTTTAAAGCTTCTCCTGCATTTGAGTTTGGGTTGTTCAAAGTTAAACTGCTTTACTTTGAATTAAAGAATACTATGTGTGGTATACATATATTGTAAAATATGAGACTGAGTAGCAGCCTGCACAAATTCCTAACCACTGAAATTAATCTGTCATCTTGGAAGGTCACGATCAACAAAGAGCAGCTCTGGAAAAATAATAGGTGATGGGAAGCCAGAATGAGTAAATAAATCAATGGCTAAATATTGCTTTCTAGGAAATTATATTTTTGTTTAGATGATACTCTGCTACAAAAGATATCTTTTCAGCAGGAACAAGGTCATGAATAATATTGCACTAACCAGTAACAGCAAATAAAATACAGAGATTTAGCATAGTACGTAGAAATAAGTTTGCTAAAATATTTTTCTACATCACTCACAAAATCATGAAACTATATAAATACTTCCTTGTACCACATCCCTCCGAGTGCATATCTTTTCTGATACACATCTTACATTCTAAAAATATTTTCTATTTTACCCTTTGGCCATCAGCTGAAATGAATACCCCCTAATCCTTTCCAGGTACAAAATTAAAATCAGAAGATAAATGCAATTTCTAAAGTACCAACAGCCCTTCTGAAACGCGCTGTGTTAACACACAGATTTCAAAAACACATTAGGAGATTTTTGACCTTTTGCTCTTTCAAATCAGTTGCAGTAAAGATATAGGTCATTTTGCAATAGGAGTTCTCCCTATAAGACAGTTTGCATAAAGTATTAAGAATTTCTTCTAGGAGAATTGGTTTTTATTTCTGAATATGAGTTAAAGGACTACTTTAGAAAAGGATAAAACCCACAAAAATAAAATTTTAAGGATCTATTAGAAAGAGCTGTTAAATCCTGGATTGCAGGATTACTCAAAATCTACAAATGGTATTGTGGTCAACAACGTCTTCGCTACCAAAATTCACAGGACAACACAACTCCTGCACCAAACAATCTACAGTCTAATTTACAACAGAACCTTGTAAGTTCATTTAACAAGCAATTAGAGGTAGAAAAATAGCAGAATAATCCCAGTCAATATACATAAGACATGGAAAGAATCTCTGATATCTCATGGCAGAGTCTTTTTTCTTCAACTTAAGTTCCTTTGGTTAGCTATCCTCAATTTGATGGGGAATTAACAGGTGTGATATTAAATGAAATTCTATAAATATTGTGAATTGCAACACTGACTTAGAACTTCATGAGACTAGCATTTTAAAAGTACTGGTAAAACTTCAATTCATGAAAGCATTATGAAAGAAAAAATCTCTCTTACAGCAATATATTACTTATGTATGGGCAACTCATGTTATTGTGGGTGATAACCACAAGCTGCAGCTGGGCTATAATGCATAAGAACAAAGCTGACCCTCCTTTAGACTAGTTCCTCCTTTCCATATAGCAACCCTGAATATGTGTCCACCCTAAAGACCAAGTGAAAGACCAACTTTAGCAAATCAGGGTAACCCCCTCTCGCCATTAACCAGAGTGACAGCAATTCTACTGGCACTGTCAAGATATGTGACTTGAAATTTGGTTAAAACGTCTTTGTAGCTTCCTTTTCCATATTGCTCCGTTGGTAACAGAGGATATATATATTTTTTTTTTTAAAGATAATCTACCGGGCATTTTTTAAAGCGGTAATTTAAATTAAGAAATCAAATATACCAATATTGTAAGAAGTAGTAGTGCAGGAAAGAGATGGGAACTTATTTTCTCTAAATCCAAACTTTCATCCATTTATGCTGCATGTTATATATCACCATGCAAAAGATGGGAGCACACCAAGTAGATCAATCATTTTGACAGTATGAAGAAGACAAAGTTATCCCTTTCTCTGAGCACCTTCTCTCTTTGTTCACCTTTAAATATTTTGTCAGAACCCATATTTACTACAACAAACATGTCCCAAATGGAGGGAGAGCTGTGAAAAGAACTAGAACATAAGAAGTACTAAAAGAAATACTTGTGACAATATTTCTGCACAGACTTGGAACTACCATCTGCTCACAAAAAAGTGAATATTCATAACTGACTGGTCAAACTGTGCAAGTGTACCATCTCATCTACTTCACAAGGATTTTTGCCTGGACCTAGTTATATCTGCAGCCTATAAGCAAACAAGAAAAATAGTGTGTAGAGAGATTAAACTAAACTCTTAAAACTGTATTATTCACAGTTTGAGTGAAAAAGATGAACTGATTATTAAAATTGTATTTTTATACCTGACTTCTTCCTGCATTGAGAAATTTTGATTATTTCTCATTAATCAATGAGTGTAACAGAAGTTTCATTAAATTTAGTCACTGTTCATTCAAAGCTGTAGTAAACTTCTTTCAATATACTGCTTTATTTTTATTATATATGAGCAAAAATTCATTGTAGTTTTAGGATTTGTTTCTGTACTTTAAAAATAGCTGTGATATTATTATCATAGTATTTTCTTTTCCTCATAATGTTGAATTTCACACACCACAGAACAGACTGGCAGCAACTTCAAGCCAGTACCCACAGCAATAAAAATAACACAACTGTTAACCAATACAAAAGATTTCCATTTTTTCAAAACTCACTTTTTATAAGAAGTCTAACATCTCTGATTGGAAGATTAACTTCTCTGGTTATCTTTTTCCCAGAAACCTCACCCCATCCAGCCCTCCTCAAGAACACTAATGAAAGACCTGTCCTCTCCCTTTCTTCTCCATCCTTCCAAAATAGTAAAAAAAGAAAAAAAAACACAAACCAAAACCCCCAAACCAACCAATCCCAAATCACTTTTGAGAGCAGTTGCTTCTGCTTCAATGTACGAGCACATATGCAGATCTGAGCTTTTGCCTTGCTGCAGTTTTATTTTAGCTGGTTTGGATCATTGTATCTTAAGGCACCACAAACATCTGTGGCTTAAAGCCAAGGGTGAGTTTTGATACTGCCCACAGAATTTCCTCCCTTTCACAGTTAGCTGATAACCATTCACCACTCCTGAGCTTCTTCCTTGGTTTTCCCTACTGTATTTTTAAAGCATGTCCTTTCCAAATAAATCCAAATGATAGTCTCCTGTTCAAATTTATGGATTTTCATTTAAATACATAGGTGGAGGAGGTATATAAACTAGCATTTTTCCATCCATTTTATGTAAAGTCGTATCTAGGCTGATGTGTGCACCACCAAAATAGCTGTCCAAAATGAATCATTCATACCAGTTTCCAACTTCTTGTTACAGACAAGGGTTGAACCACCATTGCAAAAACTTTGAAAATGTCTTATTATAAGAGAAAGCATCTTGTAAGCAATGTGGGAATGCAAAGAAAGAAAAAAAATATCTAAATGATGCTTTTTTAATTTATAATATGAGTTACCTACTTTTTACTCAAATTTGACTACAGAATTAACAAAAGCAAAGTTCACGGAGAGAAAAAAAAAACAAAACACCACCACCATCACAAGGGCCAAAACTTCTACAGCAATACCAAAGGATTAAAATGAGACTCCAGATGGAAAACAACTGAAGCTTTTCTTAAGTTTTAAATCTTACTATACCTTGGCTGGTGATAAACTATAACAGTGTATATATGAACAGGCACAGAAACACCCATGTGTATTCATATGCATGCATATGCAAAAAAAAAATCCTGTGTTTTAAAGTTGATTTTCTGTTTTTAATATTCAAAATGCTTCGTATGATTTCAAGGGATTTTATGTTTCTGACATTTTTCTTTCAAATACAGATTGCAATAAAATTTTTTTTTCAGGTTTGCACGGTGTCCTTTTCTCCTCCTTTCTCCTTTTATTTTTTTTCCTTTTTACCAGTGCATATTTTATCAAAATTAATTCAAATTCCAGAGGCAAGACAGAAAATTCTGACTCTTAACTATGCCTTAACTATTGCAATCTACTCCACTTTAGCCTTTGCAAATCCCAATTTGTTATCCCTTAATTATATTCTAAAATACTAAAACAATTGTGCTGGCTCTGTACTTTGATGGCATCAGGTGGGTTTTTCTTCCTCCTCCTCTTTTCTTTCTTTCACAATCACATCAAAGGACACCTCGCTGTTAGGGTCTTGCATGAGCTGTTCCTCTGGACCCACACATGCCTTTGTTCTGCAAGCATCTCCTTGACTGCTCCTTTACCAGAGTTTTCACCAACCAGGAGCTGTTCACAAAAGGCAATCCCAGTAACCTGCAGACCCCACCAACCATCCTCTGTCAAATCTCTCTTCAAAAGTCAGTGGTTCTCCAACGACAACAAATAATGAAACTTCTGACCCAGACAGTCCCTCATGAACTGGTTACAGAAACAAGAAGTTACCTTGTTACTACAACTCTGTCAAAGAAAGAATCTCCTACTAGTCCTTGTCAGAAACTGTATATAACTATTTGCCTTTCCTAATTTTCAGGAATGCTGCTTCATTGGATTTGAAAGCACTTATGAGAAAAGTAAGATTAAGCACCACCCTTAACCTCACCACCTTGCAAGGTATGTGCTTCATTTTCATTTCATCTCATCCATAAAGCACACTGACAAGTAGAAATGTATGCACTCTTGAAAGAAAAAGGAGGAAAAAGAAAAGAGTTTAGTTGTTGAAAGTTATGTCTATGCCCATTGGGCACAGATTTCATTTCCATTTCAGTGCAGTTTCTCAAGCAAGACTGACAGAGACATTTACAGTGGTGAATCATGCTACTCCAGCAAGACTATGTGCCATTTCTCTGAGGGCCTGTGGGATGATGGAAAGAGGAAGAATTCCTCAGCAGTGAGGTTGGGGGAAAAAAAAAAGAAAACCAACAAAAAAAAAACCCCACAACTAAAAAAACACTCCCAAACCAAAAAACCCAAAACAACCATACACAAAAACACAAATCAGCCCCAGCTCACGCAAGTAGGGCTGGCATCCCAGAAGGTGACAAAAGTAACTGGGAGAAGTAGGAGCGGGGGGGGTGCCATCGAGGTTATTCTTAAAACTTTTTCCATAATGTCACAGACCATTTCATAAATAGGTTTCTCCTGCCTAATACAAACAGTTTATAAAGATTAATAGGGACTCATGTCCTTTCAAGTTGTAATTTAGATCCCAGGGGCTAGGTTTGGTTAGAAAGAGTAACGCTAAAACTATCAATAAAGAATATAGAAATTTATTTTTTTTTTTTTTTTTTTTAAATCAGGCATTACTCCTCAGCAGTGATTTTTCCAGTAGCCTCACTGGCAAATATCAGATGAATTACTGTGTGCCAGACAGCAGCAGTTTTACCTACAATACCACTTCATCCCTGGTACATAGCTCACACCAGCTGCTCTAACAGAATTCAGCACAGAGAAACAAAACCATTTCTTCTCTTTCCTCCTACAGTTTTTAAGCTATATATCTGCAGTTGCCAAGTCCCTTTTTGATGCTGGCAATCCAGTGCAATTTACATTTGCCTTCATATACACACATGCTTCTTTTTATCGCACTCTAAAATTTCTATGGTTTTTACCCTTGTTGCAGATGATGTTGATGGAGAGAAGAAACTACCTACCACAGATGAGGTGTTGGACAGCTGTTCCTGTGATAAAAAGTTGTGGGCGTTTTTAAATTGAGTATGGAAAAGTCCATTTAATGGACATTTAACACCTATAAAGCCAGCAGTAGGAGTAATTAATAATTCTCTTCTGTTCTGGTCAGGGCAGGAGGATACACAGTACTTCACTTTCATGAAGATTTAATAGGGAGTGGTAAACCTCTGCTTACATTCTCATTTTTAAAGAGGTCCTTAAAAATATAACAGCATCTAAAAGAGAGATGTAAAGTTGTTGCAAGTGACATTAAGAAAATGTTCACCAAATTTAGAATAAGAACTTGAGATCTCTTCTATATTCCAACCCAGTTCAGATAAGTCACTCCGAACTGAGCCATGGCATTTTCAATGCTCTTTCACTTTAAGGGAAGGGGAAAAAACCCAACCAAACCACCACAAACCCAAACCAAAACTAACCCTACAAACCTCAGTCTTCCACTACATTCTCTTGCATTAAACTTAGTACCAGTTCAGTACTGGTACCAGGAACTGGCACTAAGTGATTTGGGCCAATATAAACTAGAAGCACTAATTCCCATATCTATCAGATGATTAAGTTTTGCAGGACAAGTGAATGGTATGTAAAAATTCCATAGCAGCTAATCAAAAATAAAACTTGAGGAAGCAGCAAAAAGCTCATAATGAAGAAATATATTCCACCACAGGTGGCAGGAAATTGTAGCTACTGATAACAAGTGTTATGGGGCTCAGGCAAAGAAAGAAAATTAGCATAAGTGTGAAGGCAAAGTAGTGATAGCACCAAAAAAACAACAAAAAAAAGCCTCAGAGCACTCTCCAGAAATCTATCATGAGAATCGAATGAAAAGTAATAAGTAATAAATTTGCATTTTCTGTAAGACCTTGCATTTAAACATATTCTCAAATATTTTGTGAGTTTAAGTAGCTGGCTGCAGACCATGTGTTGCTTGCATACATAAAAAGCAAAGCATCACTTCACTCAGTGCTGAAGCACCGACATCTGCAGAGAGAGATTACTGAGAAATCTAAACCAAGCCCTAAGAATAAGTCACTCAGTCCATCCAAACAGACAGTGCCAATGATTGAAAATCTAGAAAACTCAAAACCTGTATTCCAGAATACTACAGAGAAAAGTAAGGAGCAAAGACATGAGGAGCCTGAAGCCAGGGCCAAGCCCGAGGCACTGCGCAGGCCACCATCGCCAGTGAGGCCAGGATGACCGAGGAGAGTGGCAAGAGAGGTCTCATCATCTTGTGGTGGTCACAAACTCTTTCCCAGTTTCATCTGCTTTTCTGAAAGACTCTCTGGCTTGGAGAAGGAGATGTAGTACACCACTCTGCAAAAGCTGCAAAGTACCAAATACCCATTCAAGAAAGGTATTACTATTACCTGCCTAGATGAACTCTCCAGGGGAAAAATGGATAGGATTGCAATAGAAGATGACTGGAACATCAAGCTGAAAGTGAGTGGAGAATTTACCTACTCTCTTGATACAAGAGTAGCAACTCAGTGAAGTCAATGGAACTCCAGCAGCCATGGATAACACCAGGCAAAACACAGACTTTAAAGCAGCTAAACAAGACCCCCAAGCAAAATACACATTCTAACAAGGAAAAAAGGAACTAGTATTTTGTCTAAAAAGAGCTAGGCCTGATCTCAGCAAGGAGCTACACTTGCAGGCCAAATTGAAAGAAAGGGGAGAAGAGCATCGAAGTAACCGAGGAGATTTTCCAGCACCCAGGAAAGGGGTAAAACAAAATCAGCTGGAAAAAACACAATCCAGTCTCTGCTAGATATACTCAGTTCAGAGTTTCTCCCTGAAAAAGGGAAATCTCACACAGGAATTAGGGAGAAAGTGGAGGGATCAGCAAAGCAGGCTCAGGTGAGGTCAGGAAAGGAAACCTCAATTTTTTCATGGAATCAAGAGACTTAAACTATATGCAAAAAGGAAATGCTCTCTGCCTTTGAGGGGTAAAATTGTACAATGTGGTATGCTATATGTGTCAAGCAAGATTTGGCACATAGCCTTTGAAATGTAGTGAATAAAGACAAATGTTAACACATCTCTCTTGTGAGATTTAGTTTCTTCATATTAGCATTTGAATTGTACTCAGCAGTCTGTGGTGTCACATTACGAAAATACACATTTGTACGCTTTGTATTAGGAGAAACCAGGAGAAAAGCATTAATCTGGGCTCCAAAAAATCTAGGAAGCAACAGAAGCCAGTAAAAATCCAGTAACATACCTATAAAATCTGTACCATAAAGAGCCTGCCCAGAAAAAAACACCACCACCAAAACCACACACCACAAACAAACAAAAAAACCAACACTAAAACAAAGAGTGGACATGAATTTCACATTCATGGAGTGTGCCTGTTAATGGATTCCAAGCAATTTATTGGTGTTATAAAGGATTGTTTCAATATGAACAGAAATTTTTGATTGCCGCTACTCTCTGGAGCACGTAATCCTTACTCAGAGGAGGACAATGTGCTGAGCAGCACCTGTGAGATGCTCCTGGTACACTGTACAGAGGCAGCCAGTGCAGAAGTACTGAACAAAATGCTTTTTCTCAGTGAGACTACTGAGCAATGCACTATACAAAGGCCCCTCAGAACATACAATTAACCTTTTAATTTTGGTCAAATGCCAGCCCTCAAAACAGCTATTTTGTGACAGTAAAGCAAATCCAAATATAAAAAGAAAAGACAAAATTAAGATCATCCCCAACATGCAAAAGTTAAATATATTAGTTACAAAACAAGTCTAAAACAAATACTAAAAAATTAATTACAAGTATTGCTATAAAGTTTTGATCTTTTTAATAAGTCAATATTTCAAAAATATTTTTAAATCAGAAAAGTGTGTATCGAAAGTAATAAGGAAGAACAAAATAATTACAAGAGTAATACAGTATTAAAATGTGATTTTGAAAAAATAAAATCTTTCATTTGCGTCCTAATCTATAAAAAAATTCCATGGAAACTTAATTTCCCTGACAAGCCAGGAACTACGCTGCCTAGCTCACACAGCCACACAGAAGTCAAATCATTAGATTAGGGCCAGACTGTGGTTTATATTCAGAGGCAGTAATGACAGCTACGGAGTGATCAGTCCCATTTTTTCCAGGCACATGAGCATTTACTGAAGTCTCACCTGATTGTTCACTCTTCCTAACCTTACTCCATTTCTTAAAGCCCTCTGGAGCACAAACACCCATGGTACTCTTTACCAAACAAAAATGGCATGCATATGGCACAGAAAGGTAAACCAGCTACTTGCACTGATGGTTTCTCTGATTTTCCAACGGCTAGTTCACACCAAGAAAGATGAGAAATTTTTCAACTCCAAGGTAACAGTCAATAATAAAAAATAAACTGACATTATATATTAACTTTGTGTTTAACACCTTCAAATCCAATTAATAATTTGAACAGCACACAATACAATTCAGCAAGAATTAATTCAATTTTTTGTTTAAAAAAAAATCCTTAATTTTATTCCATTAAAATACCATTGACGTTTTTGGTTTTTTTGTTTCCGTATTGTATTTTAATATATTGCTCAGGAGAGTCATTACACTGTGATGTTTAGTCAACAGAATACATGACAACAGGTTTGCACAGAGACACTGGATAATGTCTCAGGGCCACAGTTGCCATCATAACAAAATGATAACAATCCGTACTTTTTCAAATGCACTTCAAGATTTACTGATGAGAAGGCCCATGCAAGAGCTACATATTGTCTGCTGTTACCCTCTCAATGAATATAGCTATGTTGGAATATTACTGACCTCCAAAAATAACAAAATTGCAGTTTAGTGGTAATTGTATGGTTATAAAATATCACTAACTTCAGATAGTAGGAAAAGATTATTTAATTAAAGGAAGTTTGATTTTCAAAGGAGGAAGAGTTCAGATAAATTAAAAACATAAATATCTGTGAATATAGTTGTGCAAAAAGAGATTACTGCTCAGGTTAATTGTAGGCACAGATGTACTCCTGCACAACTTTTCTGAATGAGCAACATCATATTCACATCTAACAAGTGAAAGAAAATGGAGCATATTCCTCTTCCCCTTCAAAACACAGGAGACAACCCCAGGAAAAGTAGCACAGAAATAGATGGATGGGCATGTTGTCTCTGACATCAAACCTATGCAACAAATTTTGTTGACACACACAGTCATTTGGGGTGAGCTGAGTATAATTTGTGCCCAACCATAGCTGTGCGGAAGAACTGTAACAAAGTGAGACTAGTAATCCCACACTTTGCTGTTACAGCTATTTTCCTCCAATGTAGATGGAAGAAGTTACAACAGCACAGTTTGCCCAAAGGTCATCACAACTATTTGCAAAGCTGAAAAATTCAGGCCAGACAGTGAAATGCAGGCATAGCTGCACCTGGTGCTGAAGATGGAGCCATTTCTTCAGCTTCTTCATTCTCAGTTACAACTAACAATTAAGTCTTAAGAAGTACAGAAATAACACAGCAGCCCAAAGTATCTTCCTGAGTAACTTCGATAAATCACAAGAATGACAAAACAAAACCGTGAAGGATTTCATATAGGAATATCTTTAAGAGAGGCCAATAGTTGCAGTTACCTCTGTGGAGAAATAATACTTATGCAGTCATGGCCTCACCCGACAATATCCCACAAAGGAGCCCTTACCCTCCTGGGCGCTGTTATCTAAAGCTTGTGTTAAGATCTAAGCAGAACGGATGCTTTGCGTTCATCAGTGGAAACAAGCAACATCTATGTAAACGCAGTCACAGTTCTGGTTCAGGGGCAAGTTAAATGACAATGAAATCAAGGTATAGCACATTGTATCTTTATAGAACAGTATTTGAGAGGCTAAAGATAGAGTGTTCTTTAGGAAGGTTTGTTTAGGGGTTTTACAATTTTTTATTTTTACAAGCATACTAAGTTGAGTGATTGTGCCTGGTAGTTTGCCTTCCACAACAGAAATTAAAACTATTGTGTATTGTATTAAGAAATAGAGAAAATTATAGTATTTCAAACTCTTCCTGTTTCTTTGTAAAAAAAGTACAAAAACCTTTGGGAGGCTTTTTTTTGTTGTTTTTAATAGCTGAATGACTAACAAAGTTCCCTCTCCAGTAAGTCTGTCTCAGCTTTTCAGTCTCATACAGACATTTAAATGTATGACAAATAGAGCATAGACTACTCGTTTTAAGAGTTTTTGGAAAAGAAAAAAAAAAATGAAGCTTGAATCTTTAGTATTTTGAAAGACAAGCACAATATTTGGTCTGCACCCCCATTAAAACCTTCATTAAAGCAACAACGCCAAACTACCACAGTCAACAACTGATGTCAGTAAGAAGCAACGCTTAACATACTGCGCTAACTTGATGGTACAGTTGCCAGTATAGTCATTATGACCATGTTTGCATTCTTTTCTATATTGGAAAATATAGGAAGTAGAATGCTTTGATCTAATCTAGCTTACTTTTAGTTAAAAGAACCTATCAAACATTTACACATAGGTGAAAACTATAGGTACACTTCTCACCCTAGCGGAAATTCATCTGGAAATCATGAGTGACAGAAGAGAGCACATCCTTGAATAATTTCTATCCACACAAACGTTACATAATATTTTGAAGACATTGAAGTTGTGCAAGTACCATTTTGTATAATATAACGCTTTTTATAAACTTCAAAACACAATAGCTACGTTCATTTCTTAACATACAGTATAAAAGCAAATAAATAATCTAAAACCAGATCGTATATTCTTCATAGCTGCTGTACAGAACTTAAAGCTATACGCTACAGAAAGCTTCCTTAAATCCTCATAGAAAAGTTGCAAAGTCATCTTATCTGTGCAATTGTTATTCATTTCTTTGTTGTTTTCATATCAAGTTTTAAGTCTGCTTACTTCTGCACATGGCATAGCAGAGGAAGTGTTCTACGAACAGAAAAAGACACCCAAACCAATAGGGTACTCTTGTTATGTTTCTGTTTCCTATGCTTACCGGTTAAAAAAAGAGCAAGTGTGATTCTTTTTCTTTCCTAATAACATGCTAAAAAATCTCATTACCATACTGGGAATATATTTATTGCTGTCATAAAGCCAATCTGCTCAGCCATCTCCTTTTAATCATAAAAATCAGAAGTAATCTTATACTTCACCATACAAAACTCTGACTAAATACTTATTATTTTTAGTTTATTGGTTCTACTACTTCATAAGCCCAAGACTTACTTTAGTAGGTAGTAAGTGCTATTTCTCCTTTTCCTATAATAGTTTGAAGATTATACCTCATTTTCCCTTCTTGGTTAATGAACCTTCAGTAACAAGAGAAGTAATAAAAGAAAATACAGATTGGACATTTATTGTATCACCACTTGCAAATCACTAGAACCACTTACTATTCAAGAGAAAATCCAGAATAAATACCAGCTTTTTCCTTTTGTTTAAACAATAATGGTATTTTCATACATTCAGATTAAGTTGGGCAACTTCATTTTAACATGGTTTTAACATCCAAGCTGCCTGACTTCTAAGTGCAGGTATAACTAAAGAAATGTTTGAAATAATTTGGTGCTGCCTTGTACCTGGATTCCTGCTAGTCTAAGTGGAACACCATGTAAATTTATTGATTCTAAAATTTAACAATTAAAAAAAAAATATCAAACCCACCACCTAATTACAAAAATTAAGAAGTCTTTTCACTGGTAAAACAGAACATCTTCACAGAACCGGAAAAGGAAAAGCTAAGATTCATGCCACATACAGCATGATAACATAATTATCAGCACTTCACCTGTATTTAATAGTTTAAGGTTATTAAGCTTTACCTTATACAACATAGCTCATGATGTTTAAAAAATGTCAAGCCAAGTTACTGCTGGAACTTTCATTTATGCACTCCCATGCTTGGGTTACAGACTATAAGGCTGATACTTTATCTGTGCAATTTTATTTTGTAATTAAAATGGTGGGTATATCTTATAAATAACCAATTTATAATTGTGGAAAAATAGTCTAAATCAAGAATAGAAGAAGCATTATTTAGTGCAAAATCTTGGGGTCCTGGGGGGTGAGGGAGAATCTCGAGTTCTGCTAGAGCTACCTGTTTGTGCAGGTGTCATTAAGCAGCCCTGCTATCGCCTCCTGCATTTACTTTACAGTCTCTGCCCTGGGTTTCAGCGTTGGCCATTACAAAATCCATTATCAATGCAGTCCACAACCCACATTTGTCACCGTCACCAATCATACACTTTATACAACACAATGTAAAGAGAAAGCAGATTGATCTTTGAAAATAAAGGAAGTTCTCCTTAAATGATATGACATTGTAAGTAGCATCGTTATGTGGAAGAACTCTCTGATTAGTAAAACAGTAAAGCGATTAGAGCACTTCTGTTTCCTTGGCTAGTATCACTAAGCCGAAAATCAAGATCTTATGTATCAATGAGTTGAATTCCTCAGGAATTTTTTTTGTTTTCTAGGATTTTTATTAAGTTACAACAGTTGATTTTTAATCTGGGGGAGAAAAGGAAAAAGCAACTTACAGTGCTGTTGTCTTGTAAAAATGAATGAGTGCTTCATAAACAGGGTTCCAAGTCACATAACCAGCTGGGTTTTTTCGTGTTGGCTAATCAATCTTGATTTCAAAACTAGAAGAAAGAAAAGATATTGTTAGACTTTACAAACCCCAGAGAATTAAGTAAATTAATAGAACAAACGAGGATTGATCTAAAGGATACCTCACAGGAGAAACAGATCCAAGAGCAAACATCCAGCGTCATAAATAGTTACAGACATTTTGCAGTAAAATAATGTGATTAAAAAGGTCTAACTCTGTGACCAAAGATCTATATTAACAGCTCAGAACCATGAGACTCTGTCCCAACAATCGCTCTCTTGTCCATTTATCAGCACTGTAGCCCTCTGGCCTCTCATATATGTAAATAAATGGTGTTTTGAATGCACACAGTCCTTTGGAGACTTACAACTGGTTGTAATTCCCATAATCTTTAAAAATAGCTAGCACCTTGGAGAAGGTAAGTCTAAACCTTCAGCATTTCAAGCTGTGAAGCAGCTCCAGAACAGCTACTCAGCATTATTAATATTCAGTACTAACAGGACAAATACAAAACATTACTCAAGAGAAGGAGAACGAAGTCTGAGGCCAATAAACAAGTAAGAATGAGAAGGCAGACAGCAACAAACAGACAGTGCTCGTTGTGTTGGCTTTAGTATCTGCTGCTCTGCCTCTGTTCAGAAGGGAGAAAATACAGAACACTTGTTTGTGCTGCACAGGATCATATGGGACAGTGACTGCAGAGGATGACATGCTATTTGCAGGCTGCTAGAGCTGGGGGTCCCAGTGTACACCTGACAAGGGGTTCTGTTCTGATGTCATCGTTATGTAATGAACAAATGACATTCTGAATTGTTTCATAATAGATACTCAAGAAGGTATTCTGAAATCACAGGCAGCAGTTCTGCAAGGAAGAGAGGTCCTGCTGGATGCAAGTGTTCCACGTGCAAACACACAAGACTATACCGTAAAGACAGATAAAAAGAAATACAATTTTCATATTTTTGTATTAAAAGGGAACCATCGTGCTCCAGTATGATGCCATTTTTGACCCAAAGCACAGAATTTTACTCGGTTACTCATGTCAAACAACAACATATGGCACAGCCAGAGGCAATATTCTTCATAGATAAAACATCCACTTCTGACTTAAAAGCTCCAGTTAATGATCAGTTCATCATAGTCCTCAGTAAATCGTGTTTGGATTCAGTTGCAAAACCTGGATTGTTTAATGCCCTTTGAACACTTCATAAAAACATCTTTTATTACAAATGAAGGTTTCCCCCCACAGCCACCAGTAAGACATCTGCTTTGTCTTGGATTAACATGAAGGAGCAAGCTTCCCCCATGCTCCTGCCACTAATTTTTTTTAAAGATGCCAGGTCTGGCATGTCATTGACTTTATTCAGTCTCCACCTCATGCTCAAATGAAAGTTTAAACTATCCAAATACATTTAAGTTCCATATTGCTTGGATTTGTTGTATTTGTTTTAGGGCTAACAATAACCCTTAAATGTGCTTACCCTAACTGTGGTAAATTCAGTTTGCATAATTTTATCTGGGAATTTCAGGACATGGACACCATTCCTTTTTAAATCCTAGCTCAAATTTATTTTTAAGATTAACGTGCCATGACTCAGTGTTCCAGGACCATCCAATATTTCTAGACTTTCTCTTCCCTCATGTCTGTAGGAATCAGAGTGGGGAGGAAAATGGATATATTTAATGCAAAAACATGCACAACCTTATATTGTACCTAACATGGGACACTGACACAACAAAAGAAGAACACATTGAACTTGCACACTAAAAAATCCAAGAACCTACTTATAAACCAGTCTTAAATTCTACCCTTAAGATCTAGCCTACCAAAGTAAATAGGACTGTTAGAAAAGGTTTCTAAGCAAACTCTTATTGCCAGAGTATACCACCAGGTGGCAAGATTGCAAAATAAAGATATATATTTTTAAAAAATCATTCCTATAATGCCTTCAGTGTTGTTTCAACGACCCCTTCCTGAGACATGACAAATTTTTTTGTGTGGACTTGGTAAGTACTTAAAATGTCCCCACACGGGTCTGTAAAATATTTTAACATTTCTTCATCACTCTTCATGCAGTCGATTTACTCAGAATTACAATAGTTAAAGGTAATACAAAATTTCCAGTAGATGAAACAAACAGAATTTGTGGCCGCCAGCTGTACTCCTCTAAAGAGCGTGGTCTTTCCACCATTTTTCTTCCGCTTTCACTTTCTCTGATACCTGTTTTACCCTTTTTGAAAGAGCCCAAAATCTTACATGACTGCAGGGAACAACATATTTGCACGGGAATACAACTCAGCAAAGATGGCGAATAAAATTATTTTGCAAAAGAAGAGACAGACTTCACAAAACCTATACTTAGAATAAATGAAGCATTTTTTCCCCCTAATATTTTAATTTCTCAAGTTATACCCCAATTATCTATAAATCAAGACACAGGACAGCTGCTTCTAAGATTTACCATACAAGCAGCAAATGTGTGCTATAAACATAAGCTCAGTTTAACAGACTGAATTTTACAGAGAATATGCTCTTTCATGTTGTCATTTTAATTCAAACTTTAGGAAAAACATAAGCCCTCAGTAACTACTCAGAAATCTATCACTATAATGCTTCACCCCTAGATCACAAAGGGCACAACGTAAGCACACAGTCCAGCATGATGTATTTTGTATACGGTTATATACACACAGACACATATATAGGTAAATAAAAGGACATAAAATATTAGTAAGGCTTTATCTTCCTGGCAACAAAACAGATAACCAAGTTGCACACAGCTGAACAAGCTGACAAACAACTTAAGTTGACCCCGAGATACAGAATGCAAAAACGATGATTCTAGAAATAGTTTAGGGACTTTTTTCCTTCCATTTGTAGTGTGGCACCTGCTCAATAACATACAGCTACACTTCACAACTGTTTAAAATATTGTCATTATCCCTTGAGCTAGAAGAAATTAGGTAGGTGTAAAATAATCAGAATGTCAAGCACGTTAAATGTCAAGCATAAATAAGAACCAAAATTGGAATCTCTCAAATATGCTAGTACTCCCACAGTTGGGCAAAAAGTGTTAACTTCAATAACTACCACCACTTGGGACTTGTATTATTATACAAAACACATAACATTCTTTGCCTTAACAGTATCTAATAGCTTGAAAGCTGATTTGGCATTAGAAAGTAAAATTAAATGTTATCCCAGTCATCAAGAAAACTTCCTGTCCCAAAACCCCAAAACAGATTTTTATTTGGGACTCTTCAATTCAAACACTTCAGGGTATTGTTATAAAAAAAAAAA
>VXBL01001170.1:286052-316087 GCA_013400195.1 Aramus guarauna | reverse complement strand
AAAAAAAAAAAAAAAAAGACAGAGAGAATCACTTTGCAGAAGAAAAAGACAGGGATGAGTAATACCTGAGCCTCCATTACACAGGAGGGCACCAAAAATATAAACTGTAAAATATAAACTGCTAAGTTCTAAGATGTTTCTTCACTCATTAAAACAAAATAGCTTCTTCAATCCATTTTTAATTCCAGAATTCAATCACAATCGAAATGAAAATCAAGTACTCTTTCCACAGTGAATACATACTAACTAAGTATTTTCAAGTGAAGACATCTAAAATCTAAATTACATTGGAAACTCTTTCAAGAAGGGATTTTCTTTCAACTAAGTTTATACTATACTAGCAAAACATAGTCTCAACCACTGGCTACTGGACTTAACTAGAATTAAAACATAGAAGAAATATATAAGAGAAAACAATGCATATTATGCTAGGATTCTGTAGCAACACCTATTACTAGTTGTTCAATGAAAATCACACAAATCATGTTGTCTTTTTTTTTTTTTTTTTTTTTTATAATGAGCTTCTCCTTTATTATTCACATTTCCTTCCACATTAGCTATTTAGTTTTCTATTTGAACTACATGGCAAAAAGTAGCCTTGCGGGACATTCAGTACTCAGGAATGCCTCTCCTTAAAGGGCTCCAACTGAGAAACTCCCTGAAAAGAGTCTGTGGCATTGGACAAGCCATGACTCCATCAGACAAAGGTTTAACATGGCAAGAATGTATCACAGAAATATCGAGGTATTTAGATACTTGTATGGAAGAGATTCATACTCTTGGACAAAGGCAGAATGGAAACTTTTCCAATCTCTGCTCATCCCCTTTTCGTTGAACCATGGGGCGCTCTTCTGGGAAGAGTAATAACAGAATCAATTGATTGACAAATGGATCAAGAGAAATTGGACTGAGGTCACAAAATCACTTTGCCCCAGCCATATGAAACTGTCAGCCAGTAGCAATAATGAGTTTCATTTGAAGTAATCAAGCATCAAGGTTAAAATACCTCCATGTCCATAACAGTGTCCTATCTGCGCACTCAGTAAGAGAAGGAAAAAAACATTCAGCAGAGTTGAAATGTGTTTTCCTTTAAAGTTACAAAAAACATTTAATGTGTCATACCTCTACCAGGATGTATTTTTCCATGTTTCTGGATTTTTAGATTATAGGAGAAAATTCTCAAACCACAAACCTATACAATTCTACAATAAATTTATAGAATTAGAACAACAAAATATTTACTACCCCAAACAGAAATAAAGGCTGCAGTGACTATTTAGCACTTACTACCATGCCATTACCTTTCATTCAATAGTGCTATGATTACCACGCCAACTTAAATCTATACTTCAAATACAAAACTAACAGGAACATACCAACTATAAAGCTATGAATAAGTAGAGTTACAACAACATTAAAGGATTTGTTAGCCGCCTTCTTTGCCTAATGAAATAGTAATAAAATATATAAAAACAGAAATTATATATGTAAAATGAACCAATACCATACAGCTGAGCAGTTATTCTTGAGGTCTTCATAAAAACAACATATTTTCTCTTTCTAGAGAGTGCTGTGAACTAGTCCCAGACTCAGACAATTTAAGTATGTGTTTATATTAAAAAAAAAAAAAAAAGAAAAATCCTCTTCAATGTTCAAGAACACACTCTAAAGCACTTATTCTATAAAAAGAAATCTTACTGAGAGAGTACGTACACCTGATTTATTTCAGGAAACCAAACAAAAATAACAAGAGTGCCACCTATCCTTCATTATGAATAACAGAACTTCCCATGGACTGACCTTGCTGTTAGAAATCCTGTACAATAAAACCTGACAGTTAAGAACATATAAAAGTCTCCATCTGGGCAGAAACTTGGTCAAAAAAATAAAATAGAAAGGAATGTTGCATGTAAAAGCAGGAGGAAAAAGAAATATAGAAGGATTTGGAAGAAAAAAATTTTTTTTTAATAAATAAATCTGTTAGGTATCAAGAGCATAAAATCCAACAGATTAAACCCCAGCAAAATTAAAGGTAATTTAAAGCTTCCAGTTGCATTTTGGTCTTCAGTAATGGTTTTATAAAAAAAGGTTTGCATGTAACATGCAACTAGCAAGCCCGGTCTAAAAAAAGCTGCTGCACAGAAGCAGCAACTGCCAATTAATAGGTGAAAGGAAAGATTCTTCCAGTGCAGAGAGACTGGAGCAGCAGAGAAGGGGGGAGTGGCAAGGTGGTTCATTTTCACTTCTTTAAGATTATAGTGGATATCTCAGTGATACAGACTAGTAATCCTGGCACCTTTATAAGGCAAATGAGTCAAAATTATTAAAAGCTAGAAATAAAGACATAGATAAACACCTTTTATTAGGGAGTAATGTCAGTTTTTTTCTGTTAAGGGAAGTTATCCTTCAGAAATCCACTGTGTCCATGTGCATGAGAGAATCAGCTGGATCTATATATGTGGAGATATTAAAATCCAGTAGATACTCGTAGGCTTTTGAAAACTTCTTGCATGAAGTGTCATATGAAAAGTAAACCACTGTAAGACAATACAGAAGGCCTGTGCTTTTAAGAAAAATATGGTTAAAAGGCAGGAACCCGAGTGGGAGTAGGTGCTCAGTCTCCCACCTGCAGCAGGTGGAGCAGGGAGCTGTGCCACGACCTGGAGGTTCTGCATATTCACACATGAACTGGGAAAGGGAGCGGGCAGCAACATGGCAAACCCAAGTGAAGATGCAAAGTTATTCATGCTAAAATGATGAGGGCTAACCACGAAGAAGCATGAAGAGACCTTTCAAGACTGTAACTGCACACTAAAGTGTCAGATGAATTTCAACACAGGTACCCATGACACAATGCACATATGAAAAACAGTCCTAACGTTATTGTTCAAATAGATGATCCCTGAGCTAATCATTTCCATGCAGAAGTGAGGTTTTAGGATGACTGTGGATAGTTGACCTTACCTTGGACAACACCCTTTACATTTTCACGTGCAAAAATCTTAGGATACAACCACACACAGGAAAAAAGTCATATGTGTAACCCTTACACAGCGATCACCGTCGCCTGTTAGTCAGATGGAAATCTCCTGATGGTGAAGCAATAATTTTTAAATCAAGTGGACAGCCAATGCTGACAGCTAAACAATCATCCACAGTACATTTCCAAGAAGACTGAGGTGCGAGACACCAAACACCAGCAAGCACTGCTCACCAAGCAGATCTTCTATGGAGAGACGATTTACAGGATAAACACAATGCAGTGTCACGTTGGAAGGTAACGGAGAGTACTTCAAATCTGTCAGCATTCACAATTTTAACCCCAGAAAAAGTACTACCCTTTAACGCAACTCTCTTACTGTAGGAAAAAGGTGGGCAGCAGTCCAAACGAGTATTGCAACCTCTCCGAGCAACAGGACATGAATATAGAGAATAGAGAATGATAATTTATCTACTGATGGAGTATTGGTCTAGTGGTTTATATAACATCAGCAAAGTCCCTAAGTGTAATTACAGCTATATACTCAAACAGGGACTACATATCATTTTACTCTCGTTCAGCTCTGTTTAGAATCACATCCAAGACATTTAAAATTGTATTTCAGTTATTGCATTAAAAAAAAAAATCTGCTGTATATTCTCTCATCAGGGAAGTTTCAGAAGAATGCTATTAATAAGTACTGAAACAAATACAAAAAATGGTAGAAAAGCAGAAGTGTGACAAATATTTACCATTAACATGCATATGGTTTCACTCAAAACAAATTGTCTTGCAAGAAACATGTTTATATAATAGTATTAAGTTGTTATATTACCAAACTGACTGTAAGTTTATAATGGGGCCATTTTGATTTAGGCACTGTAAAAATTTAAGCTGGAAGGAACAAAATTCAAATAGATATGGAAATAAGGGAGGTAGAGCCCTAGAGAAAAACTCCCTTAATATATTTAAGAGAGAGAGGAAAATAAAAAGTAAAGATAAAAACCCAAAGCTTTGTTTCTGAGCTCCTAACGAACACCAAAAGCAATGAGGCTGGGATCCAGCCTCCACCTCAAAGATGTGTAAGAGATTCATAATTTGCACAAAGTTACTAAATCTGTGATAAACGGAAGGGTGACCTGATGGCCTTCACTTAAAGTACCACCAGCATTTATAAGGGAGTGCCTTGGCCTTTTTCCTCGTCCATCACGCACAAATGTAACTTGTGCAATGCCTGCACTTGCATTACAAAAAACACAGGGTTAAAAAAAAAAAAAAAAAAGACAAAAACACACTAAAAACTCCAGCTGCTCTTAGTGGTAAGAATCAGAACTTCACCAGCTTACAGGCGCATAAATTGTTAATCACTTAGTAGTGTTGGTCCCTTGGTGGGATTGCTATTAGTAAGTACCTTCTTCTCAAAAGTATCTTCATTATGACAGCAAAGTTAGTTACATCCAGTTCACACTTATCTTGAATTCTTTAAGGAAACTTGCAATTTTAAGTGATTTAAAGCAGCCCATCACACAGCAGGGGCCACGTATCCAGAGACATTGTTTGATCAGCTATGTTGTTGTCAATATTACCAAAGCATTAACTGAGTAGGCAGCGGCCACAGTATTTTTAAGCAATTTTTAATCCAGCTTCATGCTTGGATGATATAAACAATTTGACTAGAGAATTCTGTTGTAAACAGCAATTTTTTTCTTGGCATTTACTTGCTTTTGGAATCTGGATTAGCCTTCATGTTTGGTGTGACTGAAGTGGAACTGATATGTGATAATGCCATAAATACTGCAGGAATTTCTACACAAGAACATTAATAGGAAATACACAAAGAAATGACCCAAACTATGAGTTTAACGTTACTCACTGCACCCCAAGGACAGGGAGAGGGTATCAAATCACACTCCTCGTTCCCAAATAGAGGCCTGTAATGAGTCTCCAAGCTCCTGATCTAGCAGGAGCTGGGAGCTGCTTCCCATGGAGGAACAAAACCGTGAATACCATACAAGACCAGTCGGATCTTGCCGCTGAGAGTGGCAGCAGCTTATGACTCCTTCTGAATCCTCAGCTGCCCTGAAGTGTGGCACTTCAAAGGTACAGTCGCCTTGGGGAACACACCTTAGAAGCTCACAGGACTTAAAAGGCACTTCCTTGTATAGTCAGGTAAACGTCGAAGCTACGTGCATATGCTGCTGTTTAATGACCTGCCCTGGGTTGCTAACCTTACCTTGTACCATTGTAATTCTGGAATTTATGGCAATCAAGGAAAGAGCAGGTGGGAAAATAAGACAATGGCTCAATAGACAAGTATGTTCTTGCAGCGGGGAATCAGAGAAAGCACAATGGCACACCTACGCTCTTCAGGTTAGAGTGACACTAGTCTTTTGTCAAGTGAGGATCCTGCATATTTAAAGAAAAGTAAGAGAGAGAGAAAACACTTGAGGAGGAAAAGTAGATGCTTTTCACCTCTCAGTGTTCAATAGTGGAAGAAAGACAAGTACTTTCAGCGCTGTCTTCTACCACAGCTACATATGATGGCAAGAATACTTTTCCTTATTTTCAGAGATCAAAAGTATGAAACTAATGTAACTACTTGTTATGCTGGAAACAAATGGGGAAGTTAGTCAGAAACTATACATATATAATAATTTCAAAAAATACCATGACCCATCAAAATATGTAGCACTATGTTGGGGAGGGGCAGCATTTTTCTGCAGCACCATCACCACTGCAGCCTTCCAAGATCAGGTTATGTTGCTAATTGCAGTCCTATAATAGTAAGAAAAAACCCATCTCTTTTTAGTATTAATACTTATTTATAACATTAAATGTTCACTGTTTGCTTTTTTTATTTGAAAATAACGAATACAATACTTTCTGCTTCTTATCTACCCCGCAATTAATAGCGCCAGAGAAGCTAAAGAAAAATGGTGCACGCTCTCTCGTGCTCTCTCTATATATATATATATACACGAGGATGAACAAGCACAGAGTTCAAAAGCGCTAGTCATCCTCCAATTTCAGTCAAGTCAATTGAAAAGGACACTTGCAGGAGGGAGTCCCACTTGATCTGTTCTGTGGCTTGCAGGAAGCGTTTGATACTGCTTCCCTGGAAAAGCACAGCACTTTGGCAGCATTGCAGCAGCCCTGAGGAGCACGTTCCCAAAAAGCCAAGTCAGCTGCTCGCTCATTTTCACAAAGTTAGTCAACAGAGCAATCACAGTTGTTGTGCCTCCTACAGACCTTTTGTTACCATGAGCATTTCAAGCAGCACATTTTGGACACCACAGTGGAAGTAGTCTGTGAATAAATACGATATGTAAGTATTTTAAAAGGTACTCTGGAAAGCTTCATTCTGACCAAGACAGCTTGCTTAGTTTCCTGCTTCTTTACAGCCATTACCATCTGTTCTGCAAGAGGCAACTTTGCAATCCTTTTCTTTTTTTTTTTCCCCTTGGACTACTACCCAAAGACACCAATAAACCAAAAACTGCTCAGTAAGCTGCTGCAGATTGCTAAATGATGGCCTGACACAAAGCTCATCAACTTGACTTGGATATTGTAATTACCAATAATAATTTAGATATTTCATGCAAAATGCCATCCTATTTCCCACTCAGAATCTTCAAAATAGCCTTCCTAAACCAAAATGCATCAGTCAGAAATAACAGCTTCACTTCTTTCCAATTAATTCAACCTGGCTTACAGGAGAAAAAAGGCAAATTTTATTTGCCTCTGAAATACAAAGACTGTTCCAGAATTCTAGTACTTGGAACAGTCTCTATACAAATAATAATAATTGCACAAATGTCTCTTCCTTTAAAATTAGCACCTAAAATTAAAAAAGCAGCTTCCATATCTTGCAGGATTTCCTTATCTGCTTAACTCCTCAAGTGTTTGCTATAAATGAGGCAAAGAAATCTAATACTGGAGCAAGTGAAAAAATAACCCTCTTGACCTTGTTCCAAGAGGAAAAGATTTAAAAAAAGAAACATTTAAACACTGCCCATAAAACAGAAAGTTTTGTCTGGTGACCCCTGTAGCTCATAGCTCTGATACCCCAAATGCACCCACTCGGTGCAGAATTAGGCAAAGCATCTCTCACGGCCCTTACTATTTTTGCAGCGATAGTGTGAAAGATTGTCATGTTGGCAAGCACTTTGCAAAGCCTGAAAAACCATAACCCAGCTCCACCCAGCTACTGGTCCCCACACACTAAGGCATTAAAAGCACCAATATGAGGTTTTTTAATTCCCGAATGCAAGGCACAGACAAGCGCTATGCACCCCGATATCTGTACTTCCAGGGACTAGACACGAAGACACCCAAACCTAACTATCAGATTAAGTTAATTTCTGGCACACAAAACATCCACTTGCTATAGCAACACCAGTCTCAAACAGTTTGCAATTTCCCCCTCTCCCTTTCGCTTCCTGGGAAACTGCAGCTCCTTGGCCAGCTTTCTGGGCATTGTGATTACAGCGTTTTATCATTTCAGTATAGCTGAAGTACAGGCCGAAGGTGATGCACCAGCTCAAGATGGTACAAACTGTGACTATGCGCTTTGTGTAAGGTTTACATCGCTGTGACACAGCAGGTGTCTATCAAGTCTCTCACAGGCAATTCCAAAAACAGTTCAAAGGTCTCAGTTTTAATTCTTTAGGTAACCCCATCTCTTTACAGAGTAAATTTTGACGGTGATTGTCACATCTACATTTCCCTGGAGAAGGTACAAATCTGGGAAGAAAATATGGGAAAGTCATGAATAAAATCTTCTCTAGTGAAGGTACACAGACACAAAGCAGCCATTTGGATGCCAGACAAAACAGAAATGAAGCCATCTCTGGGAAAGTCCTTTTCTGAACAAGAACAACTCAACACTGAAAAACAAAATATTCTGTTCACTAGCAACCTCCTCCCATCATCTTTTACTCCCTGATTCCATACCAATCTCAAAGCTGGGACCCAGAAAAGATTGATTTCACATAAGAGTGAAAGCTAGCAACAGCAATAGCTCTTTGTAAATGATAGATACGCATTACACCTCTAAAAATGCTTCTTTGAAAATGTTACACAGCTATAGCTATGGTCCAAGGCATTGTACGTATTGTGTGAACACCAAAGTATAGATAATGCAAAGAGACAGGAGAAATATCTAAAAGGAAGATTCAACAAAATGAGAATTTCCAAAGTACATATTATGTATTATTAATTTCTAACTTAAAGATTACACAAAAGCTTCAAGAAACAGGTCTAGTAGAACCACTTTGCTCTTCATTCAATTAAAGCAATTAAACATTCTAGAACTCTATGTCACTGCTGTCCACAAGCAACCAAGGACAAGCTTTGTTGGCAGAGCTGTGTGGAGAGGCTTACAGACTTCACTGCTTATATTCTGCTTAGCCAAATGCATTGCTAACTGCCTTGTATTGTCAATTCTGACCATCTATATCCATGAGTCAGTCTCTGTCCCAACCCTAATACTCACTAGACTAACATCTTAAAACATTCATAGTATTAATTAGAAGAGTGTCTTAAAACCATTGGTAAACTAATTTAATGCAAGAATTATTTTTAAAAATATGCTCCTAATTTTTTCATCATCAAGGTCCTAGAGCATGGTTTCAAACAACCCCACAAAAGTAAGCGTAGCTTATTCAAAAAAGAACAAAATTGATATTCCCATCTAATTCCTATTCAATGACAGGAATAACCTTTATGAAAAACAAACAAACAAACCAATGCTTATTTTGCTTATCAGAAAATACAGCAATTCACCAAACATCTAAAAATGCAAAATGCGTTGGGAATGATATGAAAAACCTGATCTTAATTGAAAAATAATGGCTTGTCTGAATGGTGGTTTTTTTGCATCTTTTAAAAGAAAATTTAGACAGCTCTACACTCATATTGAATCTAAATATAATTGCAATACATCATGCTAGATAATTCTCATAGGAGAGATGACATATCAGTAGCAACCAGACCCTGATGTGGATTAGGATAATGGGGAAGACAGAGAAGGAAGAACATAGAGCTCTCTTCTGCATAGCATTTTTCATGCACACTGTACATCAACACAATCAAACAACACAGTCACCTTGTTGAATAATAAATAACAAAATGAAAAGAAAATTAAGGAGCAGTAAGCAAGGGAGAAGATTCAAGCTGACATTTCAAATGAGAGGAAGTCACCGAGAGGTTCATAGTGACTTATCCAGATGGCAGGAGCTATTTTGGCCAGACTACCTGGCTAGGACAGGAGCTGCAGTGAGGTAAGCAGAAGGGGGCAGGAAGACGGAAAGGAACAAAGGAAAGGAACAATCACTGAAAATTGGATTTTTACCCTGCAGGCCTCCCAATTCAGAATCTTGTATGTAAGAGAAAGTTACAAAATCAAATAGTAACTCAGTATGATCATTTAAGGAAAAGGAAACCAATGACCACTCAAGAGTACGGACATAGAAATTCCTTTTGGCCACTGTATGGATTAATTATCTCTCCCATGCCTGGCTTTCTATCAACATAATTAAATTGAATTTCTTAATGAGTAAATCTTATGCATGCTTTAGGCAACATAAAGCATCTTACCATCTAATTGTATTCTTCATCTGTACTTTCCCCCATCAACCCCTCTTACAGTACTAGGAAGAAAGGAAAAGCCCTTCCATATATATTCATAATATTTTTTTGTTTGTTTGCCTTAAGGTTCAATGCATATTCTAGCTGTCAAAAGTGATTTCCCTGCTCACTGAGCAAATATTCTCAACAATTATTTTCTTATTTATTTACTACTATTAGACATTGATTATACAGACACAAATAATAGAAATGCAGGCAGGTCAGACTGCATCAAAGATTTATCTCTGGGCAGGAAGTCTAGTTTTATTAAATATAAAAATAACATTTATGTAAGTGAACCACAGGGTCGCTGTGAGTTGGTTTTGGGACTTAGGTCACAAAGTTGTAACTAAATTATGAAAACCAGAATAAAGGACAATAAGTACCTCACATGGCCCCAAGCCTGTACCACTTTCAGAAGAGGACTGTTTCAAACAGCATATCAAAATTTATCTTAAAGACCTGAAATTGGATTCTTTCTTATGTCCTGATGACATAAGACATAAAACAAATGATTTGTATTCTATTGCACTAGGCTTAATATGAAAAATAACACACAAAGTAAGAAAACGTACGACGAGCGCAGAACTGAACTAAGGTAGGTTTTGTATATACAGTCAGCACTTGAAAGGAATGTGTGGACAACGTGCAATTACAAAAACAAACTGATGGCTAAGCTGACAATCAGAAACAGGCATGCATTTCCAGAGTACTTGATTTAATTTTAGCATGACTCAAGGATTTTCCAAAGGACTGTATTCACAGGCCCAAATAGAAATGATTCCAGGGGTCTCGCGAACAGCCCACTCCTTGTACCTTGCTTTCTGTAACCCACACAGTGGCAGAGACATCCATTAAAGAAAGGGGAAAGCCTTGAGTAGCTCCTGTCAAAAAGGCTGATGTACTGTTAAGAAGGTCTTCTGCTCAGTAGAGTGATGGTGGTATAAAATTTTATAGAACTGAAAGACCAAGTATTTCAGAGTTTTCAATTATCTAAACAGACAACAAGGAAAGGATCACTGTAGAGGTGAAACAGAATCAGAAGTGAAGGGTGTACTTTTAAAAGCATTCAAGTGAAGCACGGTCACCTTTTCACTTGGGAATTTTACCACCACTGGCTTTCAGTAGGACTTAGGAACTGAGTACAATTCCAGAGAATTCCTAGATTTCTTATTCTAACCACCAGGTATCAGTAAAGGAGCTTAACATCTCAACTGAACTACATTACTCTCCTTGTCACATTGCAGGGTCTCCACTGCACAAAACCCCTAAACCCTGATATACTTTACAAATGCTTAAGTGTACATGACAGTTAATCAAGAGGGGTACTTAAAGTCTAAAGCTTCTTTGAAATTACCACAATATCTTACCATTTGTTACAAGTGAACAGCTAAATAGAATTAAAATTCAAGCAAGATCAGATTTCAAAAAGAAGTATATTCACTAAAAGGCTGAACAGGAAGTTCAGGTATATTTCAGGTGATCCTCTATGTGTTCATTAAACAAGTATGGAAAAACAAAGAATCAGGACAGTTTAAAGAAAGTGAAGATGGAACAACGTGAAAGAAACATCAGCTTGTCAAGCAACAGACTTATCACACATTTGAATACAATAGCTAACTTACAAAATCCATTACATCATGCAATTTGGAAAACGTATGGGATGTCAAAAGATACCAACAGGTAGAAAATTGAGGGGTTGTTTAATGGATATAAAAGAAATGCAGTCAATACCATTCTGTCATTAGTAAAATAATGGTGTAAACCAAGAAAAAGAAAAGCACACATCAACTGTATAAGGATAATTTGAACCACGGAGAACATATAGCTATTGCCAGTGCATCAGAAATATGAATACAAAATCAAAAGCTTTCTGTTTCTTTAAGTAAATAAAAATCTAAACTTTTTTTTTTTTTTCATTAAGCCATGTAGTGGCGTTAATTTTAAATACAAAAGAAATCAACTCAGGTTTGTTAAAAGAATTATTAAATATCTGTGTTAAAGTAATGAAAAAACAACAAGGCTTCACTTTTTTTATTATTACTGAAAAGCATAAGTGGACACTACAAAAGCAGGAAAAGTTGCTCTCTGATAGGCAAAAGTAATACTAGGATTATTAAGGAAATCAAAATTTGTACAGAAAACAAGCTTTTGCAATTAAAGGTCAGTGTGTACTCTAGAGACCGTGTACAAGATAACAGGAAAACTGGCATCAGATATATGAGACTACAAGACAAGATCCAAATTTTCAATGCAAAATTAAGTACAATTCTGATTACCAGTATTGTCAAGATTATCATAAAATAGTTAGGGAAGCTGTAGACCTTCCACAGCTCTTGCTCCTTAGGATACAAAGTACTCCATACTACTGCAACAGCAATAACAGTTCAAATAAATGAAGTGAAAACAAGTTAATGGTTCAGCCAGAGAAGAATACCAGTGATGACAAGCAATTGAGAAGAAACTATTCCTAAGGAAATATAAATCATGACTGTGGAACGGTTATACAACTAAAAGCAGGAAGAAATCAAGAAAAAACCTCTGTGGCTAGCTCAGCTAACAAAGCCTTGCTTGCTTCTCTGCTCTAATAACATGCAAGATTAAAACAGAGCTTTCTTCACAAGTTAGTGACATTTTGTAAGATCTTATTCCCAAGAAGCTTTCTGGTATTCAAGAGAGATCATCAGCCTTTTTCTTAGGGCTTTTTTTCCCCTCAACCTGGTCATCTGTTTTCACTCCTGGCAGGAACTCAATGTCTGTCTGTCTCTACCTGCCCGCCAAATAGACTAAAACTGGCCCAAGGATTCAAGAATCATTGAAGTGTGGGGAAAGAGAGGATGAATGCAAAGACACACCAACAGATGTGATCTGAATGTTTCGGAGGGTAACAACTGCCAAATCCTTGCAGCACCTTCTCAGTCATTTCATCTTCTCCCTCTGCATTTTCTCTTCTCCTACCCCCACTCATAAGCACAGACTAAGTCGGGAAAGGAATCTAGGTTTCAGGAATGAATCACCTCTCAACATTTTTCTTTATGAGATTCTTTTCTCTTTGGAAACTCAGCAAGAAATCATACATATGCAACAGAAATCTCAACAAACTAAATTTATTATAAGCCCAGAAAAGGGAATTAAAATAATTTATTCTTTCTAGCTCGACAAATATTTTGCACAAGTTAAAACCAAGCCGTTTTCTGGTTATTAACAATGAGGACAAAGAAGTTAAATGGTCACAATGAACTTGTCAAGCCTTCACGGCACCTCAACGTGAGGGAAGCTACCCTACTTTCCAAAGTGGTTTTCTTCAGACTCATCACTTTCTGCTAACAGATGGGAAGCTGAAGATAGAAAGAAGGATAGTTTACGCCTAGCACCAAGGGGAGGGGGAAAAAAAAAAAATCTCAGCAGTGAGATCCCACAAATCTCTGCAGGATTCTTTAAAAATAAATAAATTTAAAAAAAATCAGCAACTGTCCTCCTAAAAAAGGGAGAGGGGGGGCGCAAGGAAGCATTAAAGGCAACGGCTCAGAGACTTTCCCGGATGCTGCCAATGATCTCAATGCCCAACAAGTTGAGCTCTGCCAGCTTTTCTGCTACACTTGCTTCTACTTGCTCATTTTTCTAATTGCCCATCAGTTCTAACATAAAAGTAGTAGTAAGAAATAAGTTTCTCCGTAAGTCTACCATAAAGAGTTCTATCATCAAAAAAAGCTTCCTCATACTCCAATAATTGAAAAAAAATATTAATATGTTTCTTCTGTAAGACCCAAAACGTTTAGACTAATCCTTAATGCTAAATTCCTATCTGGATTAGTTTCTTCAAGTGGTCAAGATTTCACTAACTCAGAGAGGCATTGATGGCAAAATAGTACATACTTCTGCAGCAGTAAAGCAAACATAGCCCTGTAATGCACACTAAAGTAGACTCTCTGATGCAGAGACAACAGTTTATATTTTGCCATTGAGAGCCAGAGTTTTCTTGAAGTTGTGATGATAAAGCTAGCAATGCTTTTACTGTAAGTCATGTAACTTTTTTCTTCTTTCCACCACAAAACAAATCATGAGTGCTATTGACACATGAGAATACTTATCAGCAGTGGTACTAAAAAGGAAAAGAAACAACACACAAACCCATACACACAAAACAACAAGTCGAGCTAAACATCTTTAAACCGTGATACTTGTAGTATTTGGGGGGAAATAAAGAAAAAAAAATTCAACAAGCTTACCTAGTGCCAGAAAGGACAACAGGCTAAAATTTTTTTAGCATCATTTCTCATCATTTTCTGGCTGAAAAAGAACACTACATTTATATTTGCATGCATTTGCTTATGCATGTATGCCCTTTTTTATGTGATTACCTATAAATGTATGAAGATTTTGGAAATATTGTCACTAAAACACTGAAAGCATTCACACCATCTTATCTACACCCAAATTTAAATTCAGATTGAAATGGAAACCAAGACATTTGGGAGAGATTCTTTAGTTTTACTGTCAGAAATTTATTGAATAACTTAAGAAAGCAGGAATAGGCTGGTTTGCTCCCTCAGTGCTAAGGTGCATACAGAGGTTAATGTCGCAAGCCCTGCCCAAACTGGGTAGCACCTCAGGTAAGAAGGAATGGTATTTGCACAATACTGATTTTAGATTCTCTAGACCAAGCAGTTCCACTGATCCTGTAACAGATACGTGCCACCTACAAATGAAATCATTCACCTTTTGTTTGTTTAGTAAAGAATGCCTCGAGGTCCTTAGCATTAGTAGATACATATTGTTGGTATTGTCGTGTGGTTATCACCTTCCTAGTTACAACAAGACTTGAAAGACTGAAGAGAAATCATCATAGGCATGTTTTGATATAAATATCAAACTCTGCCTCTTCATCAAGAATCTGGCATTAATGATGCTTGAGATCTGATGATAATGTTATGGATATCCTGACTTCTAACTGTGCAAATGAAATTACACTGAAGTTGTATCGCAAGAGATGGAACAGGATGGAATCACCTATTTCCCTTTAGTTCAAATTTCAAGAACCAGCTGAGAGAATGCAGGGATTAAAAAAAATAATTGTATGTATATTCCTTCAGTAAAAAGCCTCCATTTCTCCCCTCTCGAAAAGAGGTCAGCAGCAGAGTAGGATGGGAATCAGGGTGAGAATGTTTCTAAGGAGGTTTGTCTTTCACAGGACAGGCACAGAATTGCAAGACTGATTCTCAAAGAGAAGTGTGAAGATAATCAAGCTCTTTAAGGCTATAAATTCTCAGTGCATGTATGCACACACACAAACACACGTGCACACATACAAAAATCCCCGAAAATCAAGGAAAAAGGTTTAATGAAAGTATTAATGCTTCTATATATTATTTCTGGATAAATACTAAGTGTTCAACAGAAAAACAGAACACAAATATACACACTCCTATATACTCAGAGTTATGCAAAACAAAAACCAGAAGTACACCATAATTGTTTGTATATTATAGAAGTCAGAATATCGCCAAATAATTAAGCGCATCTTCTTCCTTTCAGGAAGCTAACCTCAACCCCTGTAGACCTAAGAAATCTACATGGATCTGGATGAACTATAGGAAATAGAACATGACCTGCCTTCTTAAACATCAAGCAATTGTAGGAGAATATTTGATTTCTTTTTTTGTCTCGCAATGCAAATATAAAAGAAACTGCACTACAGCAAGATGTCTGCCATGGGCATCAAGCATCATTTTTTCCTGGAATCATTGCATTAGACCATCAATTGAGACAAGCACTGACTGAACAAATCAAAAAGAGATATTTATCCAGAAACAGTGTAACAGATTAAATCACCATTACAGACATAAAATTAAACAAAGTCTAGTCTATAATATGTTTTTGTAACCATCTATTTTGTTGAGAGTTAAATTTGGTGCCATCCTTATAAACTGTTCTGCAGTATCATCATAAAGAAAATTTAAACCAGTTTATCTCATTTCCCTGAATTCTTTTGAATACTCATATATGTCTTGATGTATAAAGTATGTGTTTATTTAGAGATTTGTCCTCCGTTGTTCTGAAATGAATTTTCCTTGAATGCCCATTTCCTGGCTGAAGTCTAAAAGAGAATAATACAAAGAGAGCTTCTAAGGTCAAACTTGACTATGAAATAGATTAGAGGAGCCTTTAGTTCAGAGGATCCTCCTTCAGAAACCACTACACGTATCAGAGTGATGGAAACAGTAAAAAAATTCTGGACTGGTTTTAAACAAAATGATAAAAGACGAGACTCAGAACGAGCATTCCTCATTGTGATGACTGTCCTCTCATCACAGATTTCCTATAGTTCCTTCAAAAGTCTCTGATTTCTAATTGCAACCATCACACAAGTTGATTACAATGATTTTGTGAGTGGCTGGAATTTGCCCAGGAATGTTTCCAAATACAGTCAAGTTCACTTGGCACACAATGAGCTGATTATGAAAGAGATTATTAATGGAGAAGTGACTGGAGTTCTTAGCTGACTTATCAGGAGAAACTTCTGCAATCACAAAAGCTACTTCACCTCTCTGTTTCTTTAACCTTCTGTGCCCAGGTCAGCCCAGCACAGTGGTAGGGTAGGTATCACTACACAGCACAGTCAGAAACTCTCTGCTCTTTGCAGTTGGAAGGAAGATGCAACAGTTTTGACCTTCACTATGAAAGCTAAGCAACTTTGCAGCAAAGACTTATGCCATCCCTCTTTACTTAATGGGAATTTTAAAGTAAATTCACTCATTGGCCATTAAAAACAAGTCCTTTTAAGTATTCCTCTGTTTAACAGTTGAGCATGGAAGATTAATGTGTATGTATTTTCCCTCTTTTAGAAATATCTTCAGTTCATGATAAGTTTGAGCTGTTTGGGTTGCAGGACTGTGATAGCTACCAGTGATCAAGCAGCAGCATGATTAAGTTTACATAATTATTTCATATCAAGAAATGAGAAAAGCCTTAAGTATTTTCATTTGATCTAAAAAGGATGCTGGATATGCAGATTTTGTTTCACTTATGCTTAAATGAAAACTGAATACCATCAATAACACAAGGGAGGAGTTGGAAGTTAAAGTTACCAGCACAGTATACACCAACATAAGATGACTTCACATGAAGTTTGAGGACATTTTATCAAGAGATGTGAAAGGAAAATTTAAGCAATGAAAACAAAAAATCTTACTAACTAGTGTGCTTTCTCCTAGGTTACAGGGCTTATTTTAAATGTTATCAAAATGGAGGTAAATTAGGTTGGCATGAAATTATAGCACATAAAAGCTGCTGAAAATTTCATTTGCCTAGAAGTTTAACCATCATTTTCTCACCAGCTAATCTTCACACTTTGAAAGTGAATATAGGAAGTCTGTTTAATTTCCTATTATGTAACATGTACCAAATGCAACAGAAAGTAATATGGAATAAAACATATCTAGAAATTTTCAATTTACTTGCTATTTCATACATAATAGAAATTTAATTTGATAAGAAGTAATATGAATAGCAGTAATCAATTTGAAATTGTATTCTTTGGTCCTAATCCTTGAATATGTGAAAGTAAGTCTAAGTTTCCATGGAAAATGTTCTATTAACAAAAAAAAACCAGAAAAAAATAAGCCTGTGCAATACTTTTCAGTTACTAGTAGATGAAACAAATATTGCTGTCAAATGACTAAAAGAGGAATTACATTTTGTAACAGTCTGAAATATAGTAAATTTCACTACAATATCAAAACGCACCCAGGTACATGAAATACATGACACAAAGGACATCACATTAGAAAAATGTTTCAATTTATATTCATAGTAATAAAATTTCTTTTTCATGTACTTTATACAGAAGTTAGATATATGGAACTACTTTTCTCTTATGCAGCTGGGCACAAGCCATTCTGGAGAGTGGGAAAAATAGAGTAAAAGAGGATATTAGAAAGAGATGTTCATAGTTTTTGTAAGAAGCCTTTTTGTCTTTAATGTAGCGATCCTTCATCATCAGAGCAGGAGGCAGATACAAATTCATAACAACTTTCTTTTCTTAAATAAATGAGAATAATCAATACTGTGGTATAACAACAACACTTTTTCCATTCTTGATCTTTTATATCCAGTTATGATGATTATAGTACAAATTATAAAAATATCCATCAGATTTGGCTGCTTTTACTTGACTTTGAAATTTGCTTTTCTGACAGGAAGGTGGATAAGTATTTCATCTGGCATTGACATACTAAAAAGAAATCACAGCAAGGTTCTACACTAGTATTTCTATAGCAATATCACCCACACTTTTATCTTCTCAAGTAACGGCTTGTCATGGAAAAAGTGATGTTCATTAAGACACGATGTAAACAGCCAATCTTTGCCCATTCCTAGCCATCACTACATTGGATGAATATCTGCATTTTTCATAGCACTCAGATATACATCTCTCTACTGTCTTAAATTTACTTTAATAGATTCACTGCCAACTAACATACCTGGATTTTACTTATTTTAATTATCAACTTCAAAACGAAACTATAATACAGTAGCTGTTTAATCTGTGGTAGCCTAAATATAACAATAACTAATTAAATGTCATGTTTTCAGCTAGTCATTAAATTCTCTTATTTATAGCCACATGATGATTGTGCCAGAAGAAGTTGCTTTCACAATTCAAAATTCCTTTATATTGGTTGCAGCACATAAATGGAAGAGAATTTCCAGGGTCTAGATAGCCTGAGTAGAAGTCATCATGATTTCTTAAAAATGGAGAGCAGGTTTTACATTAAGCAATATCTTGTTAGACTAATGTGCTTATAGTGGATGTTAGACGTTTACGTTTGTACATACTCTATTGGTTACATATTCTTAGGACCAAAGCTATTCTGTAACACAATATTAAGTGAATAAAAATTTGATTCCAAACCATCATTTCCTTCATCCCTGTTTTGCAGTTGTACTTTTGCAATGGTGTAGTCAAAGCATGAAAACTCCCACACCATTTAATAAAAGATGCAAAATCAGCATACTAGACTTGAGGCACAAAAATCGTAATATTTTAGTGAAACCATCACTTACATACTTTTTTCCCCACTCAAATATTTTAAATTCAAGTCATCTATCCTCAACAGTAAATTACATTGCAAAGCGGGTGGAGATGAGTGTGAATATACATATGAGCTACATATCCAGCACAAAGTAGCTAAGGCAAATTCAGGAAAGCATACAAGCAAAAGAAAACTTTGAGTCAAGACCCAGGCATGTGTTAATCTACCATCATCATATACACTCTCCTTCTGGGTGAAGCAGGTTATCCTATCTTAAAAATAAAGTGGACTCAGGTCCACACTTTCAAAGCTGTTATAAACTAAACAGTACTTGACATTTGAGAATTTACTGAACCTAATTTTAGAAACATCATATGGATAGGATCCAAGACGACAAAGGTACTGTAACCTGCTATGAGAATGCAAAAGAGAACAGATTGAAAATGTCAGCTTCATTTTAAGAAAATTAGAAGTTCCTTACTCTACAGAATAAAAAAAGCTGCAAATTTGTTTCTTGCTTTTGTTTCTTCTTTTCTTTCTTGGCTTTGGCTATTCAAGAATTACAAAGAAAAAAAGAAAAAAAAAAGAAACAGAAAGACGACAACCATACTCATTATTTTAAAAATGCCATTTAAAAGCCAATTTAATGGTATTTGCAATCACACTTGCAATATGCATTTTCTATATTACAGCTACCAGCATTTGGATCTTAATAATACTACTGGTACAAGCAGGGACCCGCAAGAAGTATTTTCAAAAGAACACATACTTGATTTCATCTGTTCCCTAAGGAGTGAGAAGACGAGACAGTAGTGACAATTCCATTACAAAACCCAAACTTCTCCCTGTGAAATCACATTTTGGTTCTCTAAATAACTTGAGTACTGATAAACACAAGTAGAAACAGCCATTAAATACTGTTGTTCACATCAAAGCCTGCTATACACACGCTCATTTGCCAATCCCCCATTCAGGGAGGTGGAAATGCAATGCAAGATGGAAGTGACCAAACACAACATTTTCTTACACTAAGTGTGGTGGCCAATACATTTGGGCCAGCTCACTTCCCCTTTTGACCAGCAAGGACCTTTTCTGTCCATAATAGCTTTCTGCTGCCAGTAGCAATCTCCTTCTACCCACTGCCTTTTGGATAACCAATTCATTTTTTTCAAAAAATTCAGACCTAAAACTGAATTCCAAATATTCCACATACTATTTCATGTTCATCATTCATACACATGGATGTTGTTCCAGAACAAAATACTGACTTTTTGTTAAGTATCTATGGCTGAGTCACAAGGCACTTAAAGAAGCTTTAGAAGAACTACTTTGTCCTTAGACCAATTTCCATTAAGTACTTATGCCAAATAATGCTATCATGTTAGTGGAAAAGGAAGAAATTTAATGTGGAACATTAACATAGTCACTGTTGTAACTATGCTTTAAAATTTTTATTAGAAACTTTTCATGTGCATACATTTATAGGAGCATTTTTTGGCCAGATATTTCCTTGAACTAAAATACCAGATAAATAAAACATCAAGACAATACCAACATCATAACCATTTTTACAGATTTAGAAATTTTACAGATTTAGAAATAGAGCTGAATCCATGGTCCATTTAATTCTGCTCCTGGCTTGAACAGTGGCAGTATCAAATGCTTTGGAGAAAAAAATGCCACAAATAAGGGAAGTCTGGTAAGTGCAAACTGGTAAAACTTGTCTACCTTCCTTGAACTGATTTCTAGCTCTTCCTATAGAATATAAATAAGTCAAACGTTAATTGCAGTGAGCTTTCACATACAAATGGGATATATGTAGATTTAAAAAAATTTAGAAAGCAGCAATTTACTTTGGAGTAATGTAATTTTATTTAATTGCTTCTAATTAAAATTATTCCACAAATGTAAAACAGAAGCGTCTATTAATTCTTCGCATAAACTAAATTTAGATATCAACTGAGTAGCTTATTCATAGTATTTACTATAATTATTGCAATACTTCTGTAACTTTGATGATTTAAAAGTTTTGGGACTTGATACCAAATAACGGTTTCTGCTGCATAAAGCAAAATAATCTTTCAAACTCCCAGTGCCTTTGTACTTTGAATGTGACTCACTAAATTTACATTTTGTGAAAGTACATGTAGGAGTAAAAGCACTTATGTATTATCAAGAAATATGACATTATAATCCCATGAAGTTACTACTTATAGAAAAAAATAAAACTGTTCCCATTCTCTTCCATGCCTAAGTGTAAAGTGAATACCTTCCATTAACTTTACCTTCTATTAACTTTATAAAGAAAAAAGACAATATTTTTGCATATATTTTTAACTTCACTTTTAACAGAAAGTTTTAAAATCAGCCATGAAACATAAAAATTGGAAGTATTTTTCAAAAAAGCTAACTCATCTGAAAGTAATTTTTGTATTTAAAACTATTCATTGATTTGTGTCAAATCTAACAAAAAGATGTGGCCAAAGTTGGGGTGGAAAATTAAACAAAAAATTGAGAACGTTCTGCAAACATCTGTATTTTATAAATAGACTAATGTAAGGCCAAAAAAAAGGTAATTTCTTCAATTTCTTCTCTTCATTTACCTTCTTTATTCTCTCTCAACTTTTTTGCTACCTAATTTCTCATGTGGTTCTTCAAACACCAACAGACCAACAAAGCAAATGCAATATATTCAGTAGGTGAAATTTGTTAACTGAATGTTCAAGTCATTACTAAATTCTAATTACAAAGACATTTTCTTCATGCAGATAAGCCATTTTATTCTCCAAATTCTTTAATACTCAAAAGTTACAGTCTATCACAAGAGAGAGTTACGCTTGCTTTATTTCACAAGGAGATTGCATTAACATATGGTTCAGCCACCCTATGTAGTTCACCCCACTAACACTTGAGCATATACCTCTAACAATAAACAAACAGAGAATCAGAGGGAAAAATGCGGAAACATCAACTGCAGGTGGGTGTAAACTTAACTGTGAATCCCTCAACCACCAGTGTTCACAGCTGAACTGTGTAGGTGTGGTCACATGAGGAAAGAGGTTACTTTTGGTTTTAATGTGGGTTTTTTCTTCACCTGCTCATGAAGAAACACTATAGCAGTGCCCTGGAGGAGTGGTGGAAATCAGGAAAAAAATTGTCATAAAAGAATTGGGTTGTAAAAGTGAGTTTGATTTGAAAAATGGCCTTAAATCAAGCAACACACAAAATGTGACATATGGCTACAGGCTAAAAGCCTGGAAGCTTTTTGAAAAGCTCCGACTGAGGAGCTCCTTCTGGAAGTCAGGAGACCAAGCAGGAAACAGCCACGCACAGAGCTCCTTCTCCTATTTGAAAACACTTCTTTCTAGGACTTGACAAAACTATGGACTGTGGAAACTAAGATACTTTTTTTGTTTTTAAACTTTGGGTGGGGGAAGAAAGAACGTTTCTGTTAGTTAACAGTGCTGAAAGTGTATTACCCTTGGTTTCATTCAGAGAGCTTACTGAAGGCGGCCACAAACTGCCACCCTTGGGCATAGATGTATTGAAGAAACTTCTGTGCACTGCACAGTCAAAAGTTTCATTATTTCAGCAATGTGGAATCTCTGTCAGTGAAACAGCATTTACCTCTGCCTAATAAAATTCAAACCAAGTTACTACCAAAGACCAGAGTGAGATAATTTATGCAATGGCAAAGAAAAAAAATGATATTGTAGTGACAGTAGCACGCTGTAAACTACTTTTCTCACAGCAATTTACTTTTTTGCATCACTGTAAGGCACTAAATATACTTCTTCACTGAATGGATCATCATGTGAAGCAGACCATTATACAGTTTTTTACCCAAATCTCACTAAGTCTAAAAAGAGGCTGTTGATTAAGAAAAGGTAAGGGAAAACACACTTTAATAAACAAGTGGGTTACATGAATACAAAATGCAGAGAGGATACTTCAAAATTGGCCAAGAAAGCAGGACTAATGAGCTACATTAGGAAAACAATTATTAAAGTGTCTTTTTTTAATATATGAAAAATAAAACCTTGAAAATGTACTGTTTCAGTGAAAATTCTGTAGTGTCAGGAAGATACTCCCAATGAAACTTGAGGTTTTTTCTTAACTTCAGCAATTCACTAACAAATCATCACTAATGTCTTGATCCCTGGGGCATCTTAGAAGCACTTTTGCAACATTAATGATAGGTCATTTAATTCCCCCACTTGATTTCTAATTAGGTTTTAATTCATGATATAACTTAATCTTTCCTTCTGATAACCTGTATTCTTAAGGAAATAGCAATTTATCTTCCTAAACTAAAAGTTTTTATAGTCAAGATTGCTGGATTATAGCGTTCTTTCTGCTTGCTTACCAACTCCCTCAAACTAATCTAAAGTAAATGAAAGTGTTTATTATTGAAACATTCTGGTTTGCCCATATCTGCTTATTCTTCTCAGCTGGCAATGGCTTGATTTTGGAAATGTTTCATCTCTAAGGCAAGAGTTGGTAACATTCCACGAATTACTATCTCAAGCCACATCAAAATACCTCTATACCAGGAACCTTGTCTTTAAGGGTTTCAACATGAAACAACACTCATTAAACTCCTCATATCACTAAAGAGAAAAGGCATGGTTAACCAGGGCTCATTGTCCTTCTCTGACTTCTCCTACCTATGGATTGCTGCAGTACTGGACACTCTAAAGGTTTCTACAGGACACTCTAAAGGTTTCTTCTATTGTCAAACTAAAAAACAAAACAAGATAAACCCCAAAACAGAAACCACTGAAAAAACACCAACCAAACAACACCCACAACCAAAAAAACTCCACACACACAAACTTACTGCTTTTCATTATGATTCTTACTGCATTTTCTGCTGCACCAGGTGTAAGGTTACTAGCCATCTATCTCCAAGATCTCTTGTGATCTTAAACAGAATAGATCAAGAACTGAGGTAAGAACAAGAACTAGAGTTAGGGTAGAACAAGAACTGGAGTAGAACAAAGGGAAGAATTAGAACAAAATTCCTCATCAATGCACCTCCACCTGCAATGCAGCACACTCGTAGCTCTCCCTCTGCGATTCTGGCAGCAGCAGCAATCTGCTGAGCAGTGCTCATCTGCACCTTGGGGAATCTTACTCCTGCACCAAGCCATGCTGTCAGCAGAGAAACATTTCAGGATCCCCCCAATTGCCTATGCTGGGGAAAAGACTAAGACATTGTGAGATGTTATTCTTTTGGTTCTTCGACAAATGGAAGCCTGAGTTTATGCCTTATGCCCAGTAGATTTTCCTGTCATGTTTCAGTTTAATTTGTTTTGTTCTAAATGTCAGCAAAAGATATAGTCAAGCAAGAAAAAATTACAATAATTTTTCTCTATGACATACAGCACTGCCTGGATAGGACTGACAGGCAATATAACACTCAGATATTCATCCTGACCCAGAGAGGTTAAAAAGTGTTGTTTCATTGCAGCGTTAGCATTTTCAATTGTACCAAACCTTTGCATCAATGCAAGTAAAAGAAATCAATTGCAATTTTTTCAGTTCATATTTTTTGAAAGAGCAGTACACATTGTTCATGCTAAAAGACATGCTGTTTTTCTTTAGTTTACTGATCTCATTTTAAGGAAATACGATGGCAATCTAATTTTGTCGGCCACAACACAAACAGCATATTTAGCTTTCACCATCTAGCCAAAAACTTTTCTGGTTGTAATTTGAGTTTAAACTTATACAGCATGATCATTACCATAAACAATCTGCAAAATGTCCAGAAAACAAACTTCCCCCTTTAATCTGCCATTAGAAAACCCCAAAGAAATAAACGCAGTCATTTCAGCTTTTCTTTTACATTGCTCTCAAGGATTTTCAAAGACCAGTTGAAAAGTATTCCTTCCAAATAAACCAAAGTTTTCAAACAAGCCAAAGAATGCTTCCAGACATTTTTATTTCAAGTATACCATAATAAATCTTTCAGAATAAGGAAAACACAAAGGTAGATAAATAGTGTCTTTGAGGATAAAGAATTAGGGAAAGGCTCTAAGCATTACAAAATTATAGTCATGTTTCATTTCAATTAATTTTGTCTACCTAATCATTAAAAAAAGGCTTGACTCTTCTTCAGTAACGAGAACAATATATTATTATAAAATATGATAGAGCAATCTCAGTTTAATAATATATATGTAAACATTAAATGTGCAGATAATGGGATTTGTATGAAAAATTCAAAAAGCATTGCTCTTCATCATTGAATTCAAGATAATCAACATTCTGCTGAAGATTCAATTAAAAAGCAATATTCTAAATTTATTACTCAGTTGTAAATATCAATTCCGTTTGCATTCAAAACAATATAAATCTGCAGTAAACAGCTAAATCATTCTGGAAGAGAAATTTCACCTATACACCAACCCCAATAGCATCAGACAGAAACAAACAGAAAAGCAGCAAAACTTGGATACTTCTCCAAAAATCAAGAATATGTGGTACAACATATCATGACTTAACAAAATTTAACTGATAAAAATTTAAGATAACCAACAGGCACAATGAAAAAATACAGTTGTTTGGTTATCAAGTGTTGCAAATTATTGCTTAAAAGTTACGTTAATCTTTTATGCCATATGGGAGATGGGAAGGGTCTGTCAGACCACACTACTGATGAAAATTTCCTAATCAAGCTTGACAGATAACCAAATAAACAGATTGACAGATAGACAGAAATTGCATATGCCTCATTTCCTTTAAAAAACACAGACCAAAAATAAGATCTTACTAATAATTATCACTACATCTATTATAGTGACTATTATAGCATCCACAAACTTCAACATGCTACACATTCGACAGAAAAACAATGAAACCAGAGAGTGTATCACCTTAGAGGGCACGGGAAAACCAAAGGGAGGTGAATCAAGGAAGAGCACGTCTCCTCTACTTCTACTACTTCATTAATATCTTACACAGTTCTCACTGTGCTGGACCAGAGAGTTTCAACAGCATGAAGAAGCTTGTGGGAGGGAGTTACCCCACCTGGATAAAGTGAATAAAGAAAGAGAGTACAAAGCTGGGGACAGCAGGGCAAGGAATGAAGACAGGCTTTTAAAACCTGATAAACTTAGTTCAGGCTTTTCAAACCCACACCTAGCAGCTGCTCCAAAGCTCCGGCCACGAGGGAACAGCCACCTTTGGCAATGCTGGGGACAGTTGCCCCGCGTTGTCCCAGGAAGCCTCTGCACAGCAGCAAGCCGGGGAAACACAGAGCTCCACAGCCTGCAAGACAGGGCTATCACTCCCAGATTCAAGTAGTGCCCTAAGCGGTAACAGACTTCATTTTAATATTTTCCTCTCCTCTCCCATAAGTTCCTGTTCATTATTTTCATATTTTCTATTTGGCATATAGGAACAGTATAATACCAAGTTTGAACTAAATTTCTCCATGACTATAAAAATATTTTTGATTAAACAGATGTCAGCAAAATTTTATGGAGTGAAAATTGAGTAACAGATGGTGAGGTCTGTGGAGTTCAAAGAGGCTGTATTTTATTAAAAAAGAAACTTGAAGAAAAGAAGTATTTTTCTGGAAATATTGATGCAGTGTTTAAGCAAATGTAGAAATATTCTTACTTGATAGAAAACAGTAAGTTTTTTGGTTGGTTTTTTTTTGTTGTTTTTAAAAAGAGGTATTCATGCCATAAACCTCAGATCATTAAAAAAGGGATTTTATTCTGCTTTCTTTTTACTGAATACAACTTTTCATCCAAGACATCAAGGTTCTCAAAGAAAAATAATATACTTTATGGAGAGGAAAAAAACCCCTAATACCAAACCAAAAATAACAATGACCTTGATTAAGTATTCTGGACAAAATACATCTTTTATGTGACATATACATTACTGTGAAAGCAAGCTTAGGAATACTTAACCATGGGATAATAGTTATCTCAAACTTAGTATTGTAAGTATTAAACAAAATTGCAAATAATGGCATATGTCATATAGGAAATGAGACTGAGCAGGATTATATCTCCTGACTACCATCAATGTATCATCCTTTTCCAGCTTTACCTCTCATAATGGTAGAAAAACATTGCTGTCTGTGGAATATAGACAGAGAGTCAATGAAATTAAAAGAATGGCATAAATATAATTATGATAGTATAATATGATTTCTCTCTCTATTGCTATGGTTGCTCTCAAGTCTTGTTTTCAAGGTGATATTTTTAATGTTTTATTACATCATCAGGAAAAAAAATTAAAAAGGCAACTAGTTTCAAATTCATGACCAAGCTCATTCCGCATCAAAGAGAAAGCTACAGTGCCCTAAGGAATAGCAGTCAGTGAGCTACGTTAGATGTCCATAGGGAAAGACTGAGAAATCTGATAGTTTCATCAGAGCACTTAACGATGTGGAAAAGAGCTACCTGTTCTCCAAGTCAGTCTTGCGCACACAGGCCAGCTCATAGCTAAGAGACGGCCTACAACACCCACACCACAATTGGTATTTTCGCTGGGAGGCAGAGAAGCAGGAGGAGTCACAGCCAAGGCACTCACACCGAGAAAAGCTGGCAGAGCCATGCTCCCTCCTCCAAGCTGTACCAGCCAGTGCAGCTAAGCCTGCATCAACACGACTCAGCCTTGTCCTGCACAGTGCACTCATCTCCCCTACCGAAAGCTGACTGGAACCTAATTCTGACTGATCTGCTCCTGGTCCAGCACAACTCAGAGTTTGGTACTGTCTTGGACTAGCTTTTAGTACACATTAATACTACCAGTAGTAAAATGATCACAAACACATTATTAGACAGATACGTCTGATCTTGTATGTTAATTTCTCAGTGACCTCTTCTCCCAGATAAACTGTGCTGTCTGGATTCCTGATTGTGTACAGTCTTACAGAGATGTGGAAGCTGCTGTATCCTCACACTTTAGAAACGCAGCTTTATTTTTCAGAAGGTAAGGCAATAAACTGAACCCCCNCCCCCCCCAAGACTGTGACTCCACAATTCCAATAATTCATCAGTACTATTCATGGTTTATGACCTAAGATCATGTCCTATTAATAGTTTTAGACCTTGACACCAGCACCACAAGAAATACACATTTTGTTACCAACACTGTATTTTACCAGTAAAATACAGTACACACATTCAGCTTATGTTTGACAGAGTAATAAAAGAATCAACTAATTCAAGCCTGTACAAAGCAAAAATACTCTCCTTGAGTTCTGTACTTGAGGTTTCTGTACCAGCTATTCAGAGGCAATGTTTAGCTTTACAAGTCATCCATCATTCCTTCCCCTGTATTGATTCATTTATTAGTCACATCCAGGTGTCTTACACTTGTTCAGAGAGACCAAATGAAAACATGAAAGTTTTTGGATTCATGTTACTACCAAAGTAATTTAGGTCATGATCAGATTCAAGCATCTTGAAAGCACATACATGTTGCCTAGAATATTTTCACAGTGTTTTTAGACTTAACAATTCTGCATTTAAACAAGCACAAAAGAGAAATGGGGGGAGGCATTCATTACTCCTCGTTACAGGCTTCTTTTAGCAGTTTTCCATATCGGTTAAAATTTAAGTTGTATCTTGTTTTCAGTGATTCAAAAAAATCAAGGCAAATGACAGAAATTCCTCAGATAAATGAGAAACTAGATCTTCAGAGATATAAAAGCAAGTGCAGCTTACATATCTGAGGCATCATCTTTTAGAGCTATTCTTTATCTTCTGAAGGCAAATGCAACCATCAATCTACAAAAAGCCTGAAAAAATTATCCAACCACCTCCTCTTTATCTTCAGCTGTTCAAGGATATTATTGTTTTCAAAAGAACCCTGAAACACAGGACATTTGGCGGGGGCGGGGGAGGTTGTGGTGTGTTAGGTATTCAGTGTTAATGGCACAAAAATATCACTCCAAATTTTAAAAAGGGATTTCAAAAGCTTGACACAAGCTGATAACCTTGATTAAGATTTTTGTGTCTGCACATTTAAGACAAAAAGTCTGAGAACCAGTTTTACAGCAGGCAAAAGGATGGTATTTTAAGATGTAATAAAATTCTCAAATTTTATTGTGTGTCAGGGTGTTCATGGCGTATTCTTTTTTAAAGGAAGGCCTACAGTATAAAAATTCACTGTAATATTACAGTTGAGCTGATGGCAAGGAATGATCATCAGTTTAAAGTTTACATGCAATCTCTATTTAAGCACCAAACGAGGCAGTTCAGTATTTTGAAATATCCTAAGGAAGGCCTTATTCTCATCAGTGCTGATGCTGAAGGAAGCATTGATAATTCTCTCTCTTGCATTTGAATCTGTCAGCTGTGCTTCTATATTAACCTGTTCATCCTTCTGTTTTGGGTATTAACAGCCGAGAAAATACTTCACCTAGTGCAACTAACAGAGAGTGCACTCAAAGCAGACAGTACTTCAGTGAGTGCACCTGGGTGAGTGCACAAGGGCAGGAGATTCATATAAAAAAAAGTTTTAATTAGCTTTTATCTCATGGGGAGAAATCTGCTATACAGCAGGAAGAGAACAAAGATCACTTTAAAGATCAGCGCATCGTAGCATTTCTCCAAATTTTGAAAGATAATGATACCAATTGCCAAATTTTGCAAAGTCATCTTTTTTTTTTTTTTCAGCTTTGGATTACGAAGCATTAACTCTCATCCCTCCTCCTTTTCTGACATGCTTTAGGATTCATTGTGAATGTGGGAAAGGAAATGGTTTGACCTCTTTAAGAGAAGGAAAAGGTAACTAGGTAACTGCAAAGGTCATGCCCGGAGAGAGATCACTTCTCTGTATTCAATGTCAATATTATGGGACTTCAGTCCAATTTGTCAGCACCAAACCTTACCACTATCAGCGTGGTTTATTGTGAAAGGACACAAGGAAATGTATGCATTGTACAATCTTACGGAACCTTTTATTTTTTTGGCAGTGAAAGACACAAAAGGTCCTTCTAAAAAATACAAGATAATTTGCAAATGGGTTAAGAAGGACATTTGTATGAATATGCTAACATTCCCAAAACTAAATGAACTTACTTAGAAATAAAAAGAACTTGTTAAAAGCATCGTTTTAAGGACACATCAATGGCTAATCGTTATCACATTGCAACCAGAATTTTCTGAAGAGCCGCCTATTGAACACTTTTACTGAAAAGTTATTGTTTAGATAAAATACCATGTTCACCCTGCACAATGTTTGTACTGGAGAGGATAGTACACTGAAAAGATACTATTCTCAGTCTATAATAATATTTAAAAAATTATATGGGCATTAAATCAGTCAATTGTTAGACTTCAGTGTGGAAAAACTTTTGAATAATGAAAAACAAAAATTGACTTCCCCCCCCCCCCCCCCCCCCCTCTCCTCTTTTATTT
>VXBL01001170.1:226357-276746 GCA_013400195.1 Aramus guarauna | reverse complement strand
GGAGGGGAGGGTGTCATGGGAAGGTCTTAAGTAGTATGCTTCTTTGTTCCCCTGCGGCATTCAGTTTTAAACTAAATAGTGAAACAGGTATTTAAGATTTTAAGTGCTGGAATCAGTGTCAAATATTTAAAAGACTCAAGGTGATGTCCGACCTTAATTTGCCTCAACATTATTCATATCCCAAGAGGATATGTTCTCCTGAAATTGTTTTGGTTATAAGAACATCTGGTAGCTCAAAAGACATAGTACCATCTTTACCACAGACATATTAGACATATATTTTCTAAATATTCCATTTCATTTCTAACAAATGGAGTTGGATTTGTAGCAGAACTCGAACAGTTTCAAAGAAAATAAAACAATTATGACCCAGCTTATCTGCTAACTCCTTCACTGTTTGTATTTACCAGCACTTCATAAATTGCAGTTATTAGCAATTTCTTTAATACTTTGGCTCTCTGATTCTAGAGGATTACCTGGGTTAGAAGAATCATCAGATAATAACAACTATATGATATTATAGAGCTTAATAGCTGTATTTGACATAGATACTAGAATGTTTTCTCCTAGAGACCAGTTCAATAATCCAATAACATTTCTAGACAGTTTAAGGCTATACAATAAACACCCTATAAAACCTAGTTGAAAAAGGAATGAGATTCACCTCAGAGTTTCAAAAAAATGTAATTTGTGTTTAAAAAAGATTATTTTTTTTAATTAGAAAAAACATATTTTCTTATTTGTGAAAGCACAAGTTATGGACTAACAAAATGCTGCTTTTCAGGCATTCCCAGCTAGAAATCACACATTTCTTCGGCATGTAAGGCTTCTTGGCTACTAACAGCACTAACAGTGTGTCAAGCTGGCATTCAGCCAGCAAACAGCACAGTAGCCAGCTCCCACATGGCTAACTGCACATAAAAAGGGAATCAGATGGAGGATCTGCATGTTGCTAGCTACTGCCATCTACCTCTGCTGTAAGGTGTCCTTACACTGGGACAGCATGGACATGTTCACACCACATGTCTCATTATGCTAAATCAAACCTGCTATCAACCATGTGCCAAAAGGAGAAGGAAAAAAAAAAATTGTAAACATTTTGGGGGAAGAAATGACATGACCATAGGCTACGATGGCTACGAATAAGACAAACATACTTGCAGCAGACAAAAAAACAACCAACCCACAAAAAACCCACCAAAAAAACCCAGACCACACATGCAGAGCATAAGAAAATACGTTTGTTCTGCACTGTGTTACGTACCAGCAATCCCTCCCCTTCCCCACGACAGCAGAAGCTGTCAATAGGGGATGGGCAAAACCACAAAGCAAGCAACCTGATTTAGAAGAAGAAAAACAAAATAAACAAATAAAAAACGTTGCTCACTCTTCTCAACAAATGACAGGTTTAATGAACACTGTCACTCTACAGATACTGTCTTTTATCAAGCATTTTGAAACCAAACCAGTTGTGGGAAAGAGGAGTCCACCATTCTTCAGTAGTCCTAAGCTCATCAGCTAGGAACGGTTCTGTTTTCTCAGCTCTGTGGATAAGCCACTCCTTTGTTTCATCTCATTTAGAGTTTTTAAACATCTTTCCACAAAACAGAAGCATCATGCCAAAGCCCAAATACTTGTTCCACTGTAGCCATTACTGAATAGTATATATTCCTCCCTACTTACTTTTTGTACAACTTGCCATTGGTACTTTTGAGCTTTACTTCCCTACCTGTATAATGAACAGTCACAGCCCCTTTCTCTCCTTCTATTTCTTAATAGATGTAAATGTACAACAAGAATTTTGAAAGCCATCTAACAAAACTTGGTATCAATTTCTCATTAGAAATCTTTGCTGCAGCTCTGGCAACCTCAGCCTCCCCTCTGATTTTGTTAAAAGCAAGAAAATTCATGTAAGGGGTCAAGGACTCATTGAAATTTTTATTGTATGGATGTATTTTTTTAATTTATTCATGAAGAAATATTTTTAAAGACTCTGTTCAGTTACAGAGGATTTAACACAGTGTTATTACATAACTAGTTCAACAGCTTCCCCCATCATGTACTTTTCTCTGCATGTAAATTTTTGAAGTTATTTCTAAGGCAATAACTCGGTATCAAAAGTTTAATTTCGGAGTGTGACAGATGACAAATATCTTCTTCCTATTTAAGTGCTCCTCCCACAGTGCTATTCTAGTCTGTGCAGAATATAAATGACCAACTGAAGGAAAGAAAAAAGGAGAAAATTATGAAGTATTTTCATAATACTCTAGTCAAAAGCATTTTTCAAGGTTTTTCATTAAAATCCACATTTAAGAGAATTCATACAAGGGGAAAAGAAATTACCCTCCCCAAATGATGCTCAGTAAAGTACATTTCTTCACGAGCTTCAAAGATTTGCTTAGCAACAACATCGCTCTCTTGTCCCCTCCCAAGGAAAAAAAATTACACATTTAGAACTTATGCTAGCTACACTTAGTGTAAAACACATTTATGACACTGCAACAATGAATGCTGCCAGACTGTTCCATGTACACAGAAAGGACCAATTTCTGTCACCTTCTTTCAGTATGCAGGACTCCAATAAGTTTAACACAGCAGTTCAATGTGTGCTTAAGTGCTGAACTTGGACGTGTCTCCAAAGCTCATAGTACTGCAAGCCTTCATGTAAGAAAGGTGAATCAAACCTAATATTAAACCCACCAAACGGCCTAGCAAGACTGTTAACCTTTTTAGTAATGCAAAGAAAATAGGTTTAACCTGCTGGTTTTCTTGCTGTTATACCAGATGCTCGCAAGCACATCTGTGATTCTGACTGCATCATAGGATGGGCTGTGCTATTAGTGAATTTTTATCATGCTACTACTTCTTACAATATTAAAGGATAACAAGAATTCTCTTTTTTGTGCTTCCTTCTGCTTCTTTTTTCCCCCCCAAGTATCACTAGCAAGATTCTCAGCTGATGTACATGGGAAAATAACTTCATTCCATTTGAGAGAATCGCTCTCAACCACTGGAGAAAACCGCGCATGCACTTTAAGTCAACCCTCAAAATAAAAAAGGGCTATAATTCTGCTCTCATTTAGTTTTGCTGGCTAGTGGAGCACGTATACTAGTGTATAAAGGTCATATCCATAGTCAGAGTCTGACAAGGGATTACCTGCAGCTTAGCTAAAGATCTTCTCACAGGAAAGAGCCATAGAACACTGAAATTACAGCAGTTTGCCAGGCAAGCAGATAATAATCATGAGCATCTTACTGTGAATTAAAAAAAAAGCTAGAAGTACCCTCATCATTTCACAGAATGCTTTAATACACCCTCTTTTTACTTTATTCAGACACATTGTTTGAGGGGCAGGGTACAAGCGCCTGTCTGCTGGGCACAGCGCAGCACAGAAGATCCGCGTTCAAGTCCCAGTAAAAACACAGACCCACTTCTGCCGTGCCATTTCAGAGTAATTTATACTCGATAAGAAAACTATATTATTGCTGGTCTGGACGTACCTCAGCTACCTGTACTTAGCATCCCACTGGCATTGCAGACATAATAGTGGATTTTCACAGTAGGTTTATTCATCAAATTAAGATGCCTGCCTGGCCCAAAAGTTTAGAATCACTCAAGGAGTGATTAAAAGAGTTCCCAGAAAGTAACCTGAGCATCCATTAGGTGCATCCAAACATTCTGGATTTGAAAAAAGATTTACACCTCCCTGTTCACACAACTGTGGTTAAACTGATTTTCTGACAAAATTTTACCTGAAAATTAATTTATTTTCTCTGTTAAGGTCTTCCAAAGCACCAGAAAAGTATGATGGCAACTCTTCCAAGAAAGATTATTTATGCAAAGATATCTTCCAGCATTTTTTTAAAACTAAGTTCAATGTAGTTGCTGTAGCTGGTTTGTAGTAACCATACACATAATTATGCATTACAAATTGTTATTAATCACACATGCTACAACTTGAACTATTTCAAGGTATCTTGCCACTGTAGTCCCATACCACATACCACTCCGACAGAGGTAAAAAAAAAAGTAAAAAGAAATATGGGCTACCACAGCATTTGTACCAACTAAATTGCTGTCTAGAGACATCACAAAACACTGAAAATTAAAGACCACTGATATATTAGAACTCCTTCAGAAATTAAACGATGGAGAAATGAAACACACAGACATATCCCAATTTCATCACAGTGATCTGTAGATAATGCACTCTGCCAGCCAAAGGAGTATTATCATTCTGTTCCATGTTCTAAATATAGAAACTGTCATACACAAATGCAGCTCCAATACACACAATTCCATTGTGTAGTGGCTGATTTTGACCCCTCTAGTTCAAAGAGAAAAAAGAATTTCCTCTCTTTGAAGGCAACAAGCATTGCTTCTGCAACACATTCAGTCAGTTGATTATTAACAACAATTTTGGCATGGAGTATATAAGCAGATATACACTCATCAGTAAAGTAAACAAATATTACAGGTGAAGCCAATGAGGAAGAAAAAATGCTATTAAAGGCAGTTTGAGAGCCATCTCAGAGTTCCTGCAGTTATTAGAATTTAACTACCTTCCTTAACATTTCTTGGTTATTGTTGCGTTTTTTCCCTATTTCTAAAGAAAGTGTTCCAGAGTTTTCTTGATACAGGTCAAAAAAAAAAACCCAACAACCTACCACCCAGGGCAGATATAGGGAAATAAGCCTGACAAATTATTTCTATGCCCAACTAGAAGTATAATACTTAAATGTCATCATCCTTCCTTTTCCTTTGCTTCCCTTCTTTTTTCTGCCTTGATGTTACCAACAAAAAATTTTGGTCAGAGCAGACTGAAAACTGCCAAATGAAGTTCCAAAGTAGTATAGGCAGAATTTTTCTCAAATTATTTCTGGCCTAATTTAAAGCAACAATTCTTGCAAGGAACAGGATATAATCCTGGTAAATTAGTATTTGCTATTGTAGAAAGATACACTAAATTTGCAGGTTAGATATTTCTGAGTACTTCCCTCTGATCTTGCAACTTTTACAGTTTCTTTACAGCAGCAGTTTTCTCAATAACAATGACAACCACCACCAAGGTAGTTTTGGAGTATGTGAATAATGATGGGACCATAATGACAATTTGCAAAGATTTTGTACATCCTCATACTAAGATATTATGTATGGCAGAAGCATCTGACACAGATTTCTCTGTAAATTGGTCTGTTGGCTTTCTATGCAAGACATGTTATGCTTCACCTGTTTATTAATCCTATGACTCAAAAGCAGCAATCAATTAAATTTTCTTTGATTAACTAAAATACAGAAATTATTTTCATGGCACATAGAAGTGGTTCAAGATGAATTCTTTTGATTACAAAGCAGATAACAGGCCATTTCATCAATTACAATGTAACACAGATGCCAGCGAAAATTTTTCTTGTGCTTGACGGTTGACTCTACTCCTAAACTATTCCTTTTACTGTCTGTGGCTGGACTTCTGAAAGAATGCTTACAAGAGCTGTTTGGAGGAATATTGTTTTGTTACGAGTATTTTAACATGCCTAAGACTATTCCCTGCAAGCTCTTCATAGAAGAATTCACTGGAGCACACCACCAAATACTCTTTTTAAAAACCAAGTGATTATAATCTCTCTTCTAGCACAGGCAAAGCAGTGGTCTTTCAGCAAAGCAAGAAGGAAAAGTACTACGTATTTTAAAACATTTCTTAGCTCTTCAAGACTTCTCCTGCATAGTTTTCCCCCACACTATTGTCACAAAAAGGCAACGCTGACAGCTCTTCAGGCTCCAGCAGGAAGCCACCCACACACAGATCCAGAAAAATTCTGCCTTGATAAACTGGCTTCTCCCGGCCAGGCCTCGACGTGACGTCACAGCTTTTCTCACAGCAACACGGCGCTGGCAGGATCTCCCTCTGGGGACCCATCATCTGCCACAGAAAGCACTTTGCAAGTGACAGCGTTGCTTCCAGCCCACTTATCTATAGCATCCAGGAGCAGAGGAGGCTACAGTGCCTTTTATGAAGTCTTCCATTCCATCTCCTGCCTACTCTGCCCTCAAAACACATTATGGGCTCAGGAGGTGTGTTCCCCACGGGTTCTGAGAGGCCAAAACTAGGCCGACTGTACTGCTTCCCTTCAGCAGAAGTTTCATGGGCAGGATCAAGGAACATGTGCAAAAAGAAAATGCAGTGTGGTAAAGTTACCATATTGCAAAAGGATAGCCAAACACAGGCAAAGTCAAGTTTATTCCCCTGGGCAGCAGCATAAAGGATGATCATGCTAGCTTAGTCTCCTGATAATTACCTACCTGAAGATACCCATTAGTCACCAGTATTTTCACAATTACTAGAATGCATTCCAGCTGAAATTTTCTGTGACAAGAGGTTTTACTAACATCTGTATATTTTCTAGGTTTAATAAACGTTGCCTTATTATGGATTAGAGATTTTTGTTTTTACTTACTGTGTTTCTGTGCATGGGAAACAACACTAGTTTATAGTACATAGTTAGAATAAATTGATTGTTCAAGATCACTTCTAACTATGTGAACAAATACTTGAGGAAATACAGACATAAGACTGGTTTAAAAGTTATAACACTGTACTGTATTTATCTCCCTTTTCTGATAACATGTGCCTTTTGACAAGAGAAAATGGAAGGGGGATCCAAGGGAATAAAACCACTGCCATTGACTAAAGGAATTGTAACATGATTTCAGTTGTGCCAGAGACTGGACACATTAAATGCAAATACGTGCAAAAATACTATTCTTAAAGTGTTTTGGAGGTCTTAAATAACTTCTTTTTTGTAAAATGTGTCATTCACAGAATAAATGCAGATATATTAAATTGTGTGAGATGTGATATAATTAATTGTGATGCATTTATTTTTTGTGAAGTTTTTGACCTTCATTTAAGATGATCAGCATCTGGGTCCTCAGTGGCTTCAGCATACACAAATACGGCCAAAGCCAAGTGCATTAGAACCTTACAAAGTCTTGCACAGAATGCTCAAACATTTACCACTTCAGTGATTATTATATAATGAAAATGCATCAAGATTATTTAAATTCCAATTGGTGTTAAATATTTAACTTTACACAACGGGCACCCACATGCCAAACTAATGAAGCTGGAAAGCAATATAAATCATGATTACTACTCCTTTCAACAAGCAGAAGTGAGACAACAAATAAAAGTTAGCAAAACATTAGCACTACTTTTTAGTAATTGTTTGCAAAGGTAGAAATGTATCAGGCTTTCAGAAAGCAAAAGAGCTATAACCAACAGTTGTCCATAAAACATACTAGAACCAATACAAACACCACGTAGGTTGGAATTACTAGGTATTACCCATTACTAATAGGTACTGGCATCATTGTTATTCCAGTTTTCCCCATACAGATTCCTCCAGATAACAATTCAAAGCCTTCACCCATGACTGTCACCATGTCTTCAGTTAATGAGCCATAAAAAAAAAAGCGCTCTATTCACAGGTACTTCTAAGTATGTATAACATGCAACATAAGCAACACTTTTTTGCAATCCAGCTTTATTTACTGCTTGAACTGAAGAAGACTTCTCAGACATGTGCAACAGTACCACGAAAGCCGTTTCTCCAGCTTCTAACAGGGTTACCAAAAAAAAAAATCTAAATAGCTGCTTTTTCAAGCAGCAAATAGCTCTAACACCACTAGAAACTACAACTGAAAAGCAATGCAAACCCTTTCTTTACTTCCACCAAAAGTTAATGCTTCTTGCTTTGCAAATATTTGGAAAGTATTTGATGCACAGCGCACACACAGAAACACAACTCTTCCCAGGCTATCCAAGAACAAGAAACAATACTGTATACTTCATGGCGTAATATGTTCTCTTTGTACCTGCAAATGCTTCAGGTGAATTAGATTTAAAATTAACTAAAAGAAATTGAATTACATTAAAACAAGCCACTACGATTAACCCAGTTCATATCACAGTGACTAGCCCCATCTATAGAACTTTACCTCAAAGATAGAATCATGGAATCATTTAGGTTGGAAAAGATCCTTACAAGTCCCACCGTAAACCCAGCACTGCCAAGTCCACCACAAAACCATGTCCCTGTGTGCCACATCTACACATCCTTTACATAGCTGCAGGGATGGTGACACAATCCTTCCCTGGGCAGTCTGTTCCAGTGCTTGACAACCCTTTCGGTGAAGAAATTTTTACTCATATCCAATCTAAACCTCCCATGGCACAACTCGAGGCTGTTTCCTCTCATCCCACCACTTGTTACTTGGGAGAAGAGACCAACACCCATCTCACTTCAATCTCCTTTCAGGTAGCTATAGACAGCAATAATGTCTCCCCTCAAGAAAAATAAGTTCCTCTTACATAGTTTAAAGATTAAGAGATTAAGCCCATTGCTTTTTCTCTTTCCTAAAGTTTCTGCTATTCTATCATTCTTTCTATTTTTCTGTAACTCCATTATAATTTACATCTGGTAACTGGGAAATATCTCTGTTCACAACACTTAGCAATGACCAGTTTCGCAGAATAAAACCTGCTCAAGAGCAGGATGCCGCTGATGCATTGTGCTTCCACAGACAGGCCAAACAAAGACACTGTTCAAGAACCATTTGTCCTCAGCCAAAAGAGGGGTCATGGAGGAGGACATCAAGGTTCAGCAGTTAGGCCATGAGCCAGGTTCTTTGCCCACAGCCCTTCAGCAGCTGAGCTGCAGGTAACACAGAAACAGCTTTTGCCTGTTTTGTTTTTTTATTGTTTCTACTTCTTTCCCATTGCTATCCATGTTTCTTATTAGAAAGAGAATAGACTTTGACTTCAACAGCTGGGCTTAGGCAAAAGTTTATCTTAAAAAATAAAAAGTATTTTCAAACAAAAAGGAAATAAGTTAAAATGAACAGCTTTGATTTGTCTGTGTTTGGTTTTGAGGGGTTTTTTGTTTGTTTTTTGTTGTTTTTTTTTTTTTAACAGAAAAGCACAAAACCACTCAAGTTGTTTAAAGGAAAACCATAAGTACAAATTGTCATGGCAAAAAGCAACAGAATTTGTAATATTTTTAATCTTGGCAGACTTTTATAATTACATTTTCTCTCAACAGTAAAAGCTTACCTCCAAACAGTACACCCTAGATTGTGTTAAGTGCCAAAGACTCAAAGAAATACATACCCTTGAATATTTCTTATATGAATACCACATTATGTTTACTATTTGATACATTTATAGTGCTACTAGTGAACACTAAATATATACTCATGAAAAAGGCTGGATTTATTTCCAGCCAATAAAAAGTCATAAATCTTCCTATCCATAAGGGGACCAAGCTAATCACGGTGTCCATTCAACATCATACTCAAAACATTGATTTTAAACAGTTAAATTACTTTCCTGCAGACAGAGGGCTCTTGTATCTAGACAGATTTCCAGCATGAGTTTATAGAGTCAAATGGTTGACAAGGACCCAGGTATTCTGGCATAAAAAGGCATACTTCTCCAATAGTCGTACTTCCACAGGCCAAAAGAGCATACAAAGTTTCCCATCAGAGTAATAAGTAACAAAATATTCCACATTTCAAAGCACGGATGCATTAATTTTACTTAAAGTTTCTCTACTCCCATTTTATTTACTTGTATATTTAGCCAAATAGTGGACATTTTCTCTTATTACACTCTCTATTCTCACTTATTACTCTCACTACTTGAGATTCCAGCTGTCCGCTGCGGTCAGCACATAAAGGTTGATTTTTGTAGGAGCAGGGGAGAAGAGGGTTGTTTGGTTTTTTAAGTAAGTCCATTTTCATCTGTCTCAGATTGACCATCTCAAATCAGTGAACAGCTTTACAGTAGCCATGGTCTTCGTCTTTTCACTTACTTGCCTTTATTCTCCATAAACTAACAAAATAAAAAGCTTTCAGGGATTTTGGAAGTGACTCATACCCATTGATGACAAATGGAAAATATATATTTTATTGTAATATCCTATAATCAGGATCCTGTTGCAAAGGAATACTCTGTACAAAACAGACATTTTCCCTTAAGAGCAAAAAAAGGATTCCTTCCTTTTTTTTTAAATGAAAATTGTGCCATTACACTCTGTATCCCATCTGTGCAACATAATAAAGTTTTCTTTCTCAGAGAGCTTTTCTATAGCATCTGAAGGTGCATTTTATCTTTCATTATTATACGTTACATTTTTAAATCAATGTAAACATAACAGCAAATCCAAACAAAACAGGCTTTTACCCCCAGCTTAACATATGAGATATGACAGGCGAACAGACTGTGAAAGTCTTTCAGTCCAACAGTAGTACGTCACATTTGCGTGAAGCATTTTCCTCAGCACCTGGTACTTACAACAGGAACTATTCCTCTAACAGAGAGTACAGAAATTAATAGTCTGACTTTCCTAGACATACAAATTTGGGATAAGAAACTAACAAATACCTGCATTTATCATATTAAGGCATCAAATATTTAACACTTCACATGAAGACTCATAGGGCAGAAAACTGTTCTCAAAGCCAGTAATTTATTATTCTACAGGATGCAGATCAATACTCTTCAGCTTTATGAACTGTTTCACTCAAGTTATTGTTCCTGCTGCACCTTTATTTCACAGAGATTGAAATCAAAACCACAGAACAAAGAAGAGATGATGTGCCAGTGGGGAGGTCCAGATCAGATGCAAGTTCTCCTACATGCCTTGCAACCCCTGTGAGCCAGATACTCACAAGTGCTCAGCACCACAATGAAACAATTTTTTAAGTCTCATTGCATGTAACAGGAGTTGCCAGATAATCAGCACATTTACAAATTTTGCCACTAAATGCAAGAACTATATAAGAGAAATTTATTAGGTAGTTCAGCGTTCAGCATTAGGGAAGCACCCTATTGCTTCCCTAATGCTGAGATACTCCCTGCCCTCACACACACATGCAAAGCCTATGTGGTTTGCACACACCCAAAAGAAAAAGTAGGAGTGCAAGCTTATCAGAAAAGTAGCTGAAAGTGAAAGGGAAGTGGAGACTTGAACAGTATCTTAAATAATCCAAACTGAATCTTCTTCCAGCTTTACAATCATTTATGTGTTTTTGTTCATTTCAATGGCAGCTTGCAAATCTCACTGAAGCTTAATAAAAATTACAGTGTTTCATGAACACAAACTATTAAAAAAGCTGCCTTTTATTACCACAATGAAACAAGAAATGGCAGCTCTAATATACCCCATCTGTCTAAATGGTAATGATTCCATGCAAAACTCAGTGCAGGGTCAGAACCCAATTATTTTCCTTTGGATCTTTTAGTGCAAACAAAGTTCACACCTCAGCTCAGGCTCCAACAGCAAGATGAACTGCAGCCCCCAACTCTGAAGATTTTATTAAGCTGATCAGCTCTCTCAGGTTTTGAAACCTTTTCAGTGTTCCCTTTCAATCAATTTTGCACAATCATCAGAACTTGAATTGGGATTTGTTTGTACATAGCAACACTTATTTTTCAGAGTGCTGCTAACCTATTTTGTGAGCTGCTCCCAATACACAGGCATTTGACTCACTCTGCAGTGAGAGATCTGTGGCAATCAGGGCCTGTGTAGACTTCAAAAATCAAAGCATATAGTTTTTGAGGAGCGTTTTATCTTCTGTATTTATGAAGCTTTTTTAAACCTAAGCGTACATTTAAACATTAGCCTCTAAAGCTAGTTGGAAAGCTGGGTTCCTTCAAAAGACATCAGTCTACCAGCACCAAAGAAACAACCCACACATCAGACTACCTCCAGTATCATTGTCCCTTTCACTGGAGGTAGCAGCGTGAAAGCAGTAGAACAATTTTCTATTACTTCTGTCAGAAAAAGAAAACACTGATTACAGGTATGATCATTGCTGCTATCTGCTGAGGTTTGCCATAGTCACAAGATACAATTGCCTTCAAACATGCCTTCAACACATGCCTTCAAAATCAACACCACCAAAATACTGAAAAGAAAAACTACATCCCTTGCCAAAACCTTACTAGGAAATAAATAAGAGTACAAAGGAACAAGAAAGAAGGTTAATAGCTGCAAGACAAAATTTGAATATGTAGTTCAAGAGTGATCTTATATTATTCTATTGTACGATAGAAAAAAAGAACCTGGTCTCAGGCAGGGATGAGAGCTCATAAAGCAGCAATGCAGCCATTCTGTGTCTTTCTCAAAGTCTTCAAGCTGCAGCAAATGACTCAACAATTGACACCTCTTCTGAACTGCACTCCTGAACTTCAGAACTGCACTCCTGTGGGACTGCTCATAACAACCTTCAGTGATGGGACTGTAGTCTCAGAGTTGTTTTGAAATCAGAAAAATAATTTTTAAGTTATGAAGATTTGACTTTCTAAAGGAATACCATTAAAAACTGAACAATCAGGGCAAGGGATCAGGGTCAGGAAGAAGTATCCAAATTACCCTAAGCTTAGAAGAATAGGATCAAAGTCTGGACCAGGACCCAAATCTTACAGCAGACTCTAGTCTGTGGTCTAGAACAACCCAAAATACGTGCTCCATATGCAGTCTGCATTATGAGACCCTTCTGTAACTCACACCCATCTCTATTAAAAGCAAATACTTGTTTCAAGGTATTTACTATGTACTAGCTTTGGTAAACTATTGAGCACAGTAACTAGCTTCAGATGTTTATCTTAACACATTTGGTAGAGATCAAGTCAGCTCAATATAAAAACAAAATAATACCAAGTAGACAGTACACATCATCTTCCATTAAAAAAACCCAACCAAACAACAACAACAAAAAAACCCCACACCAAAACCAACCCTCCCTTCACTCTCCTATACTACTAAACTATAAACTGGTGTTGAAATTAGTCTACTACAAACAGGTTTATAGACCATGAAAGCAAACGGAATATTATTTGGTTTCCTTTGCAACCCTGCAGGACCAGCATCTAGAGCACAGCTAAGCTTTGGCTCATGTTTCTTTGATCCTGGAAAACCAGGTTCTGCCAAAATGTTCAAACAGCCCTGCAGGCTTAAGACTAAAAAGCAAGCGAGGCTCATACATATTCACCATAGCTAAAGGATTATTTCTCTGGTAGCCTCGCAGCAGACCTTCCACAGATACTTTCATGCCCTGCACCTCTTGCGATGCAACCACCCACACTGTGGACTTGTACAGTAAGCAACAGCACATCAATGTGTGATCAATTAATTAATGAGTATTTAATATTCAAAAGGAAAGGACAGCTAATTCCCTCACTGAGATTAAGAGAATTATCATCATCAGTGGCAGCTACAGGTACATCTGTGGTCTTGCAACTCAAATTTAACATTTTAAGCCCATGGGCAGGGACAGATCTACTAAAGCTGTTCACAGAAGGACAATTTCTCTTTTCATACTCACTTCCCACTAATTTGGTTACTGATGTACCAGTAATTACTGTTTCTAAATGCCTTCCCTACTTTCTTCAATTTTAATTATACTGTGTCAGAACCTAAATATGTACAAACCATGCATGAGAAAAGATGCATTTCTTACAGAGGCTACAGAGTTTTCAGAAGACTGAATACAAGAGCAAGGCCCCATTAGCCAGAAGACACCAGCTTTACTTTGCATAGCAAGTCCCAGATAGGGATAAAAATAAACATGAATTTTTGAAGGGCTAGGACAGACAGTCATAAGGCAAAAGAGAACTGCAAAAGCCAACAGAGGCAGAAGATTTGTCCTGAATCTTACCCTTGTCATTCTGCCCAGACTCATTTCTCCATAAAAAAATGACAACAAAGAAAAGCCTTGCTTGTCACTCTCTCCAAGTAATACAAAACCAAGGCTCACAATCAGCTTTTAAAAGCCTTTTCTGTCCTTTCCCCTCTAGCTTTTCTACCACATCTGTATTACCTCCCAGGGTAAACATGATAGTCAATTCCAATAACAACACACATCAAAACATGAAGGTGGTAACTTTTCTTTGCAGACCACTTTCCTGGGGAGAAACACAACAGTAAGTATCTCTCCCTACATCCAGTACCTGCAAGCACACCAACAGTCTTCTCCCTTTCTGATTGAGTAGAAGTGTCCAGGTTCATGTTCTCTGCAATAAAATACCTACTTGTGAGAAGCTTCTTATTAAAAGTACATAAACTAATTTCTGTGAAGCATTCTGATGGATCAATAATGATTTGTCTTTAAGAGTAAGTAAAGATCAGAGAACTGGAGTCACAAGTAAGCTGAACTGCCATGGTTCAACGTTCTCAGATACAGTTAAGTTCGTAAAAGGCCTCTCAGACTCAAACCTGCTTCCTATCTTCAGAAAACACAGTTTGACAAGCTGGGGGACTCTGACAGGGCCTTTTCAGGAGAACGTTTTCCCTCTGCCTGTTAAATAAGGTCGCCTTCCAATTCTCAACTATTAAGAATTCATTCCTCTTCTCGTGTGAGGAGGAATTACCTAATTTATCACAGTTCAGCCTTACTCTCATAATAGCACCTACAATTAGGGCATGTGTCTAATATTTCCACAGAAAGTTAACCCTTCTCCTTCTAACCCTCAAAGTTTTTATCTATCCAAGGGAAAATCCACTAAAGTTATGAAAAGAAAGAGTTGGAGGCTGGATCCAAAAAGGAATTAAAGCCCCACTGTGCTAAGCATACAACTTGAGGAAGGTCTTATTTAATTTACAGGTCTCCAGCCCCCACAGCAATAGCCAAACTCCTGGTTTAGGGGTGTAGGCTCCTTAGGGGCATGAATCAGGATACATCTAGACACAGGATCCACCAAGCAAACAGACAAGCACGTATCTGGAGTTCTTTCTCAGATCTTGTGAACTTCCCATTAGTAGGTACTTCTTTTTACTAGGGATTCATAAAACCTTCTGCATCTGAGGGAATGCTTGTGAATTAAACTTATCATATAAAAGGAGCACAGCATCTTTATTGTCTCTGCTCCCTACTACTGTAGCCACCACAGCTTTGCACGGTGCCACTCTGGAAGAGTTATGTTATTCTTATTGAAGCAAGGCCACTACATAAAAGACAACCCAGAGAACTGTTGCAGTGATGTTTACATACTGTCCACTTGATGAAGGCAATATTCCAATATACCCTATTTTACACTCAGAAAGCATAACCGTTCCTTCTATTTTTCTCCATTTTCCATTCTTTCATGTCTCACTAAGTAACTTTTCTACCAAAGAGATCTCTGAAGGACACTAGTAGATCACAAAGCAACATTTTGTAGGAAAAGTAAAACTTACTGCTTTGCCCACCAGTGATATACATCAAGTGCTTACACTGTTTATTATTTATTTTGTAAAATATTCCAGAGGAAAGAGGGGTAAATAATTTGGTCTAATGGTAGAACAGCCATTTAACATAATTTTAAAATTCCACTGGCATTGTAATTGGTTGGCCTTGTTACTTATGCACTAACAGAAGGACACATGAATTACTGAAGAGATTACACCAAAAACATCCTTGGTGGGAGATGCTTTTTGACATCTAATGAAGAAAAAAAATACATATTGCTATTTAAAACATGTTATGTTCTTAAAGTCATCAGACATCATCTTATAAAAATATAAAACACTTTGGTGCCTAGCAAAGTGGGTACTGGTATCTTCACCCAAGTAAGAAGCGATAGGACAAAAGTAATAGGATATTCAACAGACTTGAACTCTAACAAGGAAACCTTAATACAAGTATTCAATATGCAAATTAAATAAGTATATGCTTTTAAATATATTTAAGTCATGGGGAAAGAAAAAACAAAAAACAAGAAAACCCCTTCTTTGCTTTGTGGGTGACAGAGCACTAGAACAGGCTGCCCAGAGAGGTTGTGGAGGCTCCTTCTCTGGAGAGATTCAAAACCTGCCTGGATGCAATCCTGTGTGACCTGCTGTAGGTGATCCTACAGAGGGGTTGGACGAGATGATCTCCAGAGGTCTTTTCCAACCCCTACCGTTCTGTGATTCTGTGAAGAGTTGCACACTCAAAAGGAGGACAAACAGGAGATTCAAATCATAAACACCTATATACTGTTGAGAATTTAGCTAAAGGCAGTGGGAGTGGCTTTATTAGCCAATGACTGGTATTATCCAGTCTCTAACCAGACCTGGGCAGAAAAAAAAAAAATTAAAAAAACCAAATCTATGATGAGGGAACAGAGAGGCAATGATTGATCTCAAGAAATACACGTTGAGGAAATAATCTGGGGTTTTGCTATAAACCCATTAATGGCCCCAAAAGAATTAATTAATATCAGCTAAAGAATAATTAAAAAAAAACCACACAAAAAAACACAACACAAAACCTCAAAAATTTAAGTGACTCTAATTAGAAAGCCTGCCTTCTAGAACACACAAATTCATACTATACTGCCAAAATTACAATAGGAATGCCAAACACAGTTTAAAGTTTAACTTAAAAGTAGTCATCTCATCTGTATCTCTAACTTTAATGAATGGGTCAATTAAAAATGCAAGCATATATACACAAACATCTGCTTTGGATGACTTAATTACTACCATCCTGTAATGGCTTTATAAGGTTATGTTGCAAGTATCATGTTATTGGCATTTCTTCACATGACAACAACAGTTCCAGTAGTATTGAACATTTTGTTGTGCTGACAAACTCTGTGCTACCATGATACAACACTTGGTGGGTGGAAAGAAAGTTTTTTCCTTCACGCTCTTCCTGGTGATAAAGGCCAAAAGGAAATTTTTTAAAATTACCCTTCTGTTACTCCAGCACCATCATTCCTGAACTGTATGGTACTATTACTGCCAGAATCTTTTCTCTTCCAAGTTTGACAGAAGTTTCATCTCTGTGAGCAACAGGCATCTAACTACAGCAGCTGTCACGCAGCTGTAGTCCCAGGGAAGTTTGATCAGCTACACTCAAGCCAAAATAATTTGACAGTAGGAAGAAATACCTCACTTGTTGGATGAAGATATGCTGTGCTGAACATTACAAAGGCCTTACATGATTTTCTACATAAATAAGAGTGATCTCGCTGGAAGACTGGCTTCTCATGCATGAATAAGTAGATAACTGTCATTGCTGTAACCTGTTGCATTTTTTTCAAACAGTGCCTCCCACTGAGAAAGCAAGTACAGTGCTGTTTCTCAAACATTAATGTTTCTTCTCTTCCAAAAATCACAGAAAATGTAGTAAAGAAAAAAATAACTCACTTTACTCAGAGGGGCTGGGGTAGGGGGGAAACAATGAAAAAACCACCACAGTGCCCTAAAGCATATCTGAATTCTCATTGATGATAAATTTCACAAGAATACCTTGGCTGCCATGTTACACAACTGCTAGGAAAATTAAATGGAAATGCTATGGGATTGCTAGCACAGAACAGCCAACCCCCTACTATTTGCAGGAAAATATTAAACATAGTTTGAGGCTAAATTAAAATTGCAGTGTTTGAGTGCATTGATATAACAGCAGGAGTGAATAGACAGTGTTTAGAGAACAGTATTTTTGTGGATTTCACTCTTTGCTTCAGATTTGCTTATATATCAATTAGGCTTTCCTCCTGTCAGATTCCAATCTGAGAGAGATAACTTGTTTAAGGGAACAATTGGCATTCAAACTATTTTCATTCTATTCTAATAGTAGTAATGCAGACTTACTAAAATTAAGTATTCTTATTTTTTCCTTTTTCCATTACCTATTTTCTGTATCTCTGCAGAGGACAAAAGGCATCACTAACCAAAACTGCTCTCACGCCTATCTGCTAGAAAGCAGGCTGACTTCACTAATGCACAAAAGCCAAGCACACCTCTAGCACTGCTGAAATAATAACTAAATTATTTTTTAAATCAGTCTTTCATTTGCTGTTAGCATAGAATTGATCTGACCCAGAAATAAAAGGGAACGGGCATTGCTAACAGTATTTTATCCTATTAGTGTGATTACCTCACCTTCCAGGATTTCCTCTTATAAAGAAAGATGAATTTACTTAAAAGATCCCACTCCCCAAAAAAGCAACATACCTAATATAGTGCATACTGTACAGACAGTAAATCTAAAATTAAGGTCTTTTACTAACAAACCCTATAAAACATTTATTAACACATAAAACCTTCAGCATTGTGTACAACTGAATTATCCTTTCCTTGCTTGTATCATTCAAACGTACAAGGAAGCAACGCAAGACCATACCAATGTAATTATAGCAATATAAGTGCACAGTAATCCGGCACCAAGGAAAACATAGCACTATGACCTTTTTTTGAAGCTTTTAATATATGAAAACAGATTTCTTTCTGCAAAACAGAGTAAGACAGTAAGTAGTAGAAAGTTATCCCCTTTCAATAAACTAACTTAGAAAAAAAATAAATTGTTTCATTAATTAACAAGCTGTGTAATCCTAGTGAGCTCTACAGATCTTTACTTTTGAAAAAAAAAAATCTAACATGCAATTTGAAATTACTTGGTCCTGCATAATGGAAATTACACCTTTTTTTGAGGCATCTTTACAAGGAGCAATTTACAAGGGCTATAAGCCTCTGCAGTTAAATGACAGTGGAAGATACTGCTAGATCCTTCAGAGTATTTCTGATTCTGATGAGTTTGGCAATCTGTGTGCATTTGTAATAAATACTACTGCAAAAATTAAACATCTAAAACATGACCAGACTGAGTTAAGAAGTTCAAGTCCAAGTCACAGAGAAGTGCCTGCAGCCACTGACAAGCAAAGGAATATAAAGACTGAAAACACACCAAAAAAAAAAAAAAAAAAAACAAAAAAAAAAAAAAAAAAAAAAAAAAAAAAGTCACACAGCCACAGAAACACATCCCTGGTCTTTTAGAGAGACAGAAACTGTCAAAGGGCAAAAGATCCAGTGTTTCTATATTAGAAATACTATGATGTCTGTTCCTACCTCTATAATGATTGTACCTAAATGGATTCATAAAATAGGTGACCTTTGTCATTCACAGAGACTATCACTACAATGTCTGGGAGAAAGAATGCCAGGCAATAAATGTTCAGAGCAGGACAGTATCAGCAAAGGCATAGGGGGAAAGTGAACTGGCAGTCTTTCAGTTCTCATGTTTTTCCCAGTGCCTGAGAAAAGTGGTTGCCTGCCTCTCTGATATGGATTACTAGATCATTGCATCCTCCGTTCAAAATAAAACCAGTGTTCCCTATTTTCTCCAAGCTGGGGAGTTTAAGATATATCTGAGCTAAATGACTTGTTTCCTGCAGAGCTGATTCCATTTGGCCCCTGGCCCCTCTATAGCTGTGTGACAATTTAAATACTCAACTTCAAAAGTAGAATGAAACAGCATAGTAATGTAAGCCAAATCTCTCAGTAGTCAAAATCTCAGCTGCTAAACTGCTGTCAACATACAGTGATAACTATCTCAGCTGTTCACAGACACCAAGCAATTAGGCTGTCTGAAAAGATTTCAGTTTGAATTTTGCCATGGTGACTAATGTATGGAAGAACAAATATGAGACAGGCCCTTCTGACATCACTAACAACTTAGTTTCAGTGAGGCAAGTTAAGAAGTTACGCTGTGCTTTTCATACACACACAGAGCCCCTTCTTCCAAATGAGTTCCTATCACAAATGACCTGCAGAAGCAAGAGCTGAGCTCCAGGAGGCAGAGGCAGTGCTGAAGCATGAGAGAGACCTGGAAAGCACTACACAACCTGAAAAACTACTCAGCAGGGCAAACCCACAGCTTGTCTTTGTTTTATGCAGAGGGAGCCACATGACTGTAAATGTTCAGTAATGCCACAGAAACACTGGTATAGGACAGTACAAAAGTACTGTGGAAACAAAATTGGGGTTTTTTGCTTTCATCCTTAAGGGTCTGAGAGAAGCCTCCTTCAGAAGAACAGAGCTGCATCCACCATCCTCAGCAACAACAACAAATTCCTGTTTGGACTTCTGCTGAAGGTTATTTTGCAATAAAAAGCAGTAGGTTTGCTTTGCTGGGCTTTTTTGGGGGTTTTGTTTGGGTTTAAGTCAATATACTATGCAAATAGTAAAGAAGAAAGTAGTTCTAAAGAAAAAGGAAGGCTTTATTATACTATTAAATAAAAGCCAACAACATTTGACACTTTCATCTCAATGTTCCTCATTATGTACTTAAAATAATAGGACATAAGGATTGAGGTTGACTTTACAGAGCAGATATACCTTGAAGTATTATTAAACTCCAAAGAGCTACCTCAACAAAAAGCCATTTTTCTAAATGAGCATAACTGTCCCACTGATGTAGGGTATCAGATCATATAGGCAGTATAATAAAATTCAAAGGAAAAAGCACTTAACGTTTCCTCTTACTATATAATTATTGCTTTTCTTATAAGACATTTGGAAGCTACCCCTATCTGTGAAATTGCAGGCCTAACTATAGAGACACCTCTATACTACAGATATAAAAGCAGTTCTAAGACAGACTATATACCAGAAGTTCCTAAAGGAACTACCTGCTTTATGAGCGCTCTTCATAGATTTATAATCCCTCATTATTTTTTTTCCCCCGGGTTGAAACCTCTGTGTCACATCGGTAGTACAGATGTGTAACACTTTCAATTTTACAGGTGGAAGTGAAAACTGATATGGAATTGCTTGATCAGCAAAATATATCCATAGTCTTTTAAACTCTCTTTCCCTCTACGTACCTCAGGATTCTTTGCAATTTCTATTCAAATCAACAATTATTGCACTTGAGATAAAGTTTCACTACCTGAATTCTACAATCGGGCATGTGTATTTGGTTCCTGCGCTGTCGTGTGTGTTTATGTGCCTGTTCCCATATGTAAAAACCTGAATGAAACAGGATTACACAATATTTTCATGTAAATTAAGCTACACGCTACATAAAAATATTACTTCACATGCTAAAAAAAACCTCCAAATACTTAATGTCTAAAGTACCGAAATGTCTAGAAACTTTAAAATGTTCATGTAACCGTACAATTTTTTTATAAAACCTATCATTTTTGTCAGCTGCTTGCATTACTTAAAGCAGGTCACTGTCACCCTTGTCTGTCTCTCTACTAAAAAAAGTCCAGATGAAAATCATTAAATAAGCATTTTCCAGCTAGGACTTTTACAGTGACAATATAAAATATTCAGAGCAGTGAAGCTTACTCTGCTACATTGAGCCTGATGCAAAATAAAATTAAAATAGCAGAAGGTGCTGGACACCCTAAGCAGGTGAGTGTTTGGATAGCTTACACATAGAAAAAGTTACCAAAATGTGCCACACTAGGATAAAAGAGTGTCTCTGCACAAATACAAATGGCTTTACTTTCTCCAAATCAAACTTATACATGGTAAAACCTTGTTTGCTAGGCACATAAAAAGTCTAGTCCATAAGATTGTACTAAACTCTGGCTTTAGAACCTATTCACGAAGTTAAACCATTTGTCATGCAGTCTGCAAATATTAATATCTGCAAATATCATTGTGACTCACTGCCAAGAACAAGTTATCTGCCTGCTGACATTGACCTGTTTAACACACATACACTTCATGTCACTCACCAGAGTGCCCTGCACAGGAGCCTCCTGCTCTGCTGATCCTGCCACCCAAAAAAAAGCTGCACGTGTGAGTGAACAGCAGGTTATTTTAACTTTTTGCTCTACTTAAAACTCAGCTAAGTCAGCTCTGAGAGCAAGAGCGTTGTGTACCACCTGTGACGTCCCTCCTCATTTATGACAGGATTTGTAGAAGTAGGAACAGAGAATTTTATTCAGCGAGAAATTCTGGAAAAAATAGAAGATATTGCAAAACTTCCCACAGGGGAAGAAATCAAAATAACTTCTGAAAAACATGATAATCAAGGCTTAATTTCTAAGAGTCAGCAGTGGTTCACGGGACTTCTGGACACACCTGGCTTTCTGCAAGCACCAAGCATGTCAGGGTGAAAAGAGAGGAGCCAAGAGCCCAGCCTTTGTGAGGTCCTATTGTGAAACAGAGAGCTCTGGCCCTGTTCTAAAAATCTCAAAATGAAGGACCACAGGCCTCCTGGGTCTGTGAATCACAGCAGTCCTCACAGAAGCTCTGTCTAAAACTGCCAAGCCAAAGCTGAGCTAGCAGGAAACAAGCTGTTTCCAATGGTCCATTTCATGAGAATTTCAAAAGGATACATTTACACAAACACTTTGTGTTACAATGAATTTCAATTTTTCAGCCAAAAATGGTTTTGTCACAAGTCTCCACCATTCCTGCCACCAAATTAAAAACCATAAAAAGAATGAATTTGTTATGCAATTCTGGCCAGCTGGATTCTTTCTCTGCAGCTATTGCAGAATTCTTATTCAACCCAGAGCCAACAAAATTTTTCACCCATGCTCGCTGATCATGTGCTATGCATTTTCTGAATCCAACCTGAACTGCCAGATATGCCAAACACTCACAGATACATCGGAAAGTTAATGGGTACTGGAGCCCGGAACAGAAAAAGTACTGTTAATACATAAAAACTTTTAAAAGGACTGACAGTACTGCAAGTTAATGCTCTTGACAAGGTGACACTATTCAGTATTCTGAGTCATAAAAACATTAGATTCTCTTTTTTAGCTATTTCATGATTAAGAGATTGAGAGAAATGTACTATCACTGACCTACTGACATCTCAGCACAGAAGCACTCCAATTCTTTTGCTTTGATGTTGCACAACACCCACACAACAGCACCACGTCAAAATACGTTATTTCTAAAACAAAAATTACAAGCTCACATTTCCCCACCCCAGATCTTGCTAGGTAAAGTGTTACTGCAAAGAAATTACTTCTAATAAACTCTTGCTGCTGCAAGAAATTAAGTAATTTCAGAAACAAAATAATTACTGTCATTAATACTATTGATTACCATTTTTGCAGGAGCAATCAACGTAGGTATTGCTGTCAATCTGTCACTGGTGACCGATCCCTTAACAGACTTGCAGCCATGGAAATAGCTCAGCTACTGATCCACTCTCCAAAGACCAATTATTTTCTACTTGCAGGGTAGCAGGGTGTTTCCATATTGTGCATTTCATATAAATCAAGCTTCATGGAATGACCCCCAAACAGAGAACAAACATATTCTCACTGCTCCTCCTTGTCCTCTTCTAACTGATCACCCAAACAGGAGTACTGGGAAACAAAGAGAGCGAATAGTTATTTGATTAAAAACATAATCCACCCTATCCCAAACTATTTACTTTAATCTCTAACAGCTTTTCCATTAGGGAGGGGATGTCAGGTAGAAGATAAACCATTATTACACATAATGGTTTGGTGGAACAAGGATTTTGAAAGATTAGGCTTGATTCTGGCTAGCATGAAGTTAACATCAGTGTAATTGCTAACCTTAACTAGAAGCTACTGTTGATACACAAAACTATAATGCATTTCAACACAAAAACTTACTTTCTCTGTAAGGATTAAATGGATCTCCCACTTCACACAAATATAATTTATTAGAGCATGAGTTAGCCTAGCCTTTATACTTTCATCTTACACATAATGTTGGCATTCCAATAAGACAACTGTAAGTGACAATACCAAACAAATACAATTGCATGTAGTTATTTGTACTCACAAAGAAGAAAACAGACATATGCTATCTCTGAAACTCCCTAAGGTAATTTGTTAGTGTACTACATTAATTTAAAGATTCTAGTAATGCTTCCTTTCAGAAAAGTCTTCCCATATAGAAAATTGGATTTTACAGAGACTTCCAGATACTCGGTCTAATTTCCCTCTAATTTACATAGAGTTATGATGTTGGAACAATACAGAACAAACTTACATATAACAGGGCAGCCTTGGCTGCAGTGACCATGAAATGGTGGAGTTGAAGATCCTCGGGGCAGTGAGGAGGGTGCACAGCAAGCTCGCTACCCTGGACTTCAGGAGAGCAGACTTCAGCCCATGAAACAAAGCCCTGGAGGGAAGAGGGGCCCAAGCAAGCTGGCTAGTATTTAAAGATCACCTACTCTAAGCTTAGGAGCAATGCATCCCAACAAAGAAGAAGTCAGGCAAAAACGCCTGGAGGCCTGCATGGATGAACAAGGAGCTCCTGGACAAGCTCAAATGCAAAGGAGAAGCCTACAGAGGATGGAAACAAGGGCAGGTGACCTGGGAGGAAAACAGAAATTGTCCGAGCAGCCAGGGATCCGTTTAGGAAAGCTAAAGCCCTGATAGAATTAAATCTGGCCAGGGGCATCAAGGGCAACTAGAAAAGCTTCTATAGGTATGTCAGTGATAAAAGCAAGACTAGGGAAAATACAGGCCCTCTCCAGTAGGAAACACGAGACCTTATTATCCGGGATATGAAGAAGGCTGAGGTGCTCAATGACTTTTTTGCTTCAGTCTTCACCAGCAGGGGCTCCAGCCACACTGCCTGGGTCACAGAAGGCAAAGGCAGGGACTGGGACAATGATGAAGTGCCCACTGTAGGAGAAGATCAGCTTCGAGAATATCTAAGGAACCCAAAGTTCCCTAACTCCATGGGACCCGATGAGACAGATCCATGAGTCCTGAGGGAACTGGCAGATGAAGTTGCTACGCCACTATCCATCATATTTGAGAAATCATGGCAGACCACTGAAGGTACCATTGACTGGAAAAGGGGAAACATAACTCTAATTTTTAAAAAGGGAAAAAGGAAGATCCGAGGAACTACAGGCCGGTCAATCCTGTGCCTGGCAAGATCATGGAGCAGATCCTCCTGGAAACTACACTAAGGCACATAGAAAATAAGGATGTGATCCATGACAGCCAACATGGCTTCACTAAGGGCAAATTGTACCCAGCAAATCTAGTGGCCTTCTATGATGGTGTTACAGCATTGGTAGAAAAGGGACGAGCAACTCACGTCATCTACCTGGACTTGTGCCAAGCATTTGACACTGTCCCATGTGACATCCTTGTCTCTAAATTGGAGAGACATGGATTTGACGGATGGACCACTCAGTGGATGAGGAATCAGCCGGAGACCACAACTCTGAATGCAACCAAACAGCTCAATGTCCAAACAGAGATCAGTGGCGAGTGGCGTTCCTCAGGAGTTGGTATTGGGACCAGCACTGTTTAACATCTTTGTTTTTGAGGGACTGTTTACGAGGGCATGTAGTGACAGGACAAGGGGGAATGGCCCTTAAGATGAAGAGGGGAGATTTGGATTAGAAATTAGGAAGAAATTCTTCGCTGTGAGGGTGGTGAGGCCCTGGCACAGGTTGCCCAGAGAAGCTGTGGCTGCCCCTGGATCCCTGGAAGTGTTCAAGGCCAGGTTGGATGGGGCTTTGGGCAATCTGGTCTAGTGGAGGGTGTCCCTGCCCATGGCAGGGAGTTGGAACTAGATGGGCTTTGAGGTCCCTTCCAACCCAGGCCATTCTATAATTCTACGGTAACAGTTATAATCCAAAATGGATGTCTAGAATGTCTACAAATACTAAAAATAATGTTTGATCCATCCCTTCAAACAACTTAGTGCATTTTGATATAAATGCACTTCTTTTGAAATGGCCAAGACTTGAAGACCATAGGAAGTGGCCACAGATTGTGCGAAGGAGTTCAGTAGCCTGCTGCAAAACTTGTTCCAGATTCTATTCACAAACCAGAAGCTCCTCCCTTACACACCATCACAGCAAGAGGTTCCTATCCTTAAAAGGCCTCTCAACTTTTCCTTGTCTCAAACTAAGGTGGCCTGAAATACCAAGGAAAACAGTTATAAAAATGGAAATGTCTCTCAAAAAAGTATATTTTCTGAAGCTCTGAGAAGTCATGGGCAGAAACCCACATTTCCTGCAACAAAACATCCATTAGAGAATGTTTTGGCATTTGAGCAACTGCTGCAAACAGTGAAGATGTGATGACAATTTCAGACTGCAAGATTGAGAGGAGAACTCTTACTAATGTTATGAACTGGCTTTTTACACAGATTCTACTGTAAGTCCTTATTCCCAGCAAATTGGGCCCCTTGCTTTCTTCCTCCCTGGCCCCTCCTTTCTCAAAGCCCAGCAGCACCCAGTATTGTCATGAGGAAGAAATGAAGAGTGGTGGTACTCAAACAATTAGAAGTTTTTCCATGAAAGGAGTAACAATAGAACTATTTTTACTTTTAGTCATTAAATAAAAATTTGGTAATTAAATAAAAAAAAAAACCAAACCAAAAAAAACCCCAAGCACCTTAAATAACTTTTTAGATGAGTTATGAACAGACATTCTTCCTCCGCTCACTTCATCCCAATTGTATAAGTCCAAATTCTGTCTCAGGAAAAGAATACTGTTGTGAATATTTCCTTTCACCAACTCAAAATTTTAAGCAATAAAATAATCATTTTACTGAGCCAATTTTTTTTTTTCATGGAAAATAAAACTAGCTTATAAGTGAAGACATTACATGAGAAACAGGACAGCTGCATTCACAGTCATATAACGTGTTGCTTACATTGTTGCATATATCCTCAGTGCTTCAGCAGTCCTGGCCCACAACCCTCAGACACTATGTAATGATTGACTATCCTGCTCCAAAAGATCTACCATAGATCACAGGCAATCTCTAAAGTTATTGCATGACTCATTTTCTCTTTGTAGACAGGAGTGATTCCCCTACTTCTCAAAGCTATTGAGACAACATGTCATAATATTATGGTAGTACCGTCATAAATACTAGTTTAAGTACCATAAAATACAACAAAGTGATAACACTCAGTTACACTCTAGTATCTCCCCAAAGCATCCCGCTCTGTGTTGGAGAATTCCCTAAGGACTGGAATTAGTTTCAGCCTTTTCCAGAGCCCTACTGCAGGAAGTAATACCTAAATTACTGAAACATCTAGTCCACCTTCCTGAAAAGGAAAAAACCCCAAGGTTTTAGCTGGAGATATAATCACATCCCAGTGCAGGACAGGCCTAACTTAAATGAAATCTAGGTCTTCTAGTAATTGAGAGTCCAGTCACATTACTCTTGTTTTAAAAGCAATAATTAGACCCTCATAAAACACATTCTACCCATTTTTCATTAACCTAAGTCATTACAATCATCTGAGTGTCTCCTGTCAGCAGGGCTGCCTGAAGCCTTTATTTTTTGTATGGATTTAAAAACATAAGCATCCTCTTCATCTCTACAGCTCTACTGAATAACTTAGCATTATTTTGGAAGCTTTTTGATTTGTCTTCGAAGCTTGCCCTTAGGAGGAAAGGTTGGTCATAAAGAGATCCTTTGCCTAAATGAAGCAGTCATTGGAACAAGTTAAAACAAGCTTATCTGCACATTAATTTTATGTATGTGTACTGTTGGCACAAACTGCCACAAATACTTCTAGAATCCAATGGTGATGAAAATAGCTGCGTCACTTCATACATTTTTCACATTTCACATTGATTCTTAAGATACTTCAGAAACTACAGTTTCATATTATGTAAGTCTCTTTTTGAGACTTTTAAAGTTTATATCTACAAAAGACAAAAAGAAAAAAGCTCATTTCTCATATTGTCTTTTTAATACCTTTTTTGGCTTTATAAACTTTAAATGTTGAAAATACAGTGTGAATAAAGCTCACAATGTGTAGCCTTGCCGCAGTCAGGAATGTGCAGGATTAAGACAAGCAGTGCTAAATCACGCTTGCCAATATGTTTCCAGGGGATACAGCTCTGAACAAACTTGACTCAACCTTCAATGGTTCTGTTGTAAACTAAGGTACTGAAAGACAAAAGGACAAGCTGTAAAAGCAGCTGGGATAGTCACCTCTAAAAATGGCAACTCAGCGTTCATTAGCAACCTTCTTTTAAAAAAGTGTCTTATAAATCCTTTTGCCATCTACGTGCCAAAAATCTTTTAATTCAACACCTAAGGGTACATGCTGTCAAAGAAGAAATATCAACAGCTTTATGAAGTGCAGTGTTAAAAGGTAATTCTCTGAATATCTTGAAAAGCTTCAGAACAGTGAGTAAACAACCTTCTTTTACTGCTTGGAAATCCAAGGTACAATCCCTGAATTTGAATATATTTGGTCACTGACTCCATAAGAAGATTATAAACAATTAGAATCCTTAAAATCCATTTCAACTAACTAGTATTTGTTTAGCTTGCGATAGAAAGGCAGCAGTACACCACATGCAAAGTAAGATCTGCAGAGAGAGAAAGTATCTTTTATGAGAAGAAATTATATACTTTGAAATACAGAAGAGCATCAGGGTACAAGTATTTTTTCTTTTCAGCTACAGATGTGACATGCAAATATAATATCAGTGGTTGGATTTTCTTCCTTGAAAGGGAAAGCAATCAATACTTTTCCAACTAAATCAAAGCAAGATTCCCTACATTAGCATTCAACTTCCCTGAGAAGGGGGGTGGGGTGGGGAATCATTTCTGAAAATAATAGCTGAAGATGTCGATTCAATGCTGTGTTTCCATGAACTACCATCAGAGCACTTGCAGCTCAGCACATCCACCAAAAAGACCATAAAGACTATACAGCGCTAGCAGATAAATATTAAGCCATCCAGTGCTTTCTTCTTTATCCAGCACTATTATTATCTAATACAGAAAATATACATTGCACACAATAAACAGCAGTTTCTACTGTTGCTGCATTTCAAAAAACAGGAAAGAAATTGTTTTGTATAATAGGCTAAGCTTGCACAGCTAAATCTAAGATTTATGGGAGAAGCATTTGCTACTGTACAGAACTAGAGGAGGCTAAAACCAAAAACCAGCATATGCCAATTAGTCTTGCAGCATGACAACATGGTGCTAAAAATCAGACTACTAAGATACAAGTGTAGGCAGAGAAATAATTTCTCTTCTGTTCAGAGGCTTTTTGCCTTGGGGGAGGAAGAAAGGAAAAAAGGAGATGCAAGGGCCCAAATAGAAATAAAAAAATCTTCCCATGCCCTTTTTCATACAAGGTTGGAAGTATCCCACAAACAATCTTCAAAATAACTAGAATCTGCTAGTATGAGCTAAATTTAGTTGCATATGGTTTTCACAACATATGCAAGTACAACTTCCCCTCTTCTTGCTGACGGCACACATTTCACTAAGTTGTCTTGCACTCATTAATCTATACTCTCTATAAAATTCCTGAGGAATATTGTACCATACAGAGAAATAATCCATTTGTGAATCAAAGTCTTGAAACAACATTCTCAAAACAAGAAAGGAAGCTGTCTACTCACTCCCCCCCACCCCGTAATTTTCCCACTATGTAGAAAATCAGTAACTATCAGACAAAATATGCCTGTTATCTTAGCTATGGCTGAGAAAAAGCACAAGCACACACACACACACAAACCCTATGTTTGGACAATGTTTTCTGCTGCAATTCTACTTCTTATTTAGGATAAGAAGTTCTCTCTCTCTGACAGAATACACAGATTTAGTATTTACTATTAACATTTATTTTCTTCCTTCCTGGGTTACCTAGTACATTCCTCCATAATTATTCCTTTCCGCTCTACACCGTCTTTACCAGTATGTTGTTAATCCTCTCTTTTTAAAATATGAAACCTGAATTCTATCTGCAAAATATTTAAACTGCATTAATTAACTTTAGTTATTACTAGAATAAAATGAATACTAACTCTTCCTCTCTGACTTCTGTACAGCCTTACCTTTTGAAAGAAGTGTGATCTCCTATACTCATCCCCTGTGTTAATGAAATAAAGCAAGAGTTTCACCTTCTGGAAACCCTTCAGTTACTGTTTCTCAATACAGCTACAACTGTCTCACTATTTCAGTGCAGCAAGTATTACCTTCCAGTGGAAATGCTGACACAACTAAATGCAGCCAAGTACAATTCCTCCAAAAAAACCTCTTCAATCATCAGTGGGAATTGAACATGGCGAAAATATAAAGTCATAATCATGAGTAACAAATCAATTTAAAAGAAAAGTGGCTTTAACAACTACTCAAAATATAAGCAATAATTTCAGATTAATATTCCTACCACCATCACTGAATGAATGATTTTATTATCTTTACATAATCATGGTTTTGCAAGATAATAATGAAAAAAGAAACAAATCAAAAGTATCAGCAACTATGCTTTGCATCATCAAGTCCTGCTGGCTAGATTTAAGGAATTCTACAGTAAAAGCAGAATAGAAAGTACATTTAATCAAGAATAATTGTAAGCAATACTCAACATAATATTCTTAATGGAATCATGCATGAAAATAGCATTTGAGAAGATGAGACCATAATCCTCACTGGTGCTTCAAAATATTGCCTATAATGAAGATATTTCTGCTCTAAAGAGAATAAAAACATGTAAGTAGTAATGAAAACACACAGCAATGAAGATCCTTCCACGTTTCCCATCCTACTTGCAGGGCAGCAGCTAAAACAGGAAAAGAACACCCCATGATCCAATACTTCTATCCTATACCTATAAATCTATGGTCAGAAAAACCCCATCACTAGTAGTACTATATTAAAGGAAAATATTTAATGCTATATAGCAGAGGTGAAATTTCTTTCCTACTACTGTCCAAGCTAGAAGAGTGTGTTTGTTTTTAAACTCAGTGCAAATAGTAAAATAATTCTGCTACATCTCATACATAGGTACAATGCTACATATTATAGCTGATTGTATCAAGGTTAGCATAAATCTCTGCATATCCCTTTAGGTCAGCCTTTCTGCCTTCCTTTGCCTCAACTCACAGAAGAGCTCTAGAGACCAGAAAAAGTAAAAAGAAGCATCAGGGCACATTCTAGCTTCCAGACTCTACCCAATCTCTCAGCCTGCCAAGCAAAGCCAATACAATCTCACATTTTATCCATAAACCCTTCCCCACTCTCTTTCACACATTCACTAGATGTGAAAGTATTACAACAACGACTTCTGAACAGGGTACTTCGAAATTCTACAGTCAGACCAGTTTTTTTTTCTTACTTCACATAAATGCTCTGTAGAATTACAGAATTATTTTAGATGGGCCAGACTATGCTTACTTCTCTCTCCACCTTGGTTCAAACCACACTGAGCCCTGAAGCACTGAGATGAGAAACTGTTAACATGCAGAACGTACATGAAGAGTGGGGAGAACAGATAATGCAGAAGCAGCAATGAGGCTTTCTACTTCATCTGTTGCCCTTACAATAATTCAAAGAGAAAAAAATTAACGATGTCTTAATACCAAACTCTGTGCAAGTTCAGTGTCCAGTCTTATTCTCAGAGTGTACAATTTATGGACAACCACAAAAATAAAATACTGTCTCTAAGTTTCTTAGAGATACAAGCCCACATTAGTTACCTACAAGTGATCAGCAGGCTCATCAAGCAGGGGGCCCCATTCCTACAGTAATGGTAATTAAAAATTGTAGATCTGAGCCAACAGGATCCTCAAAACACAGTTGTAAAATAAAAATACATGTTCACAGCAACACCCGTAATCAAACAAATTAGATTACCAGATTTTTGTCTTTTCTGTTCTAGTAAGGAAAACAAAAATTATCCAAGTAGGAAATTATAATGAATCAATAAAAAAAAAAAAAAAAGGCAAATCTTGAGGAAATATCAACTCTATTTCAGACTAACCCAGTTTCTTAAATCTGAGTAACTGCAGTCTTTATTTTGAATGTACAATGAGGTACGCTTTCTCTTAAACATAATACATATAACCTGAAAGTTGAGATGAATTTTTATTGAACATTACCAATATCTAGATTGCAAAGTCACTAATAATTAGAATAGTCCTATTAGTAAATTTACTTTCAACTTTTCATTTTATTTGTAGGTAGACTTTTATTTTAACATTTTGTGGTCTCTGTGGTTCAAAAATATTTATATGTCCCAGTCACTGGAATAGTGGAAGTATGAGCGATTTTTTGTGGCTAATATTGGCTTCTTTGCAAAAGTGATTTTAAGAATCGTGCTGTGGAAAACAGGAGTCACTACAAATAGAGTTTAAGAACAGCCATAAACATTTTTTCTTTTTTAATTTTATTCAAAGCAAAACCAACATGTGCCTGTGCACATATATATGCACCTACAAAATGTTTAGACCATCTGTACACATGCACTCACAAACACATATACCACTAACCAAAACTTCAGAAGAGAAAAATGGAAGCTTCAGCATTTCATTGCACTCCTACACCTAATATTGCAACTTCACAGACTTACGAAATATCGCATAATAGACGACAGCGTCTTTCTCTCAATGGAAAATTCACTTCCCGGTAACTATTTCCATACTGGACAGAATTACCTATCCAAAATTACCTCCCTGGCGAGGGCTAAAGACTACTGGGCATATGGGCACACAGTCTGTTCTTCCGTCCAAGGAAGAAGGAATCATCAGCTTTTCAGTACTGGAACTGTATTTGGTTATGGCCTCCCCCTTGTTGAAGAACAAGTTCACAAAATCATTCCTCAGCTGTAAAGTTCTCTAGCACTAAAAGCCTCAATAACCAAATCAGGCTTTCTTCAACCTTCTACTAGAAATCATTAACAAAGAAAATAATGTTTTGAGATTTCCCACTTTGGCAAGAGACTTCTTGCAATAGCCATTCATCTACATATTTTATGAAACCATTTTCTTAGCTTCGTATTCTAGCTGGGGAAGTCACACAAGTTAGTCCTCTCCTGAATAAAAGAAAACTCAATACAGCACTAAGATAACAATTGCAATTGCTTTCAGATAACTAGTAGAGAAAAAAGCAAAGTTTTTCATTATTCAAAAAAAAGATCAGAAAAATTTAAGAAGGAATACCAAGAGTAGCTTGTTTTCATTGCAGAAGGAAGTTTTTATGATTATGTGAGTTGTAGGCCAATTAGGACAAGTTAAAATGGCAAATGTTACAGGAACGTGAACACTAAAGAACATTAATTTTGAATAATGCTGACGACAGATATCTAGCCCTATGTATATTTTTTCAATACATACTGTTTCTAATAAATATTCTAGTTAAGAAATAGTAACATTGTTAACTAAAGGTAAATACAACCCACACACATTTGAGAAAGATTTTGAAAGAATAGATATTTTTACAATTTTTAAAGTAACATTCCAGTGAGGCGAAAACTAAAGGAACCCTAAAATTCAAATCCCCCTTAGCTGCCCTTCATAATATTAATCTTTTTCACAGAAAGGAATGATCCTTATGTAAAGCAAAGACACAATGCCCAGGTCTGACTTGCATCAAAAGTACCTTATAAAAGCTTCCTTCTTCCCTCAGAAGAATGTAGATGACAAAGACCAGTATTTTTTATTTGTATGAAGTTATCATTATAGATAACAAGTTAAAAACAGCTGTAAATTCACTTACTAGATACATGACCTAGGGCTGTTTATTAACTACTTTTATTTCTCTCCTCACTCAAGGTTCTTGGCAATTTATTTCTAAGAGAATGTGACACTTACAGGAACAGGTGTTAACCTACATGGTGAACATATCACAATACTTAATTTAGCCTGAAAGATCCCATATGCTACCTTTATTATTACTAAGGAAGATACGTTCTGTCAGATTCCACAGTTATATGGACACATGAAAATATTTTTGCCTAACAGGAGCAATGTACATCAAATTTATGGAAAGTCTTTATTCCTTGAATTCATCATACATTGTAAATTACCACTACTAAGACTGAAAAGTACCCAAACACATAAAACAAAGGCTATAAAAATACATTATGATCTATGTATGATTTTACAGCACTTCATAGTATTTTGTTTACTGCACAGTCCCATGAAGCTGCAACATATGCTTCACTGAAGAAGTCTACCAGAAAGGAGAGGCTAGAGACAGTGAGAGCACCCAAATGCATTCTACAATACTGCTTCTCAAGTTAGTAATTGCTGTCTTTGCCTCTTCTCTTATGAATTTGACACAGGTTAACATTATATACATTTAAATAGCTCTGAGACCATTTGCAACTCCCATTTGTGTCCACCACAAACCTAGAACATGGATTTTTATTTTTTTGTTTTGTTTCACTATTTGGGATTTTGTTTAAACTGTTACCTTCTACCCTACTCAAACACTGAAGAGGTGTGTCTCAGCTCCCTCCTTCAGAAAGCACTCCAAATTCCAAAAGAACAAAAATCCCCATACGTTTAAAATATTTCCAGATTGCTGCTTCAGAGAATTTCAATGGACAAGAGGAATCCACAAACAGAAATGTAATTTTTAATATATATTTTAAACTATTTAAAAGGAAAAGTAGCACTTTTAATTTATATAGGTTGAACTCTTAACTCTTAGCATTGAACGATCTAAAAACTTAAATATAGCTGAAACTGAGTCCTCCTCACTCTTGAATTTCTCCATGGGTTAAGGTCAAGCAAACAACCCGAGAAACCACTGTCTGCCAGGATTTGCTACAAGATTCTTTTGTGAACTCCCTCATTTATTACAAAAGCGTCAGGAGCAAAAGGCCAGTAGGCAGTTCTCATATTGCTGTTCAGTCTTAGAAGTTGTCAGGAATGCAAGAATATCAACAGAATTATAACAAATCTCAGACAAAATAGCTGTCAAGGCTGTTAACGTTAAGGGTATATTTCCAAAGAATTACTATATTTTCTTCAGATTTGTAAATATGTCTAATATAATTTGCTGAGCACAAAGTAAGAATTTGCTATTTGTTAACGTTTTGCCAATCATTGCCTTTGCCAACCACTCCAAACTGAAATTCTTAAGAATAACTCAAAGTATCAGTTCATGTTCACCATCTCATTCTTCCTTTGCTACTTTTTCTTCATAAATTCCTTTGCTTTAGATTAAGCGTTATCCTGATCATGTGCTTAAATTAACAAGATCTCTGAAAATACATTTTTCACTTTATCCTAAAGCATAACACGCAAAGGCAAAAGGACAAGTCAGTCACATAAGAGATTTTTAAATGTGAAAGTAGTAAACATAAGGGTAACTGGAAATAAATAGTTTACTTTGGGTTGTTAGGCTGACTAATTAATTTTTGTTTGACATTATTAGTATATTGCAGCAAGCAATTATTTAAGTAGCTGCTTAAACATAGATCATAAAATATATGAGCATAGGCTAATGGAAAGAATGGCATATTTATTTAAACATTCCTGAATAAATTAAATAAAAAATTCTCAGATCGCAAGTAGAACTGTGCAGCTTTCTGAAATAAGCGGAAGAAAAAAACTTGCTTTGCTAGTTCACATAAGGGAGAGCACCGAATGAAATGTGGCAAGTCCCACAAAGATTTTGAAGTTGTAAGCTGTTAACAAGCCTCATTTGAAAAGAACAGACTTACATTAAAAAAAATTCCTCAACCTGCTTTTCTTTGAAAATGCATATAAGTGTTTTTCACTACTCAGACTAATTTTCATAACCAAAATGCACTGCAGCTTGCTTTGATGCTGTGTAATGTTTCTTGGTTCTGTTAAGTTGTACATAATTATACTCTTCCCCTTTCCCCAACAGATATCATAAATTCTTCATCTTTTGACAGCTTCATACAATTAGACTTCAAAAATATGCAGTTGAGGCACATAGTTTAAAAGTTATGTGAAGTTGTTAAGCTTTTAGATGACAGAAGGGGTCTGAGTGTTATTTAGTGCTTAAATCCCAAGCTCTGAGGAAAGTGGCAGAGCCACCTTTGGTCATTCTAATAACTGGAAACAATCCATTTAAATCTAAGATTATATCAGCACTCAATCCTCTGACCTTTCAATGCACAGAACAAAGGGACTACAGCAGTACAGACTCCACATCATTAACTTACTCAAAACAAACTTCACGTGGATATGCTGTCTCATTATGTTAACTCATTTTTGAGCTTCAAAAATAAAACAATAAAAGTTATTATTGGATGCAATAGCACTTCACAAAGCTGCAAGGAACAGTCTAGACACCATTGGGTAAAATTCAAAGTATGCCCGAGATTTTCCTATTATGCCCATGCAAATACATTAAAAAAAGGAACATGATGACCATATTTGTTGAGACCAGTCTTTTCACACTGAGGAAAGAGATGGATACTCTTAATCGAGGAATATTATCTTCCATTTCATTTAAATCCCTCCACTAAGACAGTGTGAGCTGAAGGGGCCACACAGGAAGTGTGAAGTGACATTTGCTTCCCTGAAAAAGACAACAGGCTGGAAGAAACCTCAGAGCCCTTTCCCATAGCTCAGGGAGAACACAGCAGACTTAAAACACATGCCTGAAGATGTGCCTCCAGTCCCATTTACAATCCTTCACACAGCCCCCAAAGACCACCCACTCCAGTGCTTCAGCTCTTCCAGTGTAGTTTGACTCTTCCCCCACCACTACCCCATTTAAATCTTTGTTGCAAACTCATCTGATGATGCCTTTTTCCTATGCTTCTTGGATCACAGGGAACAACTGATCACCATCCTCTTTTCAGAAACCTTGTATTTAAAGAATCACATTGCCAGCTGACAGTTTTCTCTTCCAATGCCTTCAGGGTTCATTCTTCCCCCTAGATCACCTTCCCCAAACATTTTAGTCTTCCTTTATCCACTGTACTCTCCACAATTTGTCCTTTGCTTTCCCATCTTTTCTACTTTTTTAAAAGGGCAGTGCCCAAAATTAGAAGCTAGCCAAGTGGGCCCTCATAAGTTCTGAGGGTGAGCTCAGAACTAGTGCATATTACAAAAGGTAACTCCCAGATCAAAAATTTTTTTAAGACACCATGCTGTATAATCCTACACCCTACCCTAACCCTAATTCCCTCTTTGCCTACTAACCTACTAACCAAATGATATCTTATTTTAGGGTTGTATTTTTATTAGTAGTTCATATGTTTCCTTTTTGATTTGTTCTTCAATGGTTTTGATTAATGTCACCTATTTGTGGTCATCAATTGTAATTCCAGTACTGTCCTGCAAAATGCTTGCATCCCCATCTCTCTTGGAAGCACTACAAGTTTTACGCGTTTTTCTATTCCAGCATCAGCCTGTTAATAAAAAAAAGTTACACAGAAGAATCAGGCCCAGAACATATTCTTGAGCAATCCATTCCAATTAGATAGTGAATAATTGATACTTCTGATTATTCTCAACTGGCTGTTCCTTTGAAAAAGCTTATTGTTTTGCAGTCATTTCACCTAGATCAGATTTTTCTTATGAAAACATCACATTAGACCATGTCAGATGCCCTACCAAAGCCAGATTTATGTGTTTCCCCTCTTCTGGTACTCCAGCTAGCCTTTCAGAGCTGCAAAGTAAGTGGGTTCTCAGTAAAACCTGTCAGCTATTTAATGAAACCTGTCCTCTATGTACTGTCAAACTCATTTTTTAAAAATCCTGTTCTGACATCTTTCAAAATATCCAGCTAGGCCCTCTTTACCCTCCTACAAAGAAAAGCAATATTGCTTCCCACCCACACACACCATTCAATTCTCTGGGAATTTTTTCCTTCTAACAAATTCTCTATGTCAAATGGCAGTAAATCAGACATTACTTCAAAGAATTCCTTAAACAGCAAAGAAAGTATTTTCATGGGGCCTAACCAACTTGAATTCATCTGAATTATCTAAATATTTTCTAGCGTGTTCTTATCTTCAGGCATGCACTACTATTTTGAAATTACAGAAAGCATCTGATCACCGATAATCTCTTCTGGATAGGCTAAGGAAAAAAATTTACATGCTTCAGCTTTCTCCAAATCATCTGTTATTGTCTCTCACGCACTAGGAGAAAGAGACACGTCCTTCTTCATAAGCCTAAAGATAGCAATCATTCTGGTTTGACCAGACAGCAGTCATGGAGAAAAACCCCAGTTACCATCTCCATCCATTTTAATTGGAGAACAGTTTTCAGAAGTCAATTAAAAGCTTATAGAAAACCAAAACTGTCGAACCTCATTTTGAAGCAATAATTATTTAACTCAGAACAACGCACTGTCAGTTAAGTGTCTCTAACATGTTAACTTTGCCTTTTGGTAAACATTAAGAAATCTACAGCTATTTACACTATGTTTGCTACATGAAATTTCAGTTTCTTCTTTCGGCAGGCTGACAGGCATGCACACAACTTCTTTTGTTGAAGATACTATCCTGCACTAATTCCCCATTAGGCTCTACAGCAAAAGGTCCCCAGTAATCTATGTGAAAAAATACACACTTATTTAGGTTTTTCTAAAAGTATCTTGAATTTATAGAACCAAGACAGAAATTTCATTATTAACACAAGCTATCAATGACCAACAGCAACAGAGAATCTATTTTTCCTGAGCTACTTAAAAGCTGAAAATACAAGGAACTAAGTATTCAAATTCATAAAGTTAGTACTGTCAAAATTCAGGAAGGTTTGAATTCTTTAGAGTGATGGGTCAGAACAATTCATAGTCTCTCCATCTGCTCGTATAACTATTCACCACTAAAAAACTCCAAAACTTACAATAGTGTAGATGGTATTTACAGACCTTTTAACACCACAGACCTTATTCTTTGCTCAGATAAACTGATAGACAGAAATTTCAGGAAGAGCACCACTGCAACACAGTTAATTCATTTACAAAACCATATGTAAGTAGATCTGTCAAGATGCTGGAGAAGATAGGCTTTCCCAGCAGTGGGATATAGCTGTAGCTATTTAAACAATGTTTGGCACTTCAAACAATTTTTATCAGACACAAAACTCAGATGTCCGTTTCCTCCCCACATTTTGCACACATGCATCTGACTTCTGAATTTACAGCCTAGAGCCCTCTATCACTTGTACATTATTTACAGATCATTTACTAAATAGAATGGAATATTTTTAAATTATGATAGATTTCTTCACTCTCTCAGACCCTCCCCAGTGTAAGAAAGATCGTAGTCTCTCATTCTCAGGGCAAAAAAGACAGCCTGTCACTCTGAAAGAAAGCTGGAATTCCAGCTGTATTCACAAAAAGCACACCAGTCAAACCATTACTTTTAAATTATCAGCTAACCTTAAGGCAAACGTTTCTATCAACGGCAGTGCAACGTCATCTACGCAATTCATACTACATGCAAACCACTGCCTATCTCAGACAGCAATCTCCACTTAGAAATTAATGTGGTTCCAAAGGATTGGAACTCAGTTCCAGTGTCTAAGGGGATTTTCCATGCTTCACTCTGCATAACAGTTAGAAACCCAGAGTCCCCTCAATTTTTGAAAATTTATTAAATTAAATAGCATTTATGATTTACGTGAAGTTTTGGACCCTGACAGTCTTTAGAGGTTTTGAATAGCCACTAAGCTATTTTTTCCTGGCTTCTTTGATAAGGAATGAAAGTTAGCTACACATTAACTATTTTCAGTTTACATACAGTGAATATAACACATCATCACAAATGCAGGGCTTCTTACAATGTGCAATTAAAAAAATGAATTAAATCATGCCTTGCCTGTGTTTAACTTAAAAGTTAAATCTACTAGAATGCATTCAAACATCTATGCACAAATAATGCATTCTTTGCACAGTAAAAAGTGACGGCCAACTTCAGCAGAATTTTTAAGATAACTGCAAATTTGGAATCAGAGTATCATTCAGCATTTAGTAAGACAAGAAAACTTCTTTTCAAAAGCGTTATAAAGCTGTCAGAGCATTTTAGTCTGTGCAGTTGAATCTCTACAGAGAAGGAAAGTCATTATTTATTATCAACAAGGACTTTTATAATATAAATAGAACTAAATTAAATTCCTCCTGATGTAAAAAGGTCTAAAAAGATAGAGTGCTTCTCTAGAATATATTTTTTTAAAAAATCTGTGGATTAATACATGGTCTATATCATCACAGCAGCTACTGAATAATATCTGGAAAGATATGCCTTTTCTGGCTCCTTCTGGGTGGATACAGGAGCTGGTTTTAAGCCAATACCTGGCAGGAGTCTGTTACTGAGAAAAATCAGTTTGCTCAAGCTTCACATTCTGGAATATGGAGTTTAAAGTGCAGCATACTGGTAAAGATGCTAGTATTGAGCAAATCAAGAGCTCTTGGTTTCTAACTCATGAAAAGATTTATACATGTACATAGCCATAAATTATATACAGATGTTCTGGCAGCTGGTGCTGAGCGCAGGTGCTCTAAACGCCTGTGGTCCATTCTGCACAGCAGGTGAGAAAGTGGTATTCTGCATTAGTAACAGATTCCGGCTGGGGTCATAAGCAAAAATTCAGTGGAAAAAGCCACAGTTCTGCTTTGTGACTCTACAAATCCTGAAAATGGAAAGCCAAGCTACAGTCACCACACACAAATCTAGGAAGGGCGATTAGTCTAGTAAGCCTAAAGACCACAGAGCAAGCCTGTATTGGGTAAGGAGATAACTCAGCATAAGGAACAATTACATTGTGTCTCTCACAGCTTTGCTCCTTTCCATCAATCATTATTTTCAGCTGCATGAAATTCTCCAAAGTATACAAAATATTTTAGGACTTTCTCTTTGAGACTGTCACAAACAGAGGAAAAGAAAGAAATGCCTCTAAACAGATTTTCAGGATAAAAGTCATCTAATACGTGATTGACTACAAACTATAATACTTTATGATCTTTCCCCATAGCTTCACAGCAGGAACTGTGATAATACTGTCTCCTTTTCAACATCAGAGTTGTTGGAACTTCACAGTCAATACAGTTAGAAGGGTTGGAAATACAACTCAATAACATGCCATCCTTCCACCACCCCTCTGAGGTCAGGGAATGGATGAATTACTTCACTTACATTACTCAGTAGCAAAGCCTTGGTGGTGATAGAAATACTTTCTTCTGGCCTTGAAAGCTAAGGAAATGTGACACTCCCACACTGTCTGCAATGGTTCTAATTTGTATGGTTATCATGCACAAGCATGGTTTTGTATACAGTTTATACACAAAACATAAGTTAAAATTCTTTTCCTGAATCATGAGATAGACTGTCCAAACTGGGCAAAATACATATAGCAAACAGACAATAGGTCTTACTATTACAATGGGAGGCTCAACAAATGGACATTCACTTTTAACAGTCATCCACTAGAAATAAGGAAACACATGAGAGAGAAGTGTTTCAACAGAAGGAAGCAGAGGACAGAATAAATTAAGCTGACATCAAGTCTGACAGAGAAGCCTCACAGTCATCTTTGGTGAATACCTCTAGGACTATGATTCTACTGATCCCATTCATTGCAAGACATTAAAAGAAAAGCACAGAAGACACTGTTCTTACCAAATCTAATCCAGACATTAAAAAAAAGTAGTCACACAGAGAGAGGTGGGGAGATCCAGAGAGAGATCCTGGACTGTTCCCTATAAGCAGTTTGCATACAACTATGCCAGGACCTGGAAACAGTCTAGAACATTTGAGTATAACCATAACGTACTTAGAAAACTTTCAAAATTTAAGAGTTGTATTGAAATAAGCAGAGAGAGAAAACAGACTCAGAGGGCATCTCCACCCCAAAAAAAATTAATAAGCCTCCTGATGATGAAAGTCATTCAGAATTCACAACAAGAAGAAATAAGCTTGCAGATATAGACCTATCTCCAAAGAAAATCAGTATCATGCTGAATAGTGAATCATTAAGTTTGTTTAGGACTCAAGTCATAAGTTTCTTTAAAAGCTTCATCTATTTTTTTGTTGCCCAAATACTTACAAATACAGTCATTGCATGCAAGTCCCAATTTTCACCGTTATATCCAAACAACCAGATCAAATCTGATGCAGAAAACTTCAGAAAAACAGGCTATCCCTTCAGTGCTTAAATACATGATTTGATGTCCAAAGATAGGCATCCAAATATTTACACCTTTTCTCATTTAATAAGTAAATAAAAGCTGAGTATCAGTGAGAGAGTTGAACTTACAGAAAGAAGAAAAATGGAAGGCTCGAAACCTAGTTTTGACATATATAAGCACCCAAAACTTTCCCAAATACTCCTCCCAAAAATCCAGACATAGGTGTTTAGAAGAAACCAAGTTATGTAGTCCATGTTGCCCAGATGTTTAAACTTACTCCTGTAGTCAATGCAAGGTGAAAACTGGCTTCACAGACTACCTCTCACTTCACCACAACATTGCAAAACTCCAAAATAAAAAAAGACAACAGGTTAACAGGTACAATCTTAAAAACCTGGTGAATGCACAGCTAAAATTTCTTTTCTAAGTAAACATTTTCTTCTCATGAACTGGCCAAGCTCAGGCTAGATTCCAGTTCCTGTTGTTTAAGGTGCTGCGTACCTAGATCATAAATATCCCATAGTCTCCAGTATTCATTCTGCACATTTGTTCACCTCCCAGTGAAGCAAAGTGAATGACAGCAAATGATCTGCAGTCTAAAGGGTAAAGCAAGAGCAGGGCAGGTGGGAAGCCACAGATCAGATTATATACATTCTGACAGTGTCAAAGAATCAGGTACAAATTACACACAAAGCCTGGGTCTACAGTTAAACAAGACACAAGTAAATATTTGACACTTTGAAATGACAAGCTGTGAAACAGAAATAAGTATCTAAAATAAATGCAGCAATTCTCAATGAAATTAGAGGGGCTTTAAGGAAGACAAAGTACAACTAAAATTAACATAGGCAAAAAAGGTTGTCACAATTTAAATCCTGTAATTCTAAGCCTTGTCAGAAGGCTGGAAAAAACCTCTACATTCATGATTTTCCTGATAAAATATTGCTGGCCTTTCACCCTGAAATGTTTCAGTTCAAATACCATCTAATTCCAAGAAAGTTCATCAAAAACCACAGTCTATATGTCTCAGCATGCACTAGACGTGACTTGAGCTTGTGAAGGGAAATGACAATATCAAGATAGGAAAGAGTATCAAGAAAAAAACCCCAAGTTTTCACCCTTCTACATCCAAGAGAAAAAAAGCATACACACACATTCCTTGACACAGGTTTTAGAGCCAGCAGGTTTAGACTCAGTGAAGGGACACAAGCCTACAACTACATTAGTTCCAACTGGGGAAGGATTGAGTGATGCTTTGTGCATACCACAAAGAGGACAAATCTCTTTCAAGCGTGCGCAAACAGCACTATGGTATCCCGAAGGAGGGCAATCGTAATGCCCACATTTTTAAAAGTAAGTTTGAGAGGACAAATTACTTAATCAACCGCAGTAGTTATAGTAATGTCTAAATCATCTTAGGAAATTAGTACAAAACAAAGACACAAAACACGTTGCGAAATTTAAGTAGGAAAATGTTTAGTGGATCAAGCACTGGTTTCCTAAAACACATGAAAGACAAGCAAAGTTCTAACTTCCAAGAATAACCTAGTTGTAAATGCATAATTTATCAGCTTTATAAAACAAAAGAGAGAAACAAGACTATCTAGACAAGTCTTTCTGCTTTTGGTAAGACTTGTGATATAAATGACTTTGTATGACTTTCAACTTTGTTGAAACCATACCAAGCAATAACAGATTATAAAAATGCATACTAGCCTATTTAATCATAACTTCTTTAATTTTATGCTAACTCTGGAAATTAAACTTTTAATAGCTGTAGCAATAACACACATATGAAAATATTCTTACAGTTTCTTTTTCCTGGTGAACATCTTTTGCTGGCCTCTACAGTCTCTGTCCAGGAAGATGATGATCTTGGAATAAAAGTAAGAAGAGTATATATAGGCCCATGCCATATCATCATGCACATAAATACAACTTGTGGGACAAAACCTACGGAAATTACTGCATTTTAACCTAGTTTTCCACCAGTGTTGGTAAATCTGTACTTGCATCTAGCAGCTTCTGATTTAACACAACAGATTAAATCACTATAGCTGGTCAGTACAGCAACAGAGCATGTATTTACGTGAACCTGTTATTCCCCTATCCTCACTGTTACGGTTTTATTACAATGCTTGATAGTTGAAATATATTTCAACTTTTAAAGACAGTCATCATTCTAATTAGCCTCTAAGTTAATGATCTTTTCAGTAGACAGTTTTTGGATAATCCTATTCAAATTAAGGATTTTGCATTTTCTTCTTCAAAGGTGCACACGGTGACTTTACATGAATAAAGTACTTGAAAATAAATATTGAACCAAGTGAATCTCAAAGTACAAAAGCTTCCCATTATCACTTTCTTATTTGGGTAAGACCATCTGTAACACTCACAGACTATGATACCAGTGGTTGAGTTTAGGTTATAAAATCCCATCTAGTGTAAGCACTAGAATATATATTTGGAAAGAGTAAGGAAGATTGCAGGCACTTCTTTCACATTTTGCTAAGATAATTTGTTAGTGGACAAAAAGAGAAGACTGTACTAAAGAATTCTTACCAAAATATAGTGCCAAGCATTGAAGTTACTTAAACAATAGAATATCTTTCATAAGTCCAGGAAAAAAACTCCCGAAATAGGTTATTTCAATGAACTGCAGTAAAATAATTACATACGTATTATCTTCAGCACCATCTCAATTTAGAGGACTAAATTGGTGGGAATCATTCACATCATAGAATGGTCTGGGTTGGAAGGGACCTTAAAGCCAAACTAGTTCCAATCCCTCTGCCATGGGCAAGGACACCCTCCACTAGACCAGATTGCTCAAAGCCCCATCCAACCTGGCCTTGAACACTTCCAGGGATCCAGGGGCAGCCACAGCTTCTCTGGGAAACCCATACCATGGCCTCACCACGCTCACAGGGAAGAATTTCTTCCTCAGATTTCATCTTGATCTCCTCTCCTTCAGCTTAAGGCCATCACCCCATGTCCTGTCACTCCCTGCCACTGTAACCAGCCCCTCTCCAGCTTTCCTATAGGCCCCTTTAGGTACTAGAAGGCTGCTCTAAGGTCTCCCAGAGCTTTCTCTTCTCCAGGCTGAACAACCCCAACTCTCTCAGCCTGTCTCCATAGCAGAGGTTCTCCAGCCCTCTGAGCATCTTCATGGCCTCCTCTGGACTTGCTCCAACAGCTCCATGTCTGTCTTGTACTGGGGACCCCATAAACAATGTTAGTAACTCACTCAATCTCTGCCCTGGTACAAGTCCTTTCTGGACTGTCCATGTGGAACAGTGTCAGAAGCCTTTACATCAGCATCAGTGAAATTAAAGACTCAAACAGTATTTGAAAAATTCTTTCAGATTCCAAACACCTCTTTGTAATAGTTCACCAAAATATTCTTCACATACACCTACTACAGTATATGCCAAAAATAAATACTGTCAACTCTACCACACTCTTGTACAACAACCATAGGATGCTTTTCAATTCACCATCATTCACAATCTAATAGGAAGTCAAGTAAGAACATTCTGTAACATTTAAACAAATTAAAAACCTTATATGACTTCATGCTTGTCAATATACTCTGTCTTTTGGCCATTTAGAAATTAGTGGTGATGGCACTGGAGCTGTATCTAAGGCTTAACAGGGGGACATGTTCCCACACATCTGTACAGTCCAGACAGCAACAAGAACAACTATTTATCACATTGTTTTTCTAAGTGTCTGGTAAGCTTTAAGCAAATTATTTGAACACAAAATATGAACCAAACGTATCTAACTCCAGAAGCAGAGATTACTACACAATTAAACTTATTTCCAGCATATGGCAGTAGTACACATGGACAAACAAATGCAATCTGTTTGAGCCATTTGCTCTCAAGAGCTTTCCCATTTGCTTGACAACAATAAGCAGCGATTGTTTCACATACTAAGAAACCTGGAACCTCCTTTCATCAATGCAGTTCTCTCCAACGCAACTGTGTGTAAGTCATCACAGACCATGAGGATCTAGAACTTAGATCAAGCACAGTGAGCTTAGTTTCTTCTGGTCAAAAAGTTACAGAGCTATCTCAAGATGACCCTTGTCACTCTCTCACAATTCATGCTCATAGATGTTTACAGGATTTACTGAAAAAGTTAGATAGAATTCAAAAATGGCAGAAGACTGATGTTATCTGATGAACTCCACTAATCACGACTCATTATTTTGCTGAGGCAGTCCCAGAAGTTCTCTGATCTCTAGGACCACACATTTTACCTACATGATCTGTTTTCTCACATTGGGTCAGATTTAACATGTCTCACAGCAAACATCTTGTAAGCAAGAGTTAGAAGAGGTGTGGGGGAGAAAGTTTTCAAATCTTGTATGTTTTGATCTTTCTTATTTTAAAGAACTAATTCAAGGATATATCTGCCAATTAACTTAAGAGACCTGATCTGTCTAAACAACAATTAATGTCAGGAAACATTACACACTGTGTTCTCTCCTAGCTGCCATTCCATCCATTCAGCCTGTGGTTCACTGCTGTCATCTTAACAAGGCCTACCCTACTTTCACCTATGACCACATCAGGCATTTATGGATGGTTGCATTACACAGTTGTGTTTATTTGAACCTATGTTCTTTTCCTACAATTTGGTTTTCTTAATATTGAAGTGCCCAAACATCTACATGGTGTTCTAGAACTTTTTTGTTTCTATGGTATTCACATCTTTACATTGCTACCCAATCATTTTATGCATTTCCTTTCAGTATGAGAAATATTTCTCAAAACTTTGCCTAGATAAACTTCAGTGTGTTTCACTGCTGAATTTAACTCTGTTCAGCTGACTCTATACAGGCAATCTGAACTGCAGCACATGCCTGTACTTTTCACCTTTATTATAATACGTACTGCATACATTGACAACCACCAATGAGTCCTATTATTTTCTGATTAGAGACAGTCAAGTCTACTTGCTTATTTCTAAAGACAGACACCTGGAAAACTTCTCCCTTTTTTCCCCCACCTGCTCAAACTTGGATAGGAATTTATTTTTTTTTCCCCCAAATTACAATCTTTATAACTAGTAAAAAACTAAAAGGCATTTTATTTTTTAAAAGTATTTCTTCTGTGGAAAAAAAAAATCCCTTCAGATTTGGTATTTTTCTATCAGGTTGGTTTCTAGGTGATTAAGGTCACAACTTCTTCCTCTTAATAGAATCAGCTTTTCAATTCTTTGCCTTCAGTGAGCTCCCAAGAGTTTGACTCTGTTTCTTTGCTCTATCTCTCCCTTTAAAATGGAAATTAGCTTGTAATTTTAGTCTTCCTCCTGACAAAGGCAGGACCATCTCAACATGCAAAAGAAATCATTAACAAACAGAAGACGCAGTCTTTTCACATAGGGATGTGTCCTTTAACTCTCATTTTATGAGCTAATCAATATTTTACCAGAAGGAAAGAAAGACGTTTTTATCTTGGTGTCCTTTCAACAACTCTCAGTGATGTCTGGTCTTTTCTCCACTTCCCTGGCTTCTTGAGCTTATCCATTTGTAACTCACAGGCTTCACAGCCTGGAGTTAGAACTCCTTCTGACCTCTGCCCCTTCACTTGAAAATGTTCAGCTGCCTTGGTGCTGGGAAAGCCCTTAATAAACAAAGTTATCCCACTTATCCTAACTTTGACAATTGCTTAAGGTATTCCTCTTCTGTCACTCACTTGGTCAACGCAAATGTCTCAGTTAAACTGAAGTCCCTCCCTCAGCCTTTGCAGACATGGCATTGCACTTGAGCCCTTTTCTCCTATCCTCAAGGTCACTACAATCAATCAGTAAAGGGTTGCACATTGGAAGCAGTAGCTGGAAAAGTATTGAGAAATGACATGCTTGAAGTCTCCAGAGAACATATCCAGAGGATCTAAGTAGGAGACTATTTTGCTAAAATTATAACAAAGTTCAGGCTTATAATTATTACAGGCATAATAAATGGCTGTCTTCATGCCAGACAGCTCCTTATAACTATTATAAATCTACTGTTATTTTCATTTTACACTTAACGGAGAAGAAGCTGAGACCTGTCACACCCAGCTCTATGTTGGAGCTCAAACAGGTGTTTCTCCAATAGAAATGGTTCATCAGTTCCCACTCCCCACATGCTCCAGGAAAGACAGCAACTTATAACATTTAACTGAAATCTGAAATCCCTTCACGCTCCAGGAGGTCAAATTAAAGTCAGTCATTTATACAAATCATACAGAAAGCAGAGAGAGTCGGCTGAATTTTAATTAAAATGCATGGCTGTGTAGGCAGGATGAGCTGAGCCGTTCCTCGTCACCTGTTTTGCTGAACACAGAAGGCAGTACAGTATGTACCATCCATTTAAACAAAAGAAGCAGAAAAAAACATTCAAAATATTCCCTCAAGAAAGACAGTAGCAAGAAAAACAATCTATAGTGGTATTCAACCTTCAGAAAATACTCACTAAATACCACACAGCGCTCTGTTCAAGCTCCCGCTCAGTTCAGTTAGACTACATAACCTCTATATGATATTGTAAACCACTCTTTACTAAATATCAGGAACAGAAACATATATATTACACATGTGCCTCTCTTGGCATTTATTTTTACAAAAAGTTACCAGAAAAATATGAAGCTATAACACCACATAATACCACCTCAGCAAGCTTCCAACATTCTGAGGTTGAAGATCTTAATTCCAGTACAGCTTTCTCCGCAACAAGAATAAGCATAGCCTTCAATAATTTCTGACTATAGTTTGCATGGCAAAGTGTGAACACTGCTCTATTATGGCAACTTTTAGAAAGAAGGATGCAGAATTAATGTGAATTATAAAATCTATGCAACCTCTAGTTAGGAGAAAAAAAAAATACTGCCACACCTTGGCAGCTCTTGCAGTACAGGACATAGTCCAGTCCATCTCCCTAAAACTCAATGATGAGAAGTCAATCAAAAGTACTGCAGGACACCATCTAGAGCCAAGGTAATGTTCTAGATCTACTTTTGCTAAAGCCGTAACTTCTCGGTAGCTTCATTGCAAGCTCTTGGGATGGGTCAGAGCATGTCCTCACAGATGAGATGAGAAGTGGCAACTCTATTACTAGTCACTAACCTTGTTTCTGGGAGCTCCATGTTGCCAGTCTGGATTTAACATTCAGCTCTCACTGTATTTTGTGAAGGGCTACCAGCTGTTTCTTTCACAAATCTCTAAAGTATTTCTTGTAGAAGGGATAGCAATGCATTGTGTTTCATGAGGATGAGTTGACAAATTCATAAAATTTAGCAAGAAGCAGAGAATCTCACTAGGCAATTTTTGTTGGCCTAACGGTTTTTATGTTTCAGTCTTATTTAGACCTAAGTATTAAAAGCACTGTTAAATTAAATTAATAAAACAAGATTAAATACAAGGAATTATTTCTTCTACCCCTACTTTCTTATTACAGGATGCAGCCATTGTCTGCACACAGCCATCTGTCAAGTCTCAGAGCACAAACAAATCTTTTGGCTTAACATGGTCCACCAAAAGATAAGCTTAATCATGACAGAATAAATCAAACATAACTGTTAGAGGAAAAAAATACTGCAGAAAAAGTTATTTTTTTCCTACTAAAAGAATGATATGCATATGTATATAAATATATGTTATAGATAGATAAACTGCATAGCTCTGCAACCTCCTCCACCTAGACTGCAGCGTTGGCAGCAGGCGAAAGGTTCTCAGCATAAGTAGCAGATTCTATTGCTGCAAAGCTTGCTTTGATTTGGATCATGAAAAGAAGTTTGATACAGTGGTCAGTAAAAGGTCAACATTACCATATTACAACAAATATAGCCACATTTTTTCCTCTCAACAGAAATAAACATAAACCTTGCTTCACCGGTGAACATTTCAGCCGTTTAGCTGAAAAATGTAGTGCATTTTATATTTTCATCCACCAAGTGCAAAGGCACATCAGGAAAACTATATCAAAATGTAGTAGTAAAAGAAGTTTTTCTAAGGAAAATATTGTAAGACATCTATAAAATCTTAAAGAAAATGTTTCCATTTATTTCTTCCATATTTAAAACAATAAAACAACCAACCACATTTCCCTCTCTGTAACACTTCACCTTGATGAATAATTCCTGTTTCAGAAAATAAATTTAAAAGAAGATTGCCTGACTTTCCTCTAAAAAGACTCACCTACTAATGCCAAATTCTCTCAGTATACCCCTACCAATGTGGTAGCAAGATCATGGCAATGTTCAGTGATGTCAAACACAGGTCTATGAGCATAAAAATGGTTCTAAGTGAGTGGTAAGGAAAGAATGAAATCCACTTAATAGCACTAGGTATATTTTGATGAATGTTTTAAAAGAAGCTAACATTAAAGAGGTCAGTCAGAAATAAATGGAACATTAAGTAAATAATCTCTTAAAATAATATGATAGATTAATTTATTAAAAATAAATTTTAAAATAGATTGCCTTTCTGACTACTGCACTTGCTTTCCCTGGCAAGGAAATGGGAATAATTAACAGATTTGGCTGCTGCTCTCCAAGGATGAAGATAATTGATCTGTGGGGAAAGGCCTATATCTAGCTCAGAGATAGCACTAGTACAGGAGAAGGGGGAAGAAAAAAAAAAAAAAAAGTAATTGCAGGGAATCTTTTGCTGGCATACCTCCAGAGCTGCTTATCAGCTCCTACCACTCAAACTAAACTCTAGGTATTTGAAAAGCTGGTAAAGTTGGCAATGATATTTTTTTCTTGTATGAACTAGAATGAAGGGGGGGGGGGGGGGGGGATCTTCCTTTTTTTTT
>VXBL01001170.1:102591-226351 GCA_013400195.1 Aramus guarauna | reverse complement strand
GGAGTATACCCTATTGTTATTACAATAAGCAAAACCTCAGAATCCATCCAGAAGCAATAAACAGACTACTTATTCCTGTCTGGCTAGCATAGCTCTTTAAACCAAGGACTTTTTGCTGTTCACCCATTATATAGTTATGATAAATGTACAATCATTGGCTTGACAACATGTGAACTGCAGATTTATCAGAATGAAAGGGTTTTTCTTCAGTTATGTATTTTTCAATTGCTCAGTCCATTATCTACTCCACAGTTGAATAGTTCTGGAAACATAAACCTCACTTTCAGTGTATGAGAGATGCAAGTTAAGTCATTACTGCAGATAGGAGTGCTATTAGAACCTCCAACCTTTCCACATCTTCTATAGCCCCCAAGTCTATACAAACACCTTTATGAGTGGTCATTCAAGAAACCTAATTCTCAATAGTTCTACAAATAAATAGCCTGCACACAAAATTATTACCTTTTATGTTTTCCGAACAAACAAACAATGACTATTTACATTTTTTTTCCCCAAAGCTTCATGACTTCAGATTAAAAAAAAATGTAAACAATTCTATCAGACCAAAACAAGCTCGAAACTCACACTTTGTGTGTCTGATTATCTGACAGAAAGAGATGAAGATAGAAGAAGGTATTATCTAATAATGTTGTATTAAAACAAACATAATCCCATTCCATCACTCAAAATAACAGGCAAGCTAAGAACATTTAAGCACACAGGAACTCACAGGTTTCCCAAAGTCGTTTTAAGAAAAATTAACGCATCTTGAAAGGAATCAGTTTATCTAGCAGACTAGGAGACCTCCTTTGTGGAGGTGGATGTAATTCAGCTTATTAAAGTCACTGTACAAGTGGCCTGGAACCCAATCAGAAGAGTAGCAATTAGCTTAATAAACACTAATGTAAGTAGCCCAGATTTTCACAGGAAATTAAACAGTGTTGATTTCTTTTTTCCACGTCACCACATGGTTTTCCTTTAAAAGGGAACAGGGAGAAGAGGAGAGTGCAATAGAATTTCACTTATCACCCCAAAAAAATAATCTGTATTACTGTTGTCAATCACATGGTGTTGATAAACTCATTCTTTTGAATTAGCACAAACAACAAAGAGCTCCTAAGAAAAATCTAGTCCTACTGGTTTGTCAAAGTATGGTGACTTAAAGATTAACATGGAAAAGAAAATAGACACAGGATCTAAATTATGTAAACAAATGTTTACTTAGGAAAGGTCAAGTCCTCAGTTTATACAATTTTGAGAACCAGCAATGGCTGGAAGCATCATAAAACTTTTGAGAGAAAACATAATGAAGGGAGCGGATGTCTCTGATACTTACTCCATGTTACAGGTTAAATTCTGGAAGACGACAAACAAAACCAGAAGAAAGCAAACAGAAAAGAAGCGATCAGCAGTATATTATTGCTCATTCTGAACATATAGCATATTATTGCTCATTCTAAGTATACAAAAGTAATTCTTCCAATTTACGTAATAATCTCTGACTCTCTATTGCATACTAAACTCTTGACTATGCATTTGGTTTTTCAGCCTTACTTCAGAAGCATGTGAGAAAACTCCTAAAATGTAGTTGATAGTTTCATTAAACCTTTTGTTTCTAATAACTTTCAGTAGCAGATAAATAATTCAGCATCACACAGCTAAAAATCAAAGTTTAGTCTAACGTTTATTCTTGTAATACATCATAACTACATCTTCAAATCTGACTGTTCTTCCAGTTAATGATTCAGCAAATTAAACTCCAAGAAACACCTACTTTTTCTTTCTTTTTAGAAGTAATCAGAATAAGGAGGGGGGGGGAAGTCTAAGAAAGTTACAATTTTATTAGTGTCGAGATCTAGAATTAAAGTGGTTAATTCGGGGACAGAGAGAAAATTTATTTCTGACCTATATAAGCATGAGTTATGGAAAGGAATTTTAAACCATCCACATTAGTTCCTCCTGTTTGCAGTGTGATTAGATCTAGCGGTATGCAATATTGCATACAGATTTTACTCCCCACTCCATCCTCATGATGCAGAAACACATGTGGCTTTACCTCACCTCTCTGGTCCTTCCCTCCATACAGTTTGCTCACAACCCAGGCTTCAGGGCATGATTTATACCGCTGCAACACAACTGCCATGGCACAGCTGCAGTGCACTTCAATTTCCCACAGAGTCAAGGTTAAAAAAAATCAGCTGGACTCATATACGTATTAAACCCACTAGGTATCTGCATTGCTACATACTGCAAAAGGCTCAAAGGTCAGCACATCTGCGCTTTAAAACCAAAGGAATTATCAAGTGCCTATCAGTGCAACTGATCTATTAGTTAGTGAACCTGCTATTTCAAGAACACTAATGAAGTACTGATCACAGAATGAAAATTAAGATGTATTAATTGTAATTTTTAAATGTGAAAAAAGGATATACTATGAGTTACGCATTCATCAGCATTTTATCTTCTCAGATGAAAGCAGTTTAAATAAAGTAATTGAAAAACATACCCTTTCAACTACTTAAATCATCTTGATTTAATGGCTGTATCAGTAATCATTAAGTGCTTTAGGAAACTTTGAAGCATAGGGACAAAGTTTGGTTCAAATAATCATTCATCTCCTAATAAGCTGAGTAAATATTCCATTGAACCAACCATATTAAAACCCCAATTACTGTATTCACCAAGAAATAAAATGCCAACTAAAAGTTACAGTTCTTAGATTCCATTCTACTTTCCCATATCCATCATAATGTCCCAGGAAATCCACACACACAAAAAAACAAGAACACAAGAGGACACAAAACTCAGAGTTCAGCTGCTGTGGCAAACACTCCCCTGTGCAGGCAAAGTGTAGCAGGCTACAGAACGTCACAGCATGCCCTCTTGGTAAGTTTTTAATATACAGGCTATGAAAAAGCTAAACTCTCTCAAGAGACTAAACAATTGACATGAAATTCTCCCCAGGTAAAAATTCTACATCAAACTAACTTTTTTTGATACAATTGTAATGAAAACACAAAAAATGAAATATCTGATATTGTAGTTAAAGAACTAAAGTGCTGAATTCAGGAAAATTATTGGCAAAATGCACAGTCATTTTGACAGTAACAAAATCAATAACAAACAATGACTATTTACTATATTTTCCCCTTTTCAGTTGCCATCCAAGGCTTTTCAGTAGACATTATGTGGCATGTCTTAAATAATATATTTAAATTGCCATTTAGTTTTGTGAAATATGAAACAGTTGTTAAATATTGAAAAGAAACTACTGGATTGGAATTTATTACCACATTTGGCAATAACTGTATATGGCCTTTGGTTAAGGTCCAGCAGATCCCAGTACCATCAAAAATCTCTCCTTGAATCTCCAATGCTTTTACACTGCCTAACGTCTCATCTTGATACTAGAAGAAGTTTGACTATTTTAGGGAGCATTTGCAGGAAAAAGAAATCCACCCCATCCCTACTCTCCAGTTTTATTTCACTAAAGCACATTATAGGGTAATTACTTTGATCCAAACTAAGTTTTAAAATTTCCCTGTAACATGCTGGTTTGGTTACTTTTTCTTGAGTAAGTGTCCAATACTTTTATTCTATAAAGCCAGACTATTTTGTGGCCTTTAGAATTTACATGTGAACATCAACCTCATCCAATGTGAAGTTTAAGAATCAAATTTCAGCTACAATTATTGATACCTTTCTTTTCCAAGATAATTGGTGATTAGAAATTAAAATTAATAACAAGTGTTAACAGCACAAATATTAACTGGCATTTACTAAAACATCATAAGTTATTTGTCTAGCCTCCCAGAGATCCACTATAATCTTCCACAAAATCCCCAAAAGACACAAGCATTAGAAGACTGTTAGCATAAGAATACACAAAATACAAATGAGTACAAAATACTCATATATTTGTGCCATGAAAAAGGTCAGCTAAAAGTTTGGCTATAAGCCAACAAAGCATTTAATTATATGAGACAAGCTAATGCTAAGCATGTCTTTAGCTGCTTTATCAGGCTATGGTTAACATATTGAATCATGCAGGGCACTTTTTAAGAAAGTCAGCACTAAATTATTTCTAATTTCCAAGAATAATTAAGCAGTTGACTTTAAAAAAAATAATAAATCAATCAGTAATTTGACACTATTACCATAATCATTATTCCTTCCAAACACAACTACTTCAGGAACTGCAAAGCTATGTGCTCCAAAGGCAGGTTACAGTTGGGTATTAGGTTGCTTGATTTGGCATTTTTGTTGTTTTGGGATTTTTTTCCTCTTCACAAAGTAATCACTACTTACACACAGCTGGTAAGAGACCCTCTCTCAAGTATAAAAAGCCAAATCAATTTCAAGACATTTTTATTCCAAGTGTCAGTGGCTACAAATACTTCTTATTATGAAAGCTCTCATATTGCATTAAATTTCAAGCAACTACTTCAGGAACTGCAAAGCTATGTGCTCCAAAGGCAGGTTACAGTTGGGTATTAGGTTGCTTGATTTGGCATTTTTGTTGTTTTGGGATTTTTTTCCTCTTCACAAAGTAATCACTACTTACACACAGCTGGTAAGAGACCCTCTCTCAAGTATAAAAAGCCAAATCAATTTCAAGACATTTTTATTCCAAGTGTCAGTGGCTACAAATACTTCTTATTATGAAAGCTCTCATATTGCATTAAATTTCAAGGAAAAATTAGCATCTTAAGTCTGAAAAAAAAAAAAAAACCAAAAAAACAAAACACCCACCACAAAACCAACTCACCTCTCTCTCTATATATACATATATCTTCTCCTAGCCCATCAGAATTAAAGACAACTTTCAAGTTAGGATAGAGATGGGTGTCCTATAAGCACGCTTCATTTGCTTTCTTGTTCACAGAAGTAGGTTTTTTAGTAACTCTGATTATCATATGACCTATTTTGAGGGTTAAATGAAAGACTGAAGGACCAACAACAAAACATACCAAAAAAACTCAAAACCCCAAGAACATGCCAGAAAGTTATATTGTTAGCAAAGGCTGTCTCTTAATACTTCACTGTCACTTCTGCTCTTCTTACTATATAAACAATTTTTTTGGTTCTGCTCTGCAGGTTTCACTAATCATTGTTATAGCAATGTTTAAGTAACAATTCTAGGTCTACAGGCAAAGCAACAGTATCATTATTTTACATCAAAGTATTACAATAGGAAAGATTAAAATCTCCATTTTTCTATAAAGTCCAAGTAAACTTTTTTTATATAAAAAGACATAGTCACATGTAAGGTTTCAGTACATTTCTTTTCTAAATATGACAGTCATAGTCTGTAGGAGACTAGCCATGGCACACAACAGTCCACAAACACACAGGGAATACACTGCACATCCAATAATATTCCAGCTAACTGAAATCAATTCCATCGGTGATTTAGTCCCAGACCTATTCTGGCATTTTTTTAATTTATTTTTTTTCACCTCTTTTACAGACAATGTTTCAGACACCATCTTGCTTCATAATGAAGACCTGAATTGCAGACAAAGCGAAAGCAGTAAAGCAGAACAAACAGCTTTGATTATGTTCTTCAAATATTGTTACGTTGGCTTGAAAGTGTTTGGCTCTCACAATGCCTTTTTTATTATTTGAAACATGAATAGGTTCAGAGGAACAGTAGCACAATGAGGACAATTCAGCACATCTTTCATACAGACACAAATCCATTGTCAGAGCAAACACTGCTTTCCACATTCACCAATACAAAGGTCTAATAGGAAGTCTTTACTACAGAGCATACCCACATCCCACAGCAATAACTAGAATTATTTTACTAAGAAGAAAATCAAGTAAAAAAAATCTTCATTATTTGAGTTTATACGTCTGAATAATCTGCCTATATAAAAATAAAATTACATTGCCTCCTGAATATTTATTCTGTCAGCATATACAGTTTCAAAAACAATCCCATAAAAGAGGGAGCTTTTCTGGCTGCAACAGATTCAACAACAGCAGTAAAAAAAAATCCTCTCAATTTAAAAAAACCCTACACTACTGGTACCATTCAATTTGTTTATTAGAAGTCTTTGGGGGATTAACAGGGAAGGAAATACCAGGTCAAAATTCACTAGAAAATTATAAACCTTTTGATCTTATTTTACATTCTTCTGCCACTCATTTACTTAAGTATAGAAGATCTCCCGGAAAAAAACATTTAGTATTTGACAATGTGGGTATTACATCTAAACAAATTTATTTTCTTCATTTTTTTAAAGCTACTTTCTCCATTTTCTTTCTTGATTGACCAGCTTTTCTCTATATGGTGTGTGCTAACTTAATTTCTACCAGTTTGCCTGATCAGCTTTCTCATATAATTTTCCTCCTTACTCAGTAACAGCTTTATGGGTATCACACATTCCCCTCAGCATCCATGAAATGGTGCCTTGCTATTCCATCTGAGGAGAAAATCCAGAATATCAAAAACCCAATCTCCAGAGACCTAAACTGTAAGGAAAAAACAAACACTTGGGTTTTCACCATTCTGATCCAAGGAAAAGGAAAGCTGCTGTGAACATAAAGAAAGTTTATCTTGAAAACCCATATGTTTGTGCGATTACAACAATCTTGCCACCTGGAATCTTTATGCAAACGAAGCAAGTAGATTTTAAAAAACATTTACTGTGTTAACACTCATTTTCAGAAATGGACAGCTAACACGTATATGCCACTTTAATCACTAAGTATATGGTGAAATAATGAAGCCAGAGCTAAGTGGACCACACGTAAGACAAAGTTTCACTAACCTGTCATTTACAGTGCTTCTCTCACAGCTGCTCTCCAAACTAGAATGCTACTTTCCAAAATAAAATCAAGATCCCTAAGACAACAGTTTTCCTCAGGTTCATCTACAATTTTTACAGTTCATACAGGCCAAAGAAAGAACTATAAATGCAACATTCACTAAAAACACAGTAACTTAGCTAAAGCATACATTAATCAAAGATGTCTTTATGTCTCCTTTAAGTATTTACCCATACACATTTAGGAACAAAGAAAAAAGCATCTATGTAGCACAATTAGCTTAAGTTTCAGTTACTATCCTCCAAACATACTACTACTAAAACTTGATGTTTCCAGGAAGAAAACTGCTTAAATAAATCATTCATCTGAAATATATGTACACTGCCCATACAATTCTTTCCTATGCTGCTCCAGAAGACTTTTTTACTAAGGGAACAGGGGAGAAATAACCTAAAAAGTAATCCTTAAAATGTTACTAGGATTTTTGTATTTAGTTCTGTGAATATAATCTCTGCCCCATCTCACTACTCCTGAGTCTAATACACTGTTGAAAATACCCTTTGTTATATCTGATAAAGCATTATTCACCCACATTCATTTTTAACTTCCACTATGCTTTATAAGCATAAGTAGATTTTGACATGGGATGAGATGGTGCATCTCTTGATCTAACATACATGTCCGCTCCTCTTCAGTCTTTTCCATTCATACGATGTCTTCTCTATTCTCAGTCTTTTTACAAAAGAGCCTTATGAAGAAAGATTTTACACCATTGTCCTGTCATACTTGCTATACTTCATGTATACTTTTAGAAAGTTTCTATATACATGTCACTTTCTACAGGAGATTTTTAAGAACTGGGTTTTTTCTACATGAAATAGTAAAAGCATTTGACTCAGTCAAAATCTAAAACATGAGGTCAGAAAGTAAAAAAAACCAACTGAGTTATGCACTACAATAGTGATTACTGTGAGTCAGTCAAAACTAACACAGATGTAAGTTTGAAATCATCACCTGGGAAGAGATCTGGAGACTCTTGAATAGTAAAGAAACAACAGCAGAAGGAAAAATTGGACTAGAAGGCTGTAAGCAGAAGAAAAGAGCATGTCAAACAGTGAAAAGTAAAAGGGAAAAAAGTCAAAAGTTTTTTTTCAGACCCCCCAATATTTGCTCCAGCTAGCTTTAATTTTACTCTAAAACTAGTTATGAATATACAGTCAACTCTCATGGTTGAAACAAAGAATTGATGTAATCTTTTCAAAGCAAGAGAAAACATCTCTTGGAGTGCTGTAGATAGATGTTCTCTGCCAATTTAAAAGCAAGTTTCTTTCAATATAGATACATACATATATTGCAAGTCTTACATTTGCATATGGTGTTACATTTAGTTGCATACGGTATTATATTCAGTTGCATGAGTAAGAGGTTTTTATTTAGTAGTATTTCCCAGTGACATGAAGAAATACGTATTTTTAATCTCACAAGCACAAGTAGAGGATAATTCAGTTCAGAATTTGACACCGTCCTTAACAGACTTAACCCAGTATCAAAATCAACGAAGCAACAAGGAATACAATGATGATGCTAAAGCTAGAACTAGCAAGACTGTAAACAAGAAAGATGATCCAACTTCTCTAGTGACACAACACACTAAGTGTGAACCAGCTGGAAATTTACTGACTTGTGATTTGGAATTCATAGAATCATAGAACATTTATAGAATTCCAGGCGTTCAAACCACAGCTGACTTTGGCATTTTCTTTCCACTGACAACACTATGGCTAAATACTTATTGAACACAAAAGTACATACACTAACTTTACCCTCCCAAAAGAATTCATGTTAAAACAGCTTTTTAACATTACACACAAAATATGAAAAACTTAGCAGTGGAACATAGGAAAAAGATGAAGACTTTTATTCAAGTGTCCAAAACCAAGCATATTCATACTCTGTGGTAGAAACAGAAGTAATAAAGAAGTGCAAATTAGGTAAAATACGCACAGGACTTTGGCCATTTACATCTCAAAAAAGATTCAGCAATACTGTGATCAATTACACTTTGTTAACATTAGGCATTTTCTTCCAGCAGTTCCTAAGTCCACTCAATTTTAAAGCTTTCCCAGTATCTCAACAAAACACCACAAGCAAACTATGCACATTACTACAAGCATTCCTTTCTTTCATCATTCTCAAAAAAATATGACCACATGCACTCTCTGAAACAATCCAACATGCTAAGCCATTTCCTTAAATACTCCTCTCCAGCTGCCTACCTCGTCACAAGTATTGTCCACAGAAAGTTATCCCATAGTTGACAGCAGTTTTGCATAAGAGGTATTACCTTCTGAAAAATTCTTGTAGAGAAAAAAACAAAGCAAAACAAACAAAAGAGAATAAAATATTTACAAAGGTATCTTTTCACTCCTGTGAATTTTTAATTACTGAATAATAATTCAGGTCTTAAAAAGTATTGCCTGATAAATGATCGCTGCCCACTACAGAGCCTCTCAAGTATCACATCTGTTAAAATTTCATGGAGTCAGAGGCTTTAACGATGTCTGAAAATTCTCTATTTTTAAACACTGAGATTAAATGGAAAAAGAAAAAAGCATAACGAGATTATTTGGAAAAAGGGTCATTCAGAAAATGGTGGATAAAAATCAAGAGCCTCAATGAAAAGTGAGCATTACAAAAGAACAGCAAACTGATGTAAATCTAAATTTGCAACTTAGAATAATATCACATCTACTGTAACATAGCAAAAGAACTATAACTATTACATTCATAGAGTTTTGGTGTTGGTTCCTGTTGCAGAAACATCAGAAGTATTACTTGTCCACGAGGACAGGCTTTACCTATAAAAACCTCTGCCTTTCAGAGAAAGGCATTTGATTATCCCCTGATGACGTGGCCATGCGCCAACATTATTAAATAATCGCAAGAGACCATAAGTTTCTTCATTTCCTTCACCAAAGCACAGTGGTTTCTTCCATTAAAAGAAGCAACTCATCTCAAATTCCCAGTTTTTAACACCACATTATAGATAGTGTACATTGCAGAGCTTTACAAGGAAGAAGCTTTGAGATACAGCACAAATTTTTTATTTTCCTCTTGCTCAAAATGCACTATCTTTCATTGCTTCACAACCTCTTTCACCAGAACAGCCTAAGCAAATGACTCAGGGTGGGAGGAAGTCAAATAATTGCTACACAACACTGCTTACAAATTTGCACAAGATCCTATATACTAATATTTAAGCAGCTGTGTATTTTCACGAGAAAACTGTGTTTTATAATGACATTTTTAATTATTTTGTTTTGGAGAAAAGCTAAATTAGTGAACATAAGAAAACAAACCCATCAATCTAATAGAAAAGAGGCGATGTGATTGAAACTTATTTCCATTAACTAGTTATTTGTTATTATCTTTGTTGCAAATGAGTATCACAGAAAATACTATTTAAAAAATAACTAGGTCAATCAAAAACAAAACTAGTGAGATGTGTCATGTACCTGTGACCCAATAGCAAATTAAAAAACAATACTGACAGCCATAAAAGTGGAACTCAACCAAATCTCAGAATAACAAAGCAGAAAAATTGTTACAAAAAATAATCTACAAGTCTTTTCAAAAATTAAGATACAAACACTATGCTCTGCCATTTTAGAAAAAACAGGTAAATGCTCCTTTGGAAATCTTATGCATCTAAATTAAGTCTCTAGATCCTGTGGATTATTTTATTGTGTGTTTACATCTGAGGTCACATACAGTTTTGCTCCAAGTTATTTTCCTTTAGAATCTATAAGGCTGTAGCACCTCAAACTTTCTGACCTTGAAATAAAGACATCTGCATTCAAATAGAGAAAATCTTATTCGAGTGGGTACCAAAAGAGGTCTAGTCAAATTATAGAAATTTCAATCAACAGAACTTTCTAAATTCTTTCCTTTTGTGCTTTATCTACATACAGTAATCATACCATCTCTGTACCAAGGTAACAAATCAAACTTTTCATTTTGCTGCTTTAAATTCCCTGACTACTCTAAGTTTACTTTTTTTTCTTCTCTTTTTATATCCCTTACTTTCTTTTTAAAGAGAAAAACTTTAATCTCTCTTACAACTCTTACTGCATTACTGTGTTCAGAATCCCAGTGTCAGAGACACTGCCAGCCATCACTAATGAATCTGCTGTTCTCAGTAGGCAGAGTTCTGATATGAGGCAGAAGCGCAACGTTGGATTCATCACCTTGTCACACCCACTGAATCTGAGGGAAACCATTTCTTTTAACACCTGTGGGACAATGGAGGATCCCCCTTCCCTATGACAGTCTTTCTACACAAGTTTCAAGGTACTCAGAAAAGCAGGAGAGAAGAAAGTGGTTTTATGCCACTGACACCTCTCCCTTCACACTGGGCTTTCCCTTCCAAGCCTCAGAATTTTAGTTTCATGAAGAAAATAGCATCTTCTATGCCTTAAGGCACTGGAGATATAGTGTAATTGCCATGGGTTTAATAAGCAAATGCGTCCAAAACAGTGAGGTATTTGTACCACAATTTTCATTAGAAGAGCAGTTCTAGCTTTAAGTCAAAGCACAAAAACATAACCAGAAAACTTAGGAATATTTATAGTACCTTAAATAAGAAACAAAACAAAAAAAAGGCTTTGAAATACTACTAGACTCATTCCGGAATCAGTTTAATAAAGCAAACAGTTACAATTATTCCTTCAAATGTGGAGTTGAAAATATTTCTGGTGACCACCTAGCAACACAAAACCTATGAAGAGAAACAAATTTTAAAATAATTTCCTCCCTCTAATTTTTAACAAGGAGAGCTAAAAAGAAATGGCAAAGCCAAACACAGGAGTGTAACTTTCCCACATATTCTTACCTCCTAGATCTGACTCTGCACCTGCCACAGAATGACTGACAAATTATGCAAGTTGAAAGCAATTAGTGTGATCAAACACAGACTAAGCAGATTACAGACCAGGAAACCAACAAGAAAAATGCTTTGCTAGCAAATACAACAAACTCCAAACAGCTCATTAGTGTGTGACAAGGATGTCCAAACTGTCATCTGTAGACAATTTGTGTGGTTCTCACACTGAAACTTTTCTTACCAAATTTCAAAATGCGAATAATGCTCTGCAAGCTGCGCACCACCTGCCTCTCGGTTACTTCTGGCACGTTTTGCAGCCCCAGGAACAGGCTAAGGTAAGCCACAGTGTCCCCAGCAGCTCTTCTTGCCCTGCTGGCATCTCAGCGCATCGCAAGGCAGACAGCCAGCAGCTCTGGCTGCTCTGGTTCCATCCCACTTGCCACACTGCAGGAAGCTGAGGAAGAGGAAGGACTCCTTTAGCTCTTCCCCTTCATAGCTACTTGGGCATCAACATGATAACAGGAGGGAAGAAAGCTGCTTTGCTGGTTCTTGTGTTAATGCAGGCTGAACAAGCACTGGCGCCGTTCTTATTTGCTCTAGGCTGGCCGGCTTCCCATCTCCAGGGTTTACTGTTGTAAGTAGATCCCAACCATATACTTGCTTCCTCATCCTCCTGCAACTTCTCGTTGCAAATGTTGCCAAAAAGGAACCAAGGATCTAGTTGCGTTAATTCTATTCATTCCATGCACCCAACCTCTGCAAAGAAGTATTTGCAAAGGGAATTGCCAGCAGTTTCAAAATTAATTTCTCCAGCAGAACAATACAATGCCTTCCCTCAAGTAATAGTTGTGACTTACTGACCTTGCTAGAATATAATGCTTGGCCTGAAGGCTGAAGGCACGATATCATTGGTGCCAAGCAAAAGGTATCACCAGAAGCTGCAATCAATCTAAGCAGCCATTTGCCTACTTGCCAAAGGACAGTCCAGCAGCGCCTCAAGAACCGAGTGCCTTGGCTTCGCACATCATCTATGCTCAGCAGCCCTGCTCACAGACTTAGGGACAACCCAGCAACAAGTCCGGAGTGAAAAAAGTTTTGTTTTTCTAGGTATACTGGATGTAAACTGCCAGGTTTTGGTAGGAAGGAGACTGCAGGGGGGCCTCTGTGGGGGGAGGCTGGGGCTACCCTGTGCCCCAGGGTTCCGGCAGGTTCCGGCAGGTTCCGGCACAGACCCTCTGTGAGCCAAAGCTGAGCCAATCAGGGGAGTCTGTGGTGCTCCTGAACCAATCAGAGGAGCTTGTGGCATCTCTGTGAGAACAGACTTAAGAAATGGCAGTTAACGCCAGAGAAAGGAATAAGGACACCATGGCAGAGCTGGTGACAGGCCTGAAGGGACCACAGCCTGTGGCCAGTCACCAGAGCTGCAGAAATGATTAAGGAGGAAGGAGAAGTGGAAGAGTGAGGAAGAAGGAGCAGCAGCAGGACTCCCTGACCCCAGCTGTCTGTGCCACCCCTCCCCTCAGCACAGGGAGGGAGCCTGACTGGCAGTGACATGGGGCAGGGGAGGGGTAAAGAGGTGTCTGTGGTGAAGTCGAGCCTGGCAAAGCAGAGAAAACGTGTTTTCCTTAACTGTTTCAATGCTTGTAATCTTTGTTTCCAATCAGTAATTAAATGGTTAAAATTAAGTAAGATTCCCTGCATTCGGTCTGCTTTGCCCACAACAGTAATCAGTGAGTGATCTCCCTTTCTTTATTTTGATCCATGAGATTTCCCACTCCTGCTCTTCCCATTTTCTCCCTGTCCCACTGTGGGGAAGGAGCAAGCAGGAAGCTATGCAAATGCTTTGATTCTAACAGGGGGCAACCCACCACGGCAGGGCAGATGGTCAAGGACTACACAGTCACTTCCTGTGCCCTATTCCACAGCAGCACACAATCTTTGGCATTAATGACGGGCAATTATAATTACATGTCCTAGCTTGGAAGGCACTGAAGACATGAACAAAGCCCTCAGTCCTTCCCTCTTTCTTCCAGAGAACCACTGCAGCTATAGCTTTTTGTTACCTGCTATAGACCTCAAGTTTCAGACCAGGTGTCAAAAAGGGTTTGTACCCTGTGAGGTACAGAACAGACGTTCTGTAGACATTTGTACAGCCAGAAATCTGTTATACAGTTACATGCAACCAAGGGGTTGACTTCACATGCAAAAGTTGTTTCTTCCAGTCCCGCATCCCAATTCACACCAAACACGCAACTCAGCTTCTGCTGAGGGAGCAGCGAGGGTCCAGTACCAGCCCCAGTGAACAAGCTGCTGAGTGAGAACGACACTCCTGGACTCTGTCCTGTACTCACCACCAGCTGTAGTGCGCACAAATGAACATGCACATTTATTGACCTCACAGCTATGTTTTTCTTTGCTCTCAGAAATAACAACTATTTAGATAGCAGGAACCCCATTCTCAAACTACTTCAGATAATTCTGTACTGTTTTGGAACGCTTTTTCCAGATGCATATGCCACTTACTTTCCTCTTCCAGCATGCTTCAGATCTTGTTTGTCTTGATCCATAACAATGAGTCTTACTTAGAGGATCTCAAACTTTTGACTTTAATATCTTCCCTTCAAAGCTTTCAGGCGAGGTCACCAGATTTTGCAAATTGTCATCAAATTCCCTCACTTGGCCACCTTATTTACCTTTAAAGGCCAACAAAAAAATATAGCCAGGTCCTTTGCTCAAGGGGATTACAGCATCCATAAACAATATTACTGCTGTTAGTATGCTACATTTTTACTTTTTCTTTAAAGAATTTGTATTATTTACAACTGTGTGCAATATTCTAATCACACTGTGTCACCTTTTTCCATTAAGGAATCAGTACGTTCAGAGCACAAGTCTTTTTTCATTTTCCTGAAAGCCAGCAGGACAGAAAGACATCTCATACAGATCTATCTTGTAGGTTTATATCTACAGAATAACAGATCATAAGTATAAATCATTTCTGAGCAAGTCCAGGAAGTTCTTTCATTTTCCAGTAACTCGCTGGAAATAAGAACCTAACCTTTTCACTGAAAATACATCAAAGATAAACGACATAAGGCATATCTCCCTAATACTGTATTTTACCTGCATTTAACTTTGTTCAAATTTAACTGTGGCCAACTTAGCAGAGCGTCCAGCCATGAATATGGGGCCACAGTTCAGCTTTTTTGCTTTCTGAGAAACAGGAACTGAGAACTTACATACAGCATGTATTTTTAATACAAAATGCAAAGTAGTTTCGTACATCTTCATTTATGACTTTGTAAGTTCTTAACCTTCTTATTTACCATCAATTTTTCTGAAGAGCAAACAACCAAAACCAAAGTGTTATGCTGTGTCAGCACAGCCTCAGTTGGAGGGCCAAGATTTAGTTAACAAAAAGACAATGAAAAGGCAAAAACAGAGGAAAAAAACCTGGCTGAATGGATTTTTTTGTTTGTTTGTTTTAATTTTAAAAAAGCATCCATGAAAACTACTCAAGAGTATTAAAAGAGTCAGTCTGCAGAAATAATAATCTTGTTTTATTTATAGTCAAGGTCATGGGAAATCTATCCTGACATATTAAAAAATACAGCTTCCCAGATTAGTTCTGGTAACAGAATTCAAAGAATGAACAGCTATGGGAAAGTTTAAATTCTCATCAAATACACCTGAGTGTCCTTGTTTAAAATGGTTTATACTTTCTGTCACTCATTAAGCAGCACGTACGAAAGCAATTGTAAGTGCTAGTGTACCCAGGACAAATTTTTCTGGTAACCTAATGTTTATTAAAACTACATGCATCTGTAGTGTTTACAGACTAAAGTTTGGGATCATGGTTAATTATGGCATGATTAAGATATTATTTGAATAAGTCAGCAAAAAAAAATAATCAATAAAATTACTTTATTAAATAAATTAAAAGCAATCACTAACATTTTATTAAATATCCCATATATAGAATCCTGCTGCACATGCTATTGAATTAGTTGAATTCAGCAGCACTTCTTATCCCTAAAAAAATTGTTGATGGCCAGAGGATGCCTTTCTTGTGTACTTACTGCTCTGTTAGGTGCTTGCATAACAAAATTCATCTTCTGTCACTTCTGCTTCACAGCTTAAAAAGCTGTTTATTGCAAGTACCGCATCAACAAAGTACATCACCACAAAGCAGTATGGAACTACGCCTGAACCCCAAGACAGTCACTGACCTTGAAGAAATTACTCTGTCTCAAATCAGTTTGTATTCTTACATGCCCAGTCATTTGCCCTGCTGCTATGCTTGTGTAAGTGAAGCAGTTCTGTCCCCTGTGGTATCATAACTGGAAGGATAAGATCTTTGTTATTAATACAGTTCTATCTGGACAGCCACAGTTCCCAGCTTCAGACAATCTTTACAGAAATGCTACCAGACTTGAGTCATCAATGTCTCGGAGCATTTGATTACCCTCACAGAAATACTACCTTACTGAAAAACCATATTCATTCTTAGTTTTTCTTTGATAAAGGTATGCTTTTGGTTTTATCCTTTCAGGAAAATCCATCACAGAAGCTGAATCTTAACTGTAAATCCACATAGTGTCACATTGTCCAAGGCGTCCAAGCTACAGGCTGCCCATTTCTGGAGGCAGCTTTCTGCTAGCCCTTGCAGAATCTGGCAGGCTGTGACAACAGCCTTGAACGCAAGATATTAATTTAAAATAACAGTGGTGACATCAGCACACGTTCTATCAGGCCCTCATGTCCTAGACCACAAGCAAGAGGAATAAGGATACCTTTGCAATTCTGGAAAGCAGAATTGTTACATTCTCTGCAGCACATTCAATAATCTGCTCTGTTCTTGCTGCTCCCTGCAGGAACTGAATAGACCCTAGGCAACAACAGCAAGCTACAGAAGACACGCTCTGTGTTACAGAAAACAGGTGCCCACCTGCACCAGGGTGCCTGAGGAAGGAATCCCCTTTGCGCTGACTGCCATAGGACTGTTTTTTTCTCTTCAGAAATGCTGCAATTATCTTTGTCAACACTGCAGGTAGGTAAAATGTTGGTGTCAGGTGCTTGCCAGCTGGAATGCAGCCTGGAATGCAGCACCTAGGTCCCAACTGTTCTGTATCTCCTCCATCACATTCTCAAAGACACTGGCTTGGCCACTGCAAAAGTCATCAACTTCTTTAGTAAAGTACATTCCTTAACCATCATGAGAATGTACAGCAGCATCCAGGTAGCACGTGGTCTTACAGCACCACATTGAGATGTATTCTTTCTCATAGACATACACAGACACCTGCATGCATACCTTATCTCCTTTATTATTAACATTGCTAGCTACCCTTTATATCCCATTTTTCTGTTCCCATCTCCCATTTTCCTACCTTCATCAAGAACACAGCTTTGTGTTAATGCCTTCATTTGACTTAACATGCAGTGCTACTCCATTCATGTATATACTATTTACCTGTAGATTCTCAAAAATATACATAATACTTAATTCCACAGTGCTAAATTGGACCTGTAAGTGCTCTCCAATGCTTTCCTCCACTGGAAAAGGGTTAGCATGTTGACAAAATTTCCATCTCTATTTGCTGCCAACTACAATCACTATTACTTCCTTTTGCCTGGAGTTAGCCAGATTTGGGGAACATGGCATTGGAGTGGATTTGTGGTGTGGTTTTTGGGGTGTTTTTTTGGGGGGGGTAGGGGAGGCAATGGGTTCATTGATTGTGTCAGGTTTTTTTAATTGAGGGTTGGGATTTAATGATGGAATTTGCTATTTGCTTGAAAAAAATGGGTTATTTAAAGCACGTAGATAAGTTCATTTCTCTGAACAAAACAAAAACACACACTGGTTGAGAACTATTCTGTGTGCAGCACAGTCTCTCTCATGCAATTCTCGGCCCATTTCTATTGCCTGTTCCTCTGGGTCACCATATCCTCCAGTTTGTTCAACGCTTCCCTTCCTGCATGCAGGGGTCCAAAGCGCAATATCCAGCCTTTAACATTAGCAGTCATCCTCAGATGAACGGAGGGAGTGCGATTTATAGAAGGACCACAGATTCCACAGCATATTTCAAAGCGAACATCATGCTCTTGAACAGTAACTGCATTTGTTTCCTTGCCATCTAAGTAGCTGTAAGAAGTGCTGTTTTGCTTAGTAAAAGCACACACTCAAAACCAAAATTCATCTTTTTTTAATATGTTCTATAGCAAATCTAGAACCTTACAAAACTGAACATAAAAATATTAAGAAAGTATTACATTATTTAAGCTAGAAGTTTCACAGTGGGCTTTTTTGAGATGAATACAATGAAAAATCAATGGCTTATGAATCTTCAGTAATTTCAGAATCTATATTAAAAGAAAATCAACATACTGCATCTCAGAGACATGGACGAATAGTGAACTGGTACAATACATGTTCACCTGGCATTCTGGCCAGGAACACTACTTTCCAAGGTTTGCCTCAAAAGCCTTCCAGGTAACTCCCCTGAGTATCTGAACAACAGAACCTAAACCACCTAAGGTGACAAACATTTTGATTACTTCACTTCAGAAGAAGTGTCCCCATTAATCAATAATACATTTTCTAAGCACACAGAGCAGAAGGGCTCATGCACGTCACTGCTTCAGTAGTCAGGCTGACAGATACCAGAGATCATCTCAGTTCCTTAAACTGTATCAGTTTCACTGGAGACTGATACCAACCCTAAACATTAACGTTAAACAGCTACTCCTCTTCACAGCTTTAGAAGGTCACATAAACTCCTCCTCCTCAACACCACGTATTTGGTCTTATCAGCAAGGGATCCAGAGTAGCAAATGTTGTGATGCGAGTACTAATGAATTTGCTCTTCGACACTCCTACCGTGCAGTGAGCTGAATTCCTATCACCACCTTTCCTTAATCATTTCTGTCCTTACACTGCCTGAACACTATACAAAGCAAAGGACTTGTCTAGTTCTTGCAGTGGAGTAGGACAGTTCACTGAGCATCCTCTGATTACCTCCTGCTCTTCTGCCTCTGGCACCACAGGGGGCTGCATAGAGACCATGTATTTTCTATCACCGGCAAAGTCAAAGTTCCTCCTGCTGATACATGGAAAACTTCAACTCCTGGAATTGACTAGAATTTACCTACAAAAGTACCTATATTATAAACCAAGACAAACAGAAACACAATTAAGATGAACACAAAGCCCTACTTAACCTAGCCAACCTTTTGGGCAAACACAAACCCAGTGAAGAGATTGTGGCCGATTCCCACCAGCCCAACACTCCCTCTTCAGAGAATCAAGAGCTCCACACCCTCCCACATGAACACAGCACGGGGCAGGAGGGTGGTGTTGCCTTGTACAGAGCCATTACTTTGGCCTGGGAGACTGCAAAAATCAAGGCTGAAAGACCTGCCCTCATTCTCCACAGCCCAGAAGCAGGCATTTTTTCCATCCTGGCTTGTTCAACAGCACACGTTCCCAGCCTTACCTACTGAGACACACATACCCATTTCAGGTGCACAGATGCAGAATTTTATCACATGCGCTTAAGACCGGAGGCTTAAACATTACAGAGTGACATTCTGGTTGCTTTCTCCTCCAAGAAATACTGCTGTTGTCTCACCTATGTAAATGTCATACTGTAACCAAGTTCCTGTATGTCACCCTACTCAAAAGCAGTTAAAACAGCCACATTTCATCTTTGACAAAATGATTAGGAAGGATATCCAGTGGTGCGCTGCAGCAAAGCAACATCCCCTTGTTACCTTGCACAGGTAGGTTAATTTTTAGATGTTAACACCTAGGCCTTTAAAGCATAACATTTTGTGAAAGGTAGATCATGTAGGAAACTCCAAATTTAGATTTCCTAATGAGATCATCTGGGAAAACATTTGTCTCACATTAATACAACCACGTCCAGTTCGATCTTCCTTTTTATAAAGTTGTTCCATGCGTGTATAGAAAGCCTTTAGAAGAACGTGCTTCCCTTTGCTTAAAGTATTCTAAAAATATTACTTCCTAATGAGGATCTCATTTGCTTGACAAATTCTCTGTGCAGTTTCAGAAACATCTTTAAATGAAGATGTCACGCTTACAGGAATTATTCTGCACGCAGATGAGTTCTCACCAAACTTTGCTTGTGACAAGCTCATTTCATTTTCATTGTCATGTGCTTTGACAGCAAGATAAGAGAATCATAGCTTTTCCCCGGTGAGAGTTCTTTACTAGTATATTAATTCAAACAAAGGAATACCATCCAGTTGAGTTCATCCCTGCTTTCCTGGCCAAATATTTGAAAGCAATCATTTACAAAGCTAACAGGTAGTACATGCCACCCATGCTTTCCACTGTAATTCTTGCAGGAGTAAATGCAACTGTCAAGGAAAAATAATAACAATAAAACCACTACAGGCTTCCCACACACGCTACAGATTTAAATTAGAGTTCATAAACCCACCAAGGCTTTAAAATTGGAGAAAAATAGCACCAACCTCTCATTAAAAAAAAACAAAACTACTTGCAATGCCTGCTTTGCAGATACTGAAGCCAATATTCTTCAGCTGTCTACACAACCCAGAGAAACCTTGGTACATTGCCTGAAAAAGACACCTATGTACAGAGTCTACTATCCTGAGAGAAAGCAAACTTAGGAGTTACTTCCTCCTCTGATACATCTGAAAACATTACATCCATCAGGAAAGCCTTGGTCCAGTCACATAAAGCAGAGAGCAATGCGTCTTCAATCACAGACTGAAAAATTTTTACTTTGTAACCCTAACTTTAAAGCTGACTACTTCACAGCATACAGCACGCAGTTTTGGAAGTACTAATTGGCATGGGAGAAGGTGCTCCTCTTCAGGTATTCAAACATCACCACGTGGCTCTGACAGTGTCACGGCCAGGCAGGTGGATGGTGACATGGAGGGCAGGGAGCTTTCAGTCACGCTTCCCTGGAAAGAAATGTCACTAGATCTTCACATGATATGACAAAAGCTTTCTGGTAGAAATAAAAGACATTTCTTACTGTGCCTGAAGTCTGAGAATACGCAAGAGCTATGCACTGGAAAGCTCAGAACCTGTAGGCTTGTTTTCTCTCCTCAGCCTGAAAACTTTGGGAATTAATGATGAAGTCATGAAGGAAACCTTAAATAGACTGTTTCCACCATCACCAGACTTACTTTCCCAGATTTTTATCTGCTTCAGTTTCCCACTCAAATCTTATATTAGATTTTTTCTTCTTTTTCTTTCTCCACCTCCAAGCTCTTCCATTTCCTTACATAATACCGAATAAATATTTTATAGCCAAAGAGGATTTCTACCTGTTATGTAACTCACATTTTTGGGGGCAGCTTCTCATCTCATTTTTACTGACAGAGCCCTCAGTGAAACCAGAAGCTGTACCAATGCAAGCAAAAGAAAAAGTGTGCCTAAACTTAAACAAACAGCTACATTTATGCCACATGGTATGAAATTCCATTTCAATCGATATGCATATGGGGCTGACAATATTGAGGAAAATATTAACATATCTATATAAACATCAACAAAACTATTAATTGTCACATAATGAGGGAACAATTTAAGTGTGCCAAGCAGATGTATCACAGCTAAACTGGAAAGAACAGTCACACACTAATTCTGAAACAGGCCAGGATACGTGCATGTGCTTTGGATGCCCAGTTTCAGATGCTGCCCAGAGCCAGAGAGACTGGGAATAGCCTCCTCTGAGAAGTACTCTGAACAGAACTCAAAAAAAAACTCAGATGAACTTTTCAAATTTTGGACTGCAATATCTGGCCAAAAGCTAAAAGCTGTTTCTTTACTTGTGTCTACAACTTTAAAAAAAATAAAATAACCAACCAAAATTTCTACCTTTCTCTGGCCACCTACCTGTTTGTTTACAGAGAACAGACTCATTACAGGAATTATAATGCTAGATATAACATGGAGGAGCCTAGATGATAAAAAATGTTGATGCTCATCAATACACAATCAGGTCACCAGCAGCGGATGGCAAAAATGATATGTCTCAGAGCCTCACGTTGCCAGACAGGGCAGCAGCAGTGGTTACAGAAACAGGCCAAGCTGAGTGCTAATATATTCTATTCTCCCTCACTGTACGAAACACTTTCACTATTTTATCTGAGTCAGATGTTCAGTTTCAGCACTGCAGTTTTCTGAAGAATAATAGTTATTTTAGATTTTAAAAATTAAAACATTAGTTATGGTTATTTTCTCCCCATTTTAGTTAGGGATTAATAATATAGTGACATACCTTTACCAGTAACATTCAGAAACAAAAATATATTTAAAATATTTCATTTAGATTACAGGAATAATAATACAAAGGGTACAGGTGTTAGCCTACTATCATCTCCTCACAGTATGTGTCCTGAATGTTTAATATTTAAAAAAATTCAAAGAAGATTCTATAAAGCTATTAAGTTGTAATTGGATTTAATATAATCAGCTGCTTTCACTTGCAGTTTTATGCTAGAAAACAGAGATTACAGAAAAGAAGCCTTATGTGTTTACTCAGTTATTTGAGTTGCTTCGAGACCATCTAACAATCAGAAAGGTCAAACTTCTTCCTTCCATATGGTGTTAAATAAATGGCAACACAGAGCAGTGCAAATTTTGTTTTTAAATGGGTACAGCATTCTGGGGCTCGCATTCTAAGAAGAGAATAAGCAGCTCTTCACACAGCAGTAAGTGCTTTACCACACGCCACAAAAACAGGGTATCTGGGAACTTGGAGATTACCAACACAAAACACTATTAAGATGGTGCCAAAAAGACTTACAAACAAGGCAGGAAGGACCTTGAAATTTCTACTTGAGTGTTGCTTCCTTTAAAAGCTTTCCCTTCTCCAGCCACCCGAACCCACCTTCGCACCCTTACACGAGCAGCAAAGCCCTCCCTGCCGCCCCGCTCAGCATCAGGCTTGTGCCGAGGAGGGACCCTCACCTGCAAAGGGTTTTAAACCTAACCATCACAGTCAACACGCAGCTGCAACGTGGGAAAGAACCCGCAGGCATACGGCTTCGGAACCCCCCTTAAATACAGCACCTATGACACATCTATGTGCATATAATAAACGCACTAGGTACGCAGGTCGGCAGCGAGCGACCGGGGCCGGGTCGCTCCCGCCCGCCGCTGGGGCCGCTCAGGCGCCGCCTCGGCCCGCCCGTGTCGCTGGCGCCCCCTGGCGGCCGCGCCGGGGAGAGGCAGCCTCCCAGGACACAGCCCGCGAGCCGGGAGCGACCTGCGACCGTTACTGTAACGGTAATAGTCGTTGTCGTGACAAGGCGGTGGCCAGCCACAGCCTGCACAGCGCTGACAGCACCTTGGACACGAGCTGTGCCCAGTCTCAGCCCGGGTCACCCACAAGGAGCAGCCCTGCTGCCTTCAAACGGGGTCGGGGCTCTGGCCGTGAACCCTCACTGGGATCCTACGGCTCCCACCGGAGGCAAGGGGGAGATCCCCTCACCAAGATCAGCCACTGCCATCTGGGGCACCCCCATCTAACCATGAGCAGCTGCTGGGGTTGAGCACACCCTGTTCGCCCTCAGACTCCACCCAACCCAGTGCCATTTCAGGACCAACGCAGTGGGCGTTTGGTCTGCGTTCAATAAAGCAAACGCTGTCGAGTGAAACAGCCATCCGGACACAGCAGTAAGGCCGTGTCTGCTGCAAACCTGAGAGAAGCCGCACCCGGTAAGTGCTGCCAGCCCAGACAGCATTCAGAAAACACCTCCACAGCCAACAGTATCGGAGACTGCTGACAGAGTCTGGATGCCTTATCTTCATTCATCCCGAGCAGATCGCATTATCAGCTACTGAATGAATTCTCTATAGAGAGGGAGGTTTAACATCCAGTCTTTTGTCCTGGACCCTTAAAAACCTTTTTAACAACAATAGCTCAAAAGAAATATTCTTTCTATCTTAAACAGATGTCAACTCAAGATTTGAAGTTTGAATATAATCTTCAATAGAAGATAATTCAGAACCGAAAATAAGGCGAGGGATGAGGGAAGCGTTCGCCTTCTCCCCTTGCGAGTGCTGTGTCACAACCTAAGGGCTTTCTAGAGTGTGCACTGGAGAAAGTGCCAGTAAGTGGAGAAGAGGGGAATGAGAGATAAACCTTAGTACACACACACACACAGACAATTTTATATATATATATATATATATATATATATATATATATAAAAGAGGATAGCTAGCTGAAGAAAAGAGCTTAACAATTCCAGAAAAATCTGGCTACTAAGCTCAGAGGCAAACCTGTTAAGTACCTGTTAAGCCCATATTTTCTATTCATAGGTTAAAGGGATGACAAACATGGGCTCTACAACCATACATAGTCAAGAGTGTGACAGCACGGTGCTCACATACTCATTTTGCCATTGACAAGTCATACTCAGCAGAGAGATGCCAAGACTGGAATATCATTAACAGCAATTTTGAACCACTGTTTGGATAAGACATCCAATTCCTTGGAATTAAAAAAAAAGTTTTATTTATTAGTTTCCCACCGCAGAAAGAGGATGTCTTTAGTCTCTGAGCAAACAAACAGAAAAGATGGAAACAAAACAGACATTAAGGGACTGAGCCAATGTAAATACTTGTTTGGGTGGCACCAGTCTCTCAGTTAGGTTTTTTTGGTTGTTGTTGTAAAGAAAGAATTTTTCAAACAACTTTGAGCATCTCTAAATAACAACTCATAATCAAATGAGTGTTTATACTGCCGGTGCTATAGCACAAATTAAACCTGCACAGCTGCATAGCTCAGTACAGATCTAATAACCTCAGCTCACTCTTGGTGCCACACTGCTTTCCATCCTGCTTCAGCATGAGCAGAATCAGCTTACATTTGCTTAGACGTGCATTGACAGATTTTTGGGTCCCTGCTCAGGCAGGAGAGGCTAACAGCAAAAGAGCAGAGCTAGCCCAGTACTCCCACCAGAGAGCAAGCGGCAGCATTACAAGCAACAATGCCAATTCCTGGGCATGAGGAAGAATGACAGCTGAACACACAGCATCTCTAGTTAGAAGACAAATGTCCAGGGTATCTGTCAATCTCAAATATGAAAACAAGTTTGGTGACATAGCTCTGTGCATGTGAGCGTAAAAAAATTCTTTGATATGTGTCATATCATCAACTTGTTCTGCTGTTATCTCACTCTCCGGGCATAACTACCACCAATGAATATTTTGTACTAACAACTGCATGGAAATCAACCTCCCACATTGGCAATGAACTCTATTTACAGCTGGTTTGGTTACTATATAAACAACCTGTGGTGCTGAAGGGTTAGAGATCAAGACAAACTTTTTAACTCTTCAAATACATTTTGGTTTATGTCCACTGAGAGACAGGCAGCCACAGCTGATAAAAGTACTAACCTGCAAAGGTAACAATAATATCACATTGACTATTCACAGGAAGAGCTAAATACCATTTATAAACTAGGGAGTGTTTAGTGTAAACATACCTGCTTAGCCTCTCCTGCTCACTCTATGCCTTCCATAGGCCCCATACAAATATACTAAAAAAGTTGCAAATTAAGTGTCTTGACCCATGGCAGCATTAGAATGCCCCATGTTGGCAAAAACACTGGGAAAAAAAGTCTCTAATTACACATTAAGTCTGCAAACTTCAACAAAAATTCTGACTAGTCATGTGTCTAAGTCTGGTACCAAAGAACTGGAAGTTCATACAAAAGATAATTTGAACCTTTTTAACTGCCACTTTAACATTTAGCTGCTGCTTTCTATTTTTTTGTCTTGAATTCTAAGAGAAGCAAAACTGTAACATAACTAGGACTTTTTTGACCAAAATAGAAACTTAAAAAGATCAATTATAGTTGAAAGTTAAAAAAGAACAAGAAGCATTTAAAGAGATTTCAAAGCTACACAAATGAGTTTTTAATCTTACTCTACCTCATTCCTGTAAGAAAAAATATTCTAAGCAGGAAGTGTTTCATAGACTACACTCCCAGAGTTAAATTTTGCTCTGCTTTTTTTTTTTTTTTTAAGGCCAACTGTATGCTCTATTTAGTTCTGCCTTCCCACTCATACACAAAACTTTCAAATTTACAAAGTTACAGTGATATCAACTGCTTTGATAAAATTATTCCCTCTCCCAACAAACCTTGCTTCTCTTTAACCTTCAGCCATTGCAGTTACCATAAAGCTATTACTCTCAGGTTTCACACACATATTTAAGTCCACCACAGTGAATAGTAAAGTTCATTTAAAGCATAGAATCAGCAAAACACAAAGGAGGAGGTGATGTAACCCCTCCAAAGGCAAGCTTTACCCGTGCACATGCCTAGTCACAGTTTCACAAAATAGATTTCGAGACTAAGACATATTGGAACCATCAGCTTTTGCAGCTAGAAATACCAGTATGTCACAGAAAAGGCTGTTGTAACTAGCACACAGATGTTTGGTCAGAAAATTAAGTGTGCTTTTGACAAAGTTTTTAAGGGTTTTGTATAGTAAGCTGAGGCATTAGAATAATGTGTTCATTAAGATCACTTTTCAGTATAGAAGCAATTCAAACCCAGCCTTTTCTAATACAGCCATATTCCCCCACAGCAAAATCAACTTTTCTCAAAGGACTATAAGGCAGCACACACACAGCACAAGCATATGCTGAAATCCATGTCCTACATATGCCACAGTCAGGCAAGTGGGGGAAAAAAAAAAAAAAAAGTATGTAAGAGGAGGGTGGAAGGAAGCAAGAGGGAAAAAGGCTTTGATTTGTATTCCTATGTTCTTGCTCATTGCAAGTAAGGCTCCTGAAGTATTAATTCTGCTTTCCATAATTGACACCAACAGGCAATTTTGAGTTATCATCGCAAAATAATTTTAAGATGAATGACATGCTATTAACTCAAATGAAATTATACCCATTTACACCAAAAGTTAAATATAATGTGCTATTTTAGGGTTTTCAAGCAAATGTTTGGTTAAACTGGTTTACAACAATGCACTAACAGACACTGTAAAACAACAACATATCACTTTACAGTATCCATTTAAAACATAATTTTTACATAAAAGTGCCAGAGAATACCTACAAGGGTCCTAAGATTAGAGTTTTTTGAGAAATCCATAACCATCCAAAATGAAAAATATTTACTTGGCTTTTTTTTTTTTTTTCTCCCAAAAATAAGCTGAAGCTTCTGCATTATGTATGCTCACCAGGAATACCTTTGCTTCAAACCAATTGAAATCATTAATCTGGAGCAAAAGACAAAATTAAGAACTTGAGAAAAAAAAACAAAAGATTAATTTCCAGTTTACCCTCAACCCCGGGAGCCTAAACCTCATTTCACACAATAATTCTCAAGTATTAATGTTGTCCACAAGCATTCTATAAGAGCAACTAATCTCCTTAGCTGAAATCCAGTGACTGAAAACATATCGAATATACCGTGTGAGCAGTTTGAAGTTACAACACAAACTTCCCAAGAAAGACAATTAAAGTCCCATAAAACATACTGTAAGCAGAGAGGAAGGGAGAGCTAGACATGACCAGCAGAGACTAGGCCAAGCAACACCAAAAAAGGTAAGTCTCAAGATTTATAACAATTTCCTTGGGCTTACCTCTTCACTGTTGGGTTTTCCTGCTCCTGTGGGAAACAGATGGCATCTTCTGCACAACCTTCTTTCATCCTCTTCACAGCTTTGAATCAGAACATTCACATCCCTCGAAGTTTTGCAGATTCTTTTAAAATGCCCACTATTGCCTACAAATTCTAGTTTCTTTTCATTGTAAACGATACTCTGGTAAGCTCAGCACACAGGCTCCTGCAGCCACAGCGCTGGAGTTTACAACAGAGGAGCTTAGGCCCTTGCTGGGTGTCAGTACCTTTTTAATTCCAGCACTTGCTGAGAACCCCTGGGAACCGGAGAAACAAGGGACAAATGAGTGAGGGAAAAGCAGCCTAGGTGATATTCTGACCCAATTCAAATCAGCTGTGATTGATTTAAATCACTGATGAGCAAAAAAACAAGCAGCCTCATTTCCTGTTCTAGATCCTTCAGTGAAATAAAATCTTCTTTTACCATTTTGATTTTAATAGTTTTGGACTGGTTTGATTTTTCATGACACTTCTTTGCCTCAGAAGCCAACTTGGCTTTCTGGTTTGGTTTTGGTGTTTTGTTTTTTTTTTTTTTAGTATTCTCCATTTTCAAATAATAGGGTCAGATGAGGGCACAGCACGGTCCTGCTGTCGGTCTGAGGGCTAGATTATCTATTTTGTCTCATGCCTTCTCTCCAGAGCAGTGAGGAAGTGACTGTCCAGGTTTGAGCTCTGTTGCACAGCCAAACACCTCCACCTGCGTCCCTGTGAAGTTCAGCATCCACCTGCAGCCACTGGTACAGGCAGAGGAGGCAGAGAGGGAAGGGAAAAGACCAGGGAAGGGGACAGACTTGTCCTGGAGTGCCTTCTCCTTCATTGTACGCACACAGCCCAAGCTAAGCTGAAAATTTGGGTGACACTGTCCTGTACACCACCCTGCAGGCTGTGTTGGAGGGAGGAGTCCTGAGACAGAGCTGGTCTCCAAAGCTGGCAAGATTGGATAACTCATGCTTTGAAATAAGAGGCTACTTCTTCACTACAAAAAAAAGGAAAAAAAATAAATTGGTATTTTGACTGGAACTTCTGGCTCTCACTCTTATAAAAAAGACTACAGTCCCATTTATTCTTCGTAGGAAGAGTAGGAAAAGCTTCAATATTTGTAAGGAATGAAAAAGTTTCACATCAATTATGTGAAATCATCTAAATAAATGTTATTAAACTCAAAGCTGATGGCACTTAGCCTGACATCAGTACTATGGGATCAATGCAAATAAACCTTTCCTGCCTTAGAAGTCAGCCATGTCTATCCCAAGAGAAAAATGTTCAAGGCAGAGTCACCAACTGATTTATAGCTGGTGGCATTACTTAATTTAAATAAAACATTAATTTAACAATGCAATGCTGATTTCCTTTTGCAGAAAAGTAAGTCAGCTTAGAATTATTAACCACAGAAAACATTTTTCCCCTTCAACCATACTGCCTCAATCCACTTTGTATTCAACCTATTTTGTATTTATATTTTGTTTCTATTGAAAAATAGCAACAAAAATACCTCTCTCATAAAGTAGATTTGACAAAAATTACATCAGTAAAACACAAGCTATCAGGTAACAATAAGTCCATTCCCTGGACTGCATTAAAAATCACCCAGAAACAAGCTTGGGTTTCAGAAGAGAAGACCATCAGCTTCATCGCCTCTGGTAGAAAACCTGCTCAGAGTGTTTTGGATGATGTTACCTTTTATCCACTGTGGGCCATGTGTTAGCTTAGCAGCAAAGACAAAGGCAACAGAGATTATTAAGAACAACTAGAAAACTACAAGAAGCTGTGTGTAGGAGCTTCACAGAGTTTATGACAACACGGTACAATCCACTAGGGAAAAAAAAAAAAATCACATTCCCATGAGAATATTATTTCCCTCATGTTAATGAGTATGGATAAAAAGTACCCATGGTAAATCCTTAGTAGCACACGTGAAAATTGTATCTGGGTGCTGGAAGAGGCACACAGGGAGTATTTTTTGTAATGTGGACTTTTGTCAAATTGGAAGTGAACTGAAAAGCCAAGTACAACCCATTAGGCAAAGGAAAGGAATCGTTATGACTCATTTCCCCACTTGCAGAAGGATGACAGACTCTTATGGAAGAGTACCTATGAAGCATTTGACGCTGGTAAGTATCACCACTTTTCATCTTGAGGATAATACATAATTTGGCTTATAGGACAGTGAGATTTAGGGAGGTTTACTTTTTTCCTGAATTGAAGAAGGGTCGCCAAGAAGGATGGTTTCCTATCTACCACGAAACCAAATTTTTGTTACAAAAAACACACAGCAACTTATAAACATCCTTTTCTCACTGGTTATGTTGATGTGGGAATTTAAAATTAGTTTCAAATGTTCCTTACTTCATTTTTTCTTTAGTCACACATTTTTCCTGTGTCTTATGAAACCAATGTGAGACATGTTTTGACCAGAATGCTCTTTAGTCACTCACGGTTTGAATTGGGATCAAAAAAGAGCAAAAGATACCTACCATAGCTCAGCTCTCTCTAATTTACAGCTCTCTCCAAATTACAGAGATGAGTGTGCACTGCAGAACACACTTGGAATTACTACATCTGAAAGATCTCAAAGTACTGCGATCAATTCATGTTAGAGGATCTTTTCAGAAGGGTGCTGAAGAGATGGATGAGTCACGGCACACAAACCCTACACATGCAGGGTAGACGGCCAGGTTACGCTGGAAAAAGTTGAAGGGCAAAGAAGTGATAAGGGAACAAAATGCTTGTTCTGACCCCTGTAACACTGACCCCGTATTTTATCTGATCTTTGACCCTGTACATTATGGGAGTGCCTTCAAGAACTGCCACAAGCCTCACTAAAGAGGCAGCGTAAGCAGCACAAGGAGAATTTTCTCTCTAAAGGAGCCTTTTCAGGAGTGATTTGCCACTTGAACTCCCTCAGACTCTACCATATTTGAATGCATTTTCTAGTCCAGTTCCAAAATGACTGATAATCTCTGTCTTGTGTTGAGGCATCTGGAGATGGAGCACTACCTCAGGAAACAGAATGTTAAATTTTTACGCCTCTTTTGAATGAGCTGAAGCAGTATACTATATTCCAGGCAAGCCCCAGGTTTTTAAAAACATTAAGGAAACTTAACAAGCAACCTGCTAACGTAAAACAATCCTGCAGTCCAAAAGCAAGCAGTGCTTATTCAGAGAATGAAGCAATTGAGAGGAGCTGAGCCCCAGGAAGCAAGCACTCTATCCTTCATGCTTTCCTGTGCAGAGCATAATAAACACTGAGCACACTGCAGGTGCTGATGGCCATGAAGACTCCAACCTTCAATGCGCACTGTGGATGTGGACAATTATTCAAAGAGGTCCGCAAGAAAATGACGGAAGGGACTGTGCAGTTCCTATATACAAACAAACAAATCTCATTCACTCTAGCTGCTATCCCCAGGATCTGACTTTTTTAACTGCATCTTTGCTATGGCAAGTCTTAACAATTTTCCTCATGCCTTATCATTCTCTTATAACTACTTGTGAAACTCTAGCAGTGACACATGCTGCACCTTGTATTACAGCCCACAAATCAAAACACATTCCCCTAAATAAAAAAAAAAAAAAACCAAACAAAAACCAAACCACCTCACTGTTTAAAGAAAACACACACACAGCCAAATTAGAAGAGTATTTTCTGTATTCCCACTTCATCCCCCTTGCAATAATTGCATTTCATGTACTGCAAAAAGCTAAGGAAATTGAGCTCCTTATCTATAAAAACTACTGTACTTCTTTTCTCAAAGATTTGTCTCCAACAACAACCAAACGTCACGAGTGAAAGTCTGAATGATATTGCACTCATGTGATTCTGTTTCTATGCAGGCTAAACCTCTCTTTTCTGTTTTGCATGACTCCACAAGCTTTTTTGAGATTTAAGAACTAATCCTATTTCACCAAAACATTTTTGTTTGCCTCAGATCCAGTTCCCCCCTCTCTCCTTTATTGGCAGTGGAAGTTTGGCTTCTTTTCAGTTAGCAGGCAGAGGAATATGGGGGAATACATTTACATTTTTTAAAAACTTCTGGAGAATAAGTAAAGGACATTGGTTATAGCTCTTAGGAGAATTTAAGGTCTTTAAATCTGTCTCGTAGGTGTTCTGCTCTGGAGATAACTTACTTCCAAACACGTGGCACATTAGAGGGTTATTTCAACCTTTTATAAAACTTGAAGTGTATTAGCATTTAGCAGAGCTAACGCAACTGTCGTTTCAGCAGACACTACCCACCACACAGTTGTGTCAGTTATTTTTTTCTGACAGCTACCATTTTCACTGTTTGACTCTGAGGTTTGTGAAAATTACACAATCCTTGCTATGCTGCCCTTATGGCAACTCAGTAGCTCCACTCTCCTAGTTTGTCATTACCTTCCAACATACAGGTAATCATCTGGGCATTTTACCATAACATTTTGTGGATTATCTGATTGAGAGAGCTGGTATTCATTCCTCCTCTCTGTTAGGCTTAGAGGTGTTTCGAAAACATTTACTGGAGAAAATTCTAATTCAATCTTCTAGACAAGTCACTTATCCCTTGCTGGTCTTCTTGTGAGAGTTCAAATTTGAAAAAAAAAAATCCTTTTTCTTTTCAATATTGGTAAAACATACCTGCAGGGTCTGAATGTACCAGCAAAACTCAAGTCTTATTTTTCCCATGCATCACTGGGAGACAAAGTTAATTGGGTAGCTGGATAAAAAAACCACAATAGACAACAATATTGATCATCTACAACAGTTAGTCAGTGGACTTCAAGTAGTGTTGAGGATTCAGAGCAGCAAAACTTTGTCTACATAATTCAAACTATTTCTCCTTTCTTTCATATTTGGAGACCTTGAGCCGATCCAAAGATGAATCATTGTTAGAGTTCCAGCTACATTACAAGACTGTGGCAATCAGCGATGCCGTTTCAGTGATTTACACAGGCGATTCTTCTCCAGAAGAAATGGAGAGGAAAACTGCTGCAATGAGCTCACTGCTCAGCAGAAAATTTAATGGAAGAAAAAGAAGGAAAAGCCAAGCCTGAGCCAGGAATATGCCCAGATGAATATGCAAATAAGAAATTTGTGGGCAGACATTTTCTCTGGATTTTTTGACAAATAATATTTGGCCTGTGAAAAGCCTGCCTAACAGCTATGTTAGGCAGGGCTGCGGGAGAGCTAGGAGATCAAAGCAGAGAGACTTTGCATTTAAAACTAGGAATGATGATTAACAGATACACAGAAGTCTTCAGAGCAAATGACAGGAAATGCCACTGAGCAACATAGTCACCGCTGTACATGAGGTATGACTAACCGCTCTATATTGCACCTTTTCTCATTATCTACACTGATATCTCCCTGCCTGAAATTTAATTTCAGCAACTCTTCATTATTTCTTCCAAAGTTAAACAATTTAAATCCAAGTCTGAGACAGCAGAATTTCTAACAATTACAGCAAAACAAACAAAAGAAGCTTTTAGACTACTAATCAGATAAAAGTACATATATTGTTTTTACTACATACATCAATAATAGCACATACAGCTACTGTAATAATCAGATGATAGGAAATGCCCTGGATGAAGAAATAGCTACATTTATTTTAGCTGAAAGCCACTGGCATACAGCATGGTTCTACTCTATTCTGAATTATGCATGTGTGCATTTCTTGATGAGCCTAAAAATAATACATGCTTTAGATTTTTAATCCATTTTGACAATTAGAATATGAACAAATGAATATCAGTATCTTACATTTTCCTACTTTCAGTACTTAGGGAGGGCACTGTCCATATCACTTATCATGCATTCATTCTGGAAGTAAATGGACTGAGTTTTCTTGAGAAATCAGTCAAACTGCAGTCAACTGAAAACCTCAGTAAAGAGCACATCATTCCTCCAAACGACATTCAGTTAGCAGAGGAACATTTTGCAGAAGTCAATGGAATCGGTAATAATACAGCCAGCAAGCTGCAGGAAAAATTAAGGCTGTCTTGGGATAGCTGGGGAGTGCAGGAGTAGGAGAAAGAGGTCATGACTAAAACTAATTATTATTTGAAGTCAAATTTGACCAAGAGGCTAAGCTGGAAAAAATGTGAGAGCAAAAGTTTCAGAATATAAAACATCTCATTTTGAAATCAAAGCGAAATATTTATTTCCGGACAATTTAATGTTTCATGTTAAAATAGTTTTATAATAGTAAGTTTTCATTTCAAAAATCACTAATTTTAAGAAAATCTGGAAAACATTTAGTTTTAATTGAGCTGGCAAATATTTCAGGCTGAAAAGCAAAGTCTTATAGATTGTTTTGCCAACAATTCTATAATTGCTGTTTCAGTTCAATTCTGGCTTTGTTTCTTGCAAAATATTTGGTTCAGCCACTAAGAATATGAAAGCAAACAAAATTTACCAACTTCAGCTCAGCAATAATTCACAGTAATTTTAGCCCAGTGTGGAACGCAAGCGTGCTCCTCATAGCTGAGTAAAATCATCAGTTAAGATTCTTATATGTGCCCATATGATCAACATAAGAACACCGCCATTAGTTGCTGCTTACGCTGGCAGGCACAGCTAAGAGGTATCTTTCAGGATGCAGGTGTGTTCACCTTCTCTAAGCCAAAACCAAAACTTCAGCAGGGGTAGATACTGCAAAGGACTTTTGTTCCAAAGTACTGCTGTTCCTAAATGCAGACAGTAGTGAAAAGGCAAAATACTAAGGCTTTGCAGCTTCCTCTGGGAAAATCTGGGTAATTGATTCCCTGCCTTTGATACCATCAACAGAAAACTGCCTCTAAGCTACCTAGGCATACAGAAACAGCACAGGCCAAGGAGATAGTTAAGAGACATAAAAATAACCAATATTGCAGTAAGTTTGCTTTGTACAGCGACTTCTGAGGTCTTCTCTTACAGTCTCCTCCCTTCCTCAACAATTAGCATTTGTACTTTGACTCCTTTGTGCATAGTTTGGAATGTTGAAAATAATTAATATTTCAGGAAGGATAAAAGGTTATGCAGCTTGAAGTCTATTACTTACTTACAGAAGAGGTATACCCCAGAGGACAGTTGTTACACAAATATGCCTCCAACACAGAAGTGGAAGGACCACTTCCAAAGATGAGAAAGCAGCTCAGTCATTATTCATTTTTATTACAGTGGTACCCAGGCACTGCATAAATATTATTTCTGTCTCAGTAGTCTCTTGCTGAGCCAACCAACAGGATGCCAATTAGTGATCACTTTCTAATCTTATTTTTAGTTCTCTACTTTAAACATCTATTTACTGGTAAACTGACAGAGGTCTCTCTACCCACTTGAATGGTCCAAACAACATTCAGCTGAAGCTGAATCAGCAGCCTGATTGTGAACAGATAAATGGGTAGATACAAATAAAATAATGATGCCTTGGTAGTAAGCTGTTGAACTGTCAGCTTGTTTTTCTCTCCTTCCTGGGGAGTTGATATCAAAGACAGAAAAATAGTCAGTTTTGAGGTTGTTAATAACTTTTCCAATAGGTTATTTTATCAAATATGCTCAAGCCTCATTTCCTACAACCAGTTGTAAAGATATATTGTCCAATTAAGCTTAAGATAAATATTAATTAAGATAAATAACTTAAATCATTTATAAATGTAACACCTTAGGAATTGGGAAACAGGCCTGCTATAAACTTCTTTTATGAACTAGTAGTAAATTCAGCCTTTGTACCACTTTACACCAACTTAATTTGTCTTAATTCTTAAGGGCAGTCAGCATAAGCATACTGAAAACAAAAGAAAGCCATTAGAGAAAAATAAGTTTTTAAGAAGTTTAAACATTATTGTATGCAGCCAAGGCACTCTGCTAATTTCAGTTCATAAGAGCTGAATGCTATTTATTCTTACTGTTAATACCTTTGTAAGAAAAATATGAAAACCCAAAACAAATAAGTAAAACAGAAATCTAGGTACACATATATGAATGTATGTGTCCACATGCAAAGAATAAATACGCACTATATTTCTACATCATCTAGGCCAGATCAAATTTTTTCATTATCATACTGTATATGTAAATGCCAAGTACATTAGCAAGATGCAACGGAGACACACAAAACAATCTCATACGATACAAAATATTTGAATGTCAAGAAAGTGTAATATATTTCTAATTTTCACAGTCACTTCTACTATGTTTCTGTGTTCTATTCAGTAGTCAGATATGAAATGACATCTTTCAGATAAATACTTAGCCTACTGCCCCTAAAACAAACAAAAAGAAGAAAACATTCCTTTTGTGCCCTGGGATACAGAAAACAGAAAGACTGTTTGCTTTGGGTGGTAATTAAATGATACTGAGGACAGCATGTGTGTGTTTATGTTCATGCACACATTCACCATTTACTCTGAGTTGTAATTAAATGATGTTGTGTTTGTACGCACACGCACTTATCTTTGCCAAATCAAAGAGCACAGAAAAATAGATCAAACAGTACAGAAAAATCAGCTGAGAGAGAGACAGAATGCATCAGGTTTTAGGCTTTCCTAAATCTTTCATGTATGAAATGTTAGTAATTAATACATGGTAACTCTTCAAAAAGCACAGCCCTGTCCTGACAACTGCAATTCATAAGGCTTTTGACTTGCAAACAAGTAATTACTCCTCTCATTCACACCATTTACTTTAAAACTTGGCATTTCTAAATCTTACCATGACACTGTGAAACATTTCGAATCATTGACATGGGGTTAACAATGTGACTAGAGCCATGCTAAACAAAACTAAGGTTACAATCTTTACTAAAAGTCATTGACAAATGTGTAACAATCTCTAAAGCTATGTACTATGTTTGTACTGGTTGCACTTTCAAGCTAGCTACACTTACTCAGCAGAAGATGAATTTTACAGTTAACACACACAATCAAGTGGCTCCATGGAGAATTCTTGTGTCTATGTTCAAAAGCATTTATTTATACAGCAATGAAATGTGTCTATAATTATATTTTAGAAATGTTTATAGCTCATCTTTCAAAACAGCTAAATAAACAGGAATTTAACTGAAAATTAAAGGTACTTAATGCACACTGAAAAGCTAAAATTGAAAGGAATGTTTATTTTTTTGTAAGACCTGTTAAGGAAGGAGCAACAGGCTATCTGAATGGACTCAGAGATGAGATTGCCATTAGAACTAAGATGTATGGACAATTTTTTATATATATATTCAATAGCTTAGAATTGCATTCAGCCTTAATGGCTGTGTTTCTGCCCTACTGTTCTTGAATAAATGTTTTCTCAGCTTCTGTATGGGAACTACAAAAAGTCATGTCATCAGTAGGGTGGGCAAAAGAAGAATAACATACTGATATTTCCTAAAAGACATTTGAAATTAAAATGTGCTTTTAACACACACTACTAATGTCTCTGCTTAGCAGTATTATTGCCCCTGGTAACAGTGCTTATTTTCAGATGAATATTTTGCCTATTGTATATTTGATGCACTAATTATCTCTAGATGGTATAATTTATTCATATTACTTTTAATTTCTCTAATGTAATTACATGGCAGGAGATTTTTAACTTAGGCTGCATATTCACCTTCTGTTGGCCCACTGATGGCAATGTGAGAAGGTTCAGATTAACAAAACACTTGTACTGAAATAAACCACTGAATTATCAGAAATGCAAAAGCAGATAAACAGTGAGGAAACATCACAAGAATGAGCATGCCCATCAAATTCAAAGTTATGAATTTGCCTTTATCTGCATTTTGCCTACAGTGTACAGAACACTATAGAAATGGAAAACCGTACCTGAGGTAAGTCTAGACACACAGACAGCATAGTGGGTGCAATACACAGATTTCAGATCTGTTTGCAAGAGCACCCTTATGCAGTTATCCATCTTGAGTGCTACAGGAAAAAAACCAACACACAAAACCTGTAGATAAATTACTACCACTCTGCTTCTGTATGGGTTTTTCTGGCTGGTGAAGGTTTTGCCTCATCAGCTGTCTCTTCCTCTTATCCTCCTCAGAACTTATAATTCAATAAAAACATTTTCAGAAGTTCATCCATGGCCTTATTTTTGGTTTTATCCAATACCTGAAGTAATTGGACTAACTTCTGTCCGAGTTGAGATTAAAAAAAAAAAAAATCACCCATCTTACACCACAAACTTTCTCTTGCTGAAGGTATTTCCTTTGCTTGCCCTGGCCCGGTTGCCTTAGGTAACAATACTGTCAGCTCCTGTGGCCTCTTCAATCCTAACCTTCTAAAAGCTAATTTTCTTCCTGTTTCCAGTATTGCAAGACAGGAGAAGTAAAGCTGGATTCTGAGAAATGCAGTCACTAATTACACTCTTTCGCACCTGAGAGTCTAACTTTATACCCAGTCAAAGATTTCTCTGCATGCTCTTTTGCAAGAGTGAGTCCTGGGAATATAATTAATTTCTCATGCTTTCATCCACTTCACACAATCATTAGACTCGAAACTTTTCACAGTGAAAATACACACAATACATTGAACTCTGCGGTCTGTACAGATATGCGTCATATTTGTAGCATAAGAGTACAGAAAAGCCAGCCATGCTGTGCTGAGTAACTAGTTCACTCTTGAGGCTGCACAGAGAATCGAGATTATAGAATATCCTAATCTTGGACTACCTAATTTTATAACTTTACTGTTCCTTCAAAAGTCTTTTGTGTATGTCAAATATTTTTGAAAATTAGCTTACCAGCAAAGGTGAACCTTCTTAAGTTTAAGTCTACAATTATAATTATTGTTTGGCGGATTGATTCTAACCCCAGTTTCTACTCACCACTACAATGGAACATAACATAGGTGACAAAAATGCCTTATTCATGGTGCTTTGATATTAAGTTTGAGCTTATCTAACAGAACCTGGATTTAATTCCTAGAGAAAAGAGCTCTTTAAAAAAAAAAGTACAGAAAAATGCTGAATGCTACTACTTGATTTCTGTCATCTGTTCTAGTAAAGTTGCACCATAGAGCATATCAAGGCTAAAACTCAACACGTACTTTTGTAATTTTCAGCCACTTTTCTCAAGTTCATTAAATGATTCTGTGTCTGTAAACCTGCTGGCAACTGGCTACGCCATTTTATATGCACTTCCTGCCCCAGTGAGTTTAAATGCTATTTTACACTCTCAATTAAATGTTAAACGGGCAATGTTAAACACAAGGACTTTCATGCATCTGTATTAATGTTGACTACTGTAGCAGAGAACGGGCTTCCAAAGCAGCCCCAGAATTACCTTGTAGACATTACCAAGAAAATAAATCATAATCAGGTCACTCCTTCTAAAAGTGAGGAAGTAGGCAAAAGAAAACTGGGGGGGGGGGGATTGTTTTTTTTTAAAGTAATATTTGGGGCTTTTTTTTTTTTTCTTCCACAATTTTGAAAATTTTTTTTTTTTTTTTTTTAAAAAAGGTCAAAAAAGAAACAAAGGGTTGTTTTTGCAAGATTATCTGACTCCAGGAGCCACAACTTGTAAGGAAATGATCAAATATTATTGAAATGATGCACAGAAAAACTTGTGCCAGAAACAGAAAATTAAATTAATTAATAATTTGTCTCTGTCATCACAGCCAAATACTCATCTATAAAAAGCATCCCCCTTTGGTGCCCCACTTGCTACAGAATTCTAGCACCATCTTCACTGAAACTGGTGTCTTCTAAGATCAAATCTTCAGCCTGCAGCCGTCCTACTATTTATAGTTGGGCAGAGTTTCACAAATATTTATAGATAGGAAGCACTTCACAGAAGTTCCTTGTAATTCCTAGTTCTACATACATGAAAAGTTATTTGTCGCTCAGAAAGCTATTATTATGTATATTAATAAGTATCCTTTGAAGCATATTTTTAATGTATGTTGTATTTAAATATAAGCCTTTACCTTGTACTGATCTCAAATAGCTATTAATATAAACAACAAATAACATTTTGTTATTTCTATGAATACAGCAAAGATTACCACAGCTGGACTAAATTGCAAAGAACTTCAGTTCCTACCAACCCTCATGGTGCTAAAAAAGCATCTTGGATAACAGACTGGAAAAAAGGAGGGAAAGCACACAACTTGAAAATATTCTGAGTTGCTCAGAACAAAGATATTTTGACCACTGTTACCGTACCTTTGAACGTCTACAATCCCGCTGCATAAGAATGAGAAAAGTGGATACAAAAAGATCCCTTGATCCCATATGGCCTGTTAAAGCATGAGACCATCACAGACACACAGTAGCTGACAGATGAACGTAGCTGAAGGAAACTTGCCTTCCACCTTCAGGAAGAATTTGGAATGAGAATATAAATTGTCCTGAGTTGACAGATACATTTTTTCCTCCCTTATCACAATCTTACTCTCATATTCCTATGCATATGCTTCTACATGTGCTTCCATACTCACTTGTCGGTCATCTCGAACAGAACAGAAGCATCTAGGAAAAATCACAGTACTGGTGTGGGGGAAGGGGGAGGGGGGGAAACTTACAACCAAGCTTCCAGGTCATCACTGCTCTGCAAGTTGATTACTCAACTCACTACTAATCTGCTGCACAATGCAATTTGATTTCAATTTCCCAAGGAGGTGGAGGAAGGGAGAGAGGAGAACGTATCCAGCTGATGAAGCCCTGCTTAGGTTAAAATTTGTTGAAAGCTTTCTGCAGAGAAATGCACAGAAGGGATTGCAAAGGAAATAATGACTGTTCATGTTTCCCCACTACTGTTTCCTTTATTTAGTTAACAACAATATTTAATAATAATGATCATTTTGTTCAACTTTACTCACAATATCCTCTAACACATACCAGAATCCTATCTCAGAAAAAATGATTTTTTTTCCTAATAGGAATAGGTGATTTAGTTTCTTCGATCACAAATTATAACATTTTGGTAATTAAAGTTAGTAATGCTACTTTATATATAGCTAAAAATACTTTCCCTTCTCCTGGAGGCAAGATTTAAATGCCTCTGGCACCATTATTGGATGAAATAATTAAAAAAATTATTTGCCATGCTACCTTAACAGAACAACTCCTGAATTTTTCATTAAAAATGCTGAACTTACTTTCAGTGTTTTGAAGAGGAAGCTTAATAGAGACTTATATTTTGCAAAACTGGTTTGCTTCATTACATGTACATTTCAGCCTTAGATCATCAAACACTTCCAATCTAATCTGTCATTTCCACAGCAATATCCTATCAGAAGTTATTCAGTCTGCATATTTCACAAAGACCATCTCATTGGTTTCTTATCTACCAACCTGCTTAATCTTAATTACATCACATATTATAACTTCATTGATTTTAACAGAAGTTATATGTCATTCTACAGACTGATGTTCATATTTTGATCCTGTTTCTAACAGATATTTTGATCCTTGCTACAGAAAGTGCCATTCACGCAGTATGAAGTTCAAAATGCATAAAGCTCATTTTGTGTAATTTAAAGTGCCAAATGCAGCACACAAAGTAAGAAAACATTATGACATTAACCATGATTTGTAACAGTTGGCCTTTGAAACAGATCAGAATGGCACTTCTTCAAAGCTATATCTGCTCTAATCAAATATAATGTAAAGCAACAAGGGACTTTCACTCAACTATTTAGAGGGGTGTTTTTAATTATACAATTGAAATATTTCAACTTTATTACACTAGGGAGATTTACATGAGTTTATTATGACTTTATAGACTTGATCTGGTTTAAATTATGAAACTCCTTTATAACCTCCTACATAAAGATCCAGATTAGAATTTCTTTAATCAGCTCAAATGTATAACATTTGAATTAACCATTCTTACAGTGTGCTTTTCCCAATAGGGACTTAATGCACACACACAACATAGGTATATAGATTTGCTCAACAGAAAAACAGTGAAGTAAACGAAGCAAAGGCAGTGTGCAAAGTATGCAAAGGCAGTGACTGATAGGCAACTAGCACTAGGTATAACTTGGGCTGTACCGACTTCTTTTTAAACAGTCCCAGTACTTCAAAGACTAGTTTTGAAAATGGTCTTCTAGATCCACTTGCCACATACATGTCCTCCAAATCACCACAGTAATTCTGTTTCATTAAAACATCAGAACATTTTTTGGTCAAAACTTTGCTTTATCACAAGTCCAATTACTCAGTACTTACCTACTTCACCCAGATTTCCATTGGAAAGAAAAATTAAAAAAAGTATCCTAGCTGTGAAGGTGACTCTTGTAACTAATATGCTGAAATGCATCTGGGGAATCCTGGGTCTGATTAATTTTGAGTGATCTGAGATGCAAAAGCTATGCTGTCAATCAGAGCAGGGCTCGGAGCAGGTTTCTGAGAAGTCTGTACCTCCGATTCTCTGACAAGGGAGTGACACACTGAAGTTTCCACCCCAATGGAAATTTAAGTTTTATAACCTCCTTACTCCTACAAATGAAAAAATTGTCTGTTTAGCTGTGTATGTCCATGTTATAAGAAAGCAGGATGTGTTATATTTTCATTCTTTTAGCTTGATTGAGACACACTTTTTAAGTATCACATTCTGATCAATCCAGCCAGCCATCACAACCACTGGTAACATTATGTGGAGCCTTTTGAGACAAGATGACTAAAAAATAGATGTCAATAGAGTCCCTGTAGAATAGTTTCAAAGGTAAGTAATACTTTGAAAAATCAAAATGGTTAACTAGATTTCATTTTAAGAAAATAAGTGCTAAATATTTTCTGAGAAAATAAGGCTTTGTAAGAGGTCTTATATAGGTAACTCAAAAATTGAGAACCAAAACGGTCTTTATATGTATTTGACTCCTTGACAGAGTGCTAACTGAGATACCTGGATCAAGAAGCCCATGCTTTGAATTCCTGAGTACACACTGCTTCACTGATGTCATGAGGAAAATCCTTATTGTATTAGTTTTACTAAGAAACTGGAAATTCACTTTGGTAGATGATACAGGTCCTACTCTTACAAAGGCAGCAGCTATCATTAAGTCTGACCCATTTGCAAATTACAAAAGAACACAATTTTTGGAGTATCAGAACACAATTACTCTCTAATACTTTAATGTCCAATAGTTCTGCAAGTTAATTGGTCAGTGTATAATATCAGAAATTTCATAGAAAATATTATGCCACAAAGGCTTACAGCATACCATTTTCGCATGAAGAAAACCATCCTTCTCTCCAGGTCTGTCTACGTAGATACAGTCCCTAATTCAACAAAGCACTTAAGCCTGACGTTTAATGCTTTATTTCAGCAGAATTCAAATGCACATGTAAGTGCTTTGTTGAACAAGGAGGGATTTAGGCATATGCTTAAGTACTTCACTGAACTGGGACCATGCTACTATTTATAGAAAGCTTTTTGTTCCGGTTTTATTGTTCAACACTTATATTCATCATATGGCTTTTCCTTCTGTATACCTTCCCCTCACACAGCAAAGCATTCAGGGCTACAGTTTTCTTCCAGAAGTCATAGGTTTAAAATCAGAATGGATATCATAGGCTCCACCAATGTCATATTTCTTTCACCATATTTACACAGAAATATGAAAAAAAAAAAATTAAGCTCAGTCATAGGAAAGTTTTCAAGGCAGAAGTCATATATAATAACAGGTTGAAAAAGCCTTTCCCCCCTGCACTGCAGAAAGCACTCACATAGGAACTAAACACTACTGTATGCACCCGTAAGTGTTCATTTCAACTTCTCCAAGTGTCCTTCAGTGTGCAATACTCCATTCCACAGAGAAATTCAGGCAGGGTCATGACTGAAGCAGAATTTTATTCAACTTGAAAAGACATCAGTGCTGCGCACCCATCGCTGCTGCAGAGAGGCAGACTGCTAACAGGCAGTCAGTAGTGTGTGAGAAGAAAAAATACTTCCAAATGACTTCCAGTTCAACACCAGTACCTCTGTATTTTCATTTAGAAAAACATCTCCTTCCACTGGACCTATCAGCTCATTTTTTAGTGTTAATGAACATATTTTCACAAATCCCTCTTTTAATTAACCAATGTCTTTTCACAGATTGATAACAAAAATTCCACATCTCCCTAAAATCTCTAAATATTATGTCTTGCTTTATTAATGACATCAGTGATCAACTGTTGTTCTTTTATATAACAAATTTATACATGGGGCTTCTATTTTTTACATTTATACACCGATTTTCCAAAGACAGTGCTGTGCTTCTGGAATGCTTGAAAACCTGGTTGGATAAACCTAGTAGGTTTAGTTGACATCCCTCATTTAAAACAGCTGGAAAAGGCACATTTCCATCCAATGCAAGATCAAACATAAGACTCTTTGGGAAGTCAAATGGTTTAAGGGGTAAGGATTCATCTCAATATTTTTTGAGAATGGAAAGAGTAAGGTAAAATGAAAGAGGATAGGCAGACAGTAAAAGACAAAGAAAGAGAAGGAATGATGAAAACAGACGGCTCCTCAGTGATGCGTAACAGTGAAGGCTGCAGCATCGGACGTGCCTGTGCACTGATGGAGGGAGGCTGGGAGGGAAGGCAGGGCACTGCTGTTGTTTCGTTTGATGCAGAGCCCATGCTGCACAGCAGTAACAGCTACTGCATAGCTCACCTCCCACCTCCCTTCCCAAGGAAAACCACCACTGAGCTTTTGCTATGGAAAGCTGGCAGAGAGAAACTCACTTTGCCTCATTCTTCCTCCGCTCAGGGAAACAGGATCTTATACATACTTGTAAATACTTGTACATAAACAGCATCAAAGAAGACTCCATCATCTCTTTCTCATGTAATTGATGACTTTCAACTCTGGCTACCTAGATGCATTGGAAGGGGAAAAATTATCCTGCAAGAGTACATTATTTTCTCAGAGCACCCGAACAACATAACCCAAAGCCACTCAAATCAATGAGAGAAACTTTTCATCATTTTCAGGAGGTACTGAATCAGACTTCAATAATCTTCAGTTGAATTATTAATGGTAACTCGTAAGCCTTTTATACTGTTATCATGGGAAGATTGCTATTAGTCACCAATTTAGAGTGCAATTTTCAAAAACATCCCATTTATAGATGGTCAAATCCCACTGACAAGCCAACAGGAATTAAAATTCTATTTGGCTTTCATTCCTGCCTTTTTAAAAATCCTGCCCTTAATATATTAAATATTTCTACTGTGTTACCTGTAACATTTGACAATCAAGCCATAAATGTTACTTGGAAATGGTCTCTTGACAAGAACACAACACAGTGCTAAGTTTACAAATGTGATATGCCCTCCCTAGAGCAGCATGAAATTTCAACTGAAAGCATATTCTGTTCTAGGCAGGTGGTTCTACTTGAAATGCACTGGTTCTCAGAACAGTGCCTGCAAGAACAACACAAAAAAAACTGATGTCTTCACATAGAGAAGACTTGGTTGTTTGTGTATCCAGAGAACCTGCCGCACTTCACTCCTATTTAACTAAGTAGCTTTAATACTCTTTTTGAATAACAATAGCAATATCTTGCCAATACAAACAGTGCAAATACAACAGTATTTTCTATCCAAATTCTCAGTAGCTTTACAAGTAGCAATGAATTAACCCTTGAAACAGGCAGGTTAGGTGCATACTGTAGCAGTTTAATTATTAATCTGATACAACAGCCCAGCAAAGGCAAGCAACTTGTATGAAGGCAGAAAATGTCCCCTAACAAAGCAAGTAAAAACACAGTCTTAGTTCCCCCATCCCATGCCATAGCCATCACATCCATGCATAGTTTTTAATCTTTGAATCTCCTCCCTTGAGGAGGAAACACATTATATTATCAAGGTGGAGCTGCGCTAACAAGATGAAGGTATGAACATGGAAGACGTTACCAATGCTGTAGTTGTATTTTGTTCTGATTAACAGGAAAGCATTGGCTGAGATTTTAAGGGCAGCAATACATTCCAAGTAAGCATTATCACAAGTCAAGAGAATTCACTAGCATAGTGAAAGGCAGATGTGAAATAAGCACAAAAAAAAGAAGTGGAATTCAGGGCAGCAACTTCAGCAAACTCAGCCAAATGATTTATAACATCTCTTGAAGAGATGACCAAGGAGTTCACAAAAACTGATAGGGATCAACAAAGCCTGTATGAAATAGTGCAACAGATTATCTCAGTGCAGAGAGAATACAGGAAGCATTGTAAGAGACTATTACTGTTAACATCCAGAGTCTTTAAAGGCTTTGACTATCAGAAGAGATTGTACAAAAGGTGAAACAAGAGCATTTAACAACGAACAAGTAGAAAAGAATGTACAAACGTCTCCAGTATGATCCAGGTGAGCAAACACACACAAGGATCAACAACTAATAAGGGACATAAAAAGGCAATAGGAAAAGGATCTATAAATACAGCAGAAATAAGCAGGAGACAAAGATAAGCAGAGGTTCTAGGATTTAATGGGAAAGGAGAGAAAATAACAGAAGGTTAAGAGAAAACGGAAGTATTCAGTACCTCCTTCATATTCTTTTAATGTCTCCATCTAAAGGATAATGAAAAGCAAAAAAAAAATTTCTAAAGTGATTTTTACCAAGACAACAGGACTACAGGCCTAAAGAAAAAAGAACAGGCTAAAAAAATATCAAAAGAAGCCAGATATACTCAGTTTGATAGAGAACGATGAAGTTCACTGCAGAGTACTTCAGGAATTACCTAAAGCCATCCCCGAACATCAGCTATTATATTCAATAATGCACGAAGAAAGGGTAAACTTCCCAAAGGACTGTGGAGAGGCAAACACAGTATGCAACTTCAAAAGGAGAAGCGTGTCTGACTCAAGAAACTGCAAACCAATCCACCTCCCTTTTATAACGAGAAAAATGCTAAAACAAGTTAAATCATCACGTAAGCACATGAAGGATTAAGTGCCTGAAAATAATCAAAATGTCAAACCAATGAAATTTCCTTTTTGATATAGTAACTGACCTACTAAATAAGGAAAGCCCAGTAATAGGTAATTTATACTGGCTACATTAAGGCTTTCAGTAACTGTCCAACATATTTTCATGGGGCTGTAAGGACTGATACAAAATCGCAGTTTAGCAGGAGACTGATAGGAAATTGCAGCTTAGTGGGTGCCCAGTTTCTTAAAAAACAAAGAAACTGCCACACACATTAAAAGTGATTACTCCAATTCACTATCTATGGAATGCAATTTCACATGGCACACTGCAAGAATACATCTCACAGCTCGCTGCATATACTAACAAATTTCAGTAGAGAAAAATGTTTGTGAATTAAGCAGGCAGGGTTCATATCACCTTCAGTCCGCAAGCAGGCAAGATCAAAATTCAAAATAAAACTTATAAAACTTCAATATATTGAAGAACTTGTGGAAAAGTAAACAGTAAGCAGATCAAGTGCAAATCTAGAAATCAAGCAAAAATTCAAAATAGAGATAAGCTGAGTTTGGCTGGAAGGGATCTGGAAGCCACTGTAGACTGTAAGTAACAAATAGTATAACGGGTTTTCTAAAACATGTCATGCCAGGATGTATAACAGGAGTGCTGCACATAAAGTAACCTTTCCATTTTTCTCTACTGTCCAGAAACTTGCAAAACCTGAGTCAGACAAAAGAAGGGGAAAAAAAAATCACAAGAAAGTTTACAGTAAATGCAACTCTGTCTTGTCATATTATTTAGCTAGGGAGCAATAAATGTTAGCAGTGCCAAAAAAAAAAAAAGACAAGAACACTGTTGGGTCACACACAAAAAGCAACATAATATTGTATCTTCTGGAGAAAACAAACCTATTAACACGAACCCTCACAGACCATAACGGCATCTTCTTGTTCCTGTTGCTCTCAGATTCTTTACCATTTGACACAGAATCAGCAGGACTACAGTGTGTAACACATTAATTTTTCAGAGTATTTAACCTTTCAAGAAGAAACATTCTACCTCTTCCAGAATGGTTCTTGTGTCATTTGCATGTTTAACCAAAAATGGGCCTAGTTTTTGTCAGGGCTTTTGGACACTTGGTACTTACTGTAATTAAGAAAACACCAATAACAGGGAATAGATCTTTTCCAGATAAAATTTTGACATTTTGTCTTCATGTAATTATTTTCTACTATTTATAAGCCAAAACTCACGCCAGTCTTCTATTTTTAGTCCACAAAAACTGATTTAAAGCTAGTAAAATACTTCACACATTAGAAAAATGCTGGTAAACGTGGAGATTTTGTGGAATAAAACAATGCATTATAACTGCATTTGAACTTAAGACTACAAGTTCAATGCAGCAAAGCAGTTGTATATACCCCTACTATTGCCACCAATTTGTTTTTCTTGTGTAAGTTTATTTTCAAAACTACCATTTTGCTTTTACTGTAACTGTAGGCCAGCACCTACAAATGCATAGATCAATTTCCTCAGATGACAAAGAATAAAAATCTTCATTTTTTTTTAATAAACTGAATTTACCTTAAGCTTCAGCAATTGCTACCAACAGAATTGCTAAAAAATCTGATGATAACAAAGAACATTTTTCTGCTCTTAATTATCACAAATCTCATTTAATACTGCTGCTTAAAAACATTTTGAGGTGCCTATTAGAATACTTTCTAGGAACCCATCAACCTAATGGGAATTTCCAGTTTGGGTTACAGAGAACATTCCCTGAAAACAAAATTCCTATTCTTTCAATCCTCTTAAACGTTATTAGCCTGTTTAAATAATAACAATATTACAAAAAGGTTTAAAATACCAGGAAAATACCTGGATCACAAAAACTGAAATGCTGGATAGTCTAATATATGGGCCTATTTTGCATGTTCTGCTGAGTACAATCACATCTTCCATGATGGAAGATTTCCTATTAGTGGGAATAAATTCCACTGATGAAGAACCGCTATGCAATAAGCAGGATAGAATACATATGATCAGCAAATACGTTCAAGGTGACACTGTGATTTTTGCACAGTAAAGCTATCCAGAAGCTTGAAAAGTATCTCCTGCTCATAATGAGGTATCAAAAGGAATATGCTAGGTGTTAGCCTCACTGTTAACCACCAAAAAAAGCTCCTATTCATAAGGAAACTCCTGAATCCTAAAGCATTTTAAGAAGTGATACATGTAATATGGAGCAGACATCAGAAGCCGCAGTATTTTTAAGCAATCTTCATCCCTGCTGGATGACTTTGTATTAGACAACTTTTCAGGAAGCTCAATATAAGTTATTTTAAGCTTGTTAATAAATAAATTAGGCTAAAGGTAATTCCCCAACCACTATGGAATTAATGACTTATTAATCTTAGATATATAAATGTTGGATAGAGACAGCTTCTGTATTCTAGGCTTCACACCGCAGTTTTTCAAAACTTGAAATGCACATCCAAGGTCAAACTGCTGCGAAGCTTGGTGGGTGTGAGGGGGAAACGTGATTCAGTCTTGCAGCTCTAAATCCCGTCCCTCTAACAATTATAATCAATCCTTCCTTGACGAATTTGCAAACCCATGTGATGGTTTCCATATATACACACAATGCATACATAATCAGACTGCTATGGGCAGGACAAAGTGCCTCCTTCACAAGAAGCACCAATAAAAGGAAGCAGTTTTGGTTCTGAAAAACCCAGCGCTATTACTTTTTAAAGGTGTTCCACTATACAATGAATAAATTCAAACAAAAAATTCTTGTATTATAACAACTGTAGTACCTAGTACACAGCATCACTGTTGCTGCTCTTTCGCAGATGTTCAGAAATTATACCACAATGTTGCCTTCACAAGTATTTGGCACTCCAAAAACGGCAGGTTCTGGAAGCAGAGCAGTTCTTGGGACGTACGGCCTTGAAACAGGACTGATGGGAAGACTTTAAAATCTGCCAGCAGATTTGAGGCCCTTAGATCAGAGCAGAGAAATAGCTGAAAGCAGATAAATAAGCTTCCACAAGAGAATTGCTATTGAGGCTATGAGGGCACTGACCTGAGCATTCGGACTGAAGAACCTCAGGCTCTTCAGAAATGATGTCTTTTTCTGCAAGCTTAAAGGTATGCAGTGAACCCTCCAAAATACACTTACTATTGTACGTGTTAAATATGTAGCAACTTCTGCCTCCAAGAAACATTTAAAGCCTTTTTGGTTTACATTCCAGTGTGTGGAAGGCGTCCCTGCAGCACACCAGCTATTTTATTTATATGTTACAAAATATTCAAGAATTCTGAATGTAAGGTTTTACATAATGGCCTTTAGGTACAAGTCCATGCTGATGCCTATAGGGTGACCCAGGAAAATGCCAGTTAACAAATCACTTAGGATAACGTTATATTAGATCAAATAAATGTGAAAGAATTGTCACACCTATAAAATGGAAGTCGGAAATATTGAAATATTTCACTACTCAATAACTCCATTTATGGAAGATGAAACTTCTTCCAGAGTAGGCTTTGGCAAAAAATAAGCCTTTCTGATTTAACTGACAATTTTGTAGCATGAATACACTGAGACCAAGACATTTCTCAGCCACTATGACACACGTTACTGTCACATCTGTTATCCTATTACACCTAAATATTAATTGTCCATGCTCACTTTTCCTTTCTCAAAGATTTTAGATTTTTTCTTTTCAGGTAATTAAAACTATTTTACACTTTTGCATTTGCCATTTCTATTCTTAAAATAATCTGCATTTACACTTATCTAGTTAGATTTTACGTATTTTTTCTTTCAAAGGACAACTTAAGTTCCACTTTGAACTTTGCAAATTGCAAACATTTACTGGGCAGTATACATTATACGTAAAGCTTTGTTTTTAATCAGAATTCTTAAGCATGTCTGACACACGCATTCCAATGGTAAGCTTCGTCAGAAGTCTGAACTTCGTTCAAATGTTTATTTTAAAAGATTTCAGCAACCGCACAATTTCATTTAAATGTAAACATTTGTCCCATTCCCAATTGTCTCCTCCACTATCATCTCCCATCAGACTGTCACTAAAACAATCACTTAACTCTTGCACAATTACTCTGCTTTTTCCTCATGGTCAACAAGATTATTTTCCCCCAACTGCATTCATCATCCTGCACCTATTTTGAAGCTACAATGCAAGTTTTAGGGTATTTTGAGTATCAGAATTTTCTTTTTAACCTCACTTGCTATATTTTAAACTGCCTGTTGTATGTTTTGGACAGATAACCAGAATACGTAAGTTTTGTTGATGCAGATAAACTCTAAGATAGCACCGAGAGGATTATCTATATTCAAACAAATAGTCCTACTTTCTAGCCGCATTACTAAAGTTACTGTGGCAAGTGATCTGCAGCGCTTTATTCTTAGCTAACGGAGGATAAGGAACCAGACAAACGCACCAGGTTTGACTCAGCTACCTACAAAGAGGTAGCTAATGCTATCTGAGGTGCCCTATTGTGTCCCATACATGACGTGGGACATAGCAAAGATTCACAGCTCTCTGAGGCCATGCAAAAGGCCAGGAGGGGTACCATGAGGCATCTCAAATGACACCAAACACCTATTTGAGGAAAACTAACCCAAACTCACTGGCTATTATAATGGTCCATTCACTCTCCCCATTGCACTCCTCCAAAATGAATCCTATCAAGGTGACAGCATTACAGGACACCATGTAAGTACACCCATTATCTCCCCATGGAACTTTTCAAAAACAATAAAAATTTACTTAGCATAATCAGGAAACAGGCAATTGAATGGTTAAAATATATGATTTGCATAGAGAGACACACCAGAAATTTGGATTGATATAACATTCAATAGCCTAGATAATCAAGAGGTTGTGGTCCTAGATTTGTACATGTGAGCAAAAGACAATACTAGCAATGACATAAGAAAACGAATTAAAGGTAACATAATACCTTGCATTCATTCCATTAAATGTTAAAGTGAAAATGTTAACACTGTCACTAAACTAAACATTTAATACATATTATTTTGCTTTAGGAAGAACGTACAACAATGCTCACTGAAAATGGCGCTCAACGTTAGATCATAAAGTCATCGAAAAGAATACTGAACTAGTTTATTAGCAAAATACACATACATACACAAGCAACTGCTTCTTCTCATAAAAGTAATGAAAATGCTGAATTCTATTTGGGCCACCACATGAAAATTAGTCACGTGTAGCTGAGTGGACAGGATCAGAAATGAACTTGCGAATGTGACGGTATGCACGCAGTCCCACTCTGTTTCAGAGAACTGCTTATGCAACTAAGGGCTTGAGGCATCTACCAGGAATATATCAGTATTCTTTAAAAGATTTCTTTTTATTGCCTGAGAATTGAGTTACAGCAGTGTCAATTTTCACACTGTTTATAAACTTACATTTTAGTTTATTTCAGCAGCAGTGAAGTCCTATTCTACACCATTGCTTTCAGCTTGCCTATCTTCCCAGCACCTTATCTTGGCATCCATGCTTCTCAAATATCACCTTACTACAAAATACGCTTTAAATAAAAAGAAAGTAAAGAAAGTATTAGCACAGGATTAGGTTATGTCGGTGTAATGTGATAAAACAGCACAACAATAAAGGAAAAAAATACAAGCAAAAATGATCAGCAAGACATACACAGAAAGAAGTAAACTTTTTGACAGTTTAATTAAGTAAAAGAGAGATTTCCTCCACCTATAATACAACAGGCCTTTCAAAGATACATACATTCCTTCTCTCGCATTTCTAGTGCAGTCCCCAAATCAAAATTTTAGAAAAATAATCCATTATGTTCAGTGACGATATGACAGCACATCTTGACGACATTCGTGCAAAGGTGGTGGCGATGGGGACTCCAGCAGACACCTCAGCCGGGATCCAGGGGCACCTCGGCGGTTGCTTTACTGCGTGACCCAGGGAAAGTTACCTCCCGCCGCAGTTTCTCTCGGGCTCTGAGGTACTCTTAACACTTCACTGGAGTACTGCGAGGCTTTGAAAACTACTGCTTGGAAAACATATTTAAATCCCCCAGTGGGAAGAAAAAAAACAAAAAAAAGAAGCCCCGACCCTGCCGTACCAGAGCTCAGATGAAGGCGCCAGAGCTGGGCGAGTTCCCCGCCCGTGGACACGGCGGCGACGGCGCTCCCGAGGGGCTTCTCCTTCCATCAGCTCATCACCTCACGCAACCCAGCCGAGGGCGCAGGACTGAGGGGCATAAACCTCCTTCTAACTCTCTCAAATCAGTATTTTTAAGAAGAGCGTCACCTTCGGAAACTTGGCGCCTAGAGCCCGTTCCCGGGGATGCTCAGGCTTCTGCCGGGGGCAGGGCTGCGAGGACCGTTGTACCTCGGACGGGCCACCGCTGGGCTTGACTGCCGCCACCCCGCTCCCAGCCCGCGGGCTTCCCGAGCAGGGCACGGGAGAGCGCGGTCACCCCTGCCCGCCGCCGCCTGCGCGCTCCTATTCCTGTCACTAAAGAAACCGCCCGGCTTCACACGGACGGAGACCGAAGGGTTGCGTGAGGTGATTTTACCCTGCGGCAGCGCAGCCGGCTGCCACGCAGCCTTCCCGTCCCGCAGAGCGAGCCCTCGGCAGAGCCGTCTCCATTCACCGCCCGAAAACATCCTTCAGCCGCTGCCCCCGGCACCCCTCGGGACCGGGCTTACCCCCGGCGGGCTCCCGCCACCGCCGCCCCAGGCAGCGCTCCCCCGCCGCCCCCCGCGCCTCAAGGTCACCTCAACGCGGGGCAGCCCCCGGGGGTCGCTGCTCCCCACAGTCCCCACGCGCCGGCGGAGCCGGGCCGCGCCGGGCTCCCGCTCCTACCTGAGCCGGCGAGCGGAGCCGACAGGAGCGCTGAGGCGGCCGCTGTCCCCTCAGCGGCGGCGCCCGGGGAGTCGGGCCGCGCACGGCGCCTCCCTCCTGCGCCGGGCCGCTGCGCTGCGCTGGGCGGCGGCGCTCCGTCAGACTTAGCGGGGCCGCGGCGAACGGGGAAGCCCTGGGGAGGAGCGGGGGGGAAGGCGGGCAGCGCCTCTCCCCTCCCCGCAGAGGTGCCGGCCCCAGCGGAGCCTCGCCTCCCCCGGCAGGGCTGCGGCTCCCCTCAGTGGGGAGAGGCCGGCGCCGCGCCCAGCTCCGCCGGGGCTCCAGGGGGCGCGCAGCGGCGCCCCCACCTCAGCGCCTCGGCCCTGGCTTCCCGCCCAGGGCACCCCTCAGGGCTGGGAGCCCGGCGGAGGAGCGCTGGGGCCGCGGCAGGGGTTAGAAGGCCGGAGAAGGGGCGTTCTGAGGGAATGTGGGGGTCCCTGGGGACGCGTCCCCCATCCCCTCCCTCAGTTTTATACTGTTAAGTTACTACGTTAACATCTGTCTCTCGCGCCGCGGGTGCTCGCAAGATGTCGGGGCACTGGCGGGAACTGCGCGGAGACACCGTGCAGGTGAGGGCGGCTCTGACCCCGCCTCAGGGAGAGGGAATTTCATCGCGGCTGGCTCTAGGAAAGGTTTATCAACACCGCTCCATTTTCTTTTTCTTTTTTGTTCATACTCACAGTTTTCGGTGAGAATTCTCTGAAATCGCAAGGGGAAGGCCTGACACTGATTCTGAGAGATGGAGAGCCCTGCCCTGGGACACAGGACGTGTGGCAAAAATGTATGTATATTTTCACTTTATGAAGGAAGTACAATGTACAGATGATATACATTACATAGACTGAGGAATTTACCCTCCAGTATTAGACAATTAGTCCAAAAACCCACCACAACAGAAACTGGAAGATACTACTTCTCCTCACAATATTGCCAAAAAGAAGATGGCATCTTTGAAACATTGCCAGAGTAGTTAATGTTGGATATTGAACCAAACCTTCCTGGTTTTACACATAGGCTTAAATTAGATTTCATCACGGTTCTGTTGCACCATACAATCTTTTTACCATGACAGTTAAAACCCGTTACCGAATGTCTCCAAAGCTGTACAGAAATAGAGCCAATTTTGAAGAGCAGAAAAAAGATTGGTAAATGGGATGGATTTTTTGTTTGGTCTAAAGGATTCCTACACATCACACAACACCTGTGTGTTTTGCTAAAGCAAACCACACTAGCATTTTACTTTGCAAACTGGAAATCTTCCACCAGTTATTGATGAATAACAGGGCTGGCCGGGCCTGCTTGTTTGAGAGCTGATACACTGTTAATTATATTCTGATTACTATCTTGGCTTCTTCTTTAACACCATTTAAATGCCAGTTTTAACCTTATCTCAGCAAGAACTTAATGAAAAAGTAGGACAGCCAACTTAACAAAAGTACAAATCCCTCCACATCTTTTAAAACTATTTTTAACTTATTTAAAACCAGGAGAAGGCTGTGACCGTATTTTTGTAGTGCTTTCAGACAAGCTCATTAGCAAAATATAGACTTGTAGTTCTCACCAAGTTCAGTTACTAGTTTTGGGAAAAAAATTAGAAACCTGTAACGATTCTGCAAATATCTAGATTAGTTTTCTTATTTGATCTTAAACTACATGTTCACTGTCAACTGAGAATCAACATTTCTGGTGCTTTCCCCTGCTACATCTCTGTGGGTCATGATGAAGATCAAACAAACAGAGAGAAAAACTAATCAAGAATAGCAACATTTCTGTTTTGACAATGCTTAGAAAGATGGCAGAGAAAGCCTGAATGAAATGTTTACAAAAATAATCATGCAAACATTAGGTAAATGTGGTGCTATTTTCAGCTTGTGCTTATTAATCATTTAAAGCAGATGATTGGAGTACCATTTGAAAAGCATTAGATGTGCATTCTGACTAGCTGCATGCAAACACATTTGGCTGATAATTCTGTGCTGCATAAAATCATTACATCCTACAGACTGTTTTCACAAAATTACTGAATTCCACACACAACCACACCTGTTAAAGTCTAAGTATCACAGTGCAGAGCTCAGGATTTAAATATTACACAGAAGGACAGTTTCCAAGCATATGATTCGTCGCATCATAGCATCCTCAGCTGGTCAGCTACTGCAGCTGGGACTAATAAAGCCAGAGCAGTACAAACAAAATTATTACTTTCCTTGCCTCCTCTCCATCTTAAGCTGTTTAGCCCCTGTGGCTGATTTTTTTAAATCATGGTGAAATAGCAGACGTACATGGCTGTTTATCACTTGTGATAAACAATGAATGACAGGGCAGCTTTCTTCATTTTAATATCTTCTGCCTATAAAAAAATCTTTTCTCATGTAAAGTCATACAGAATTTCTTAAGTTTCTGACAGCTTTGGAAGCTATCCTCATATTTTTATTGAAAGCGTCTCCATTTTCCTTTGGAGATCTCTTTCTTTTTACTACAATATTTGCAGGAAGTCAACCTCTTATGTATAGGTTTTAATAATACTACAAGATAAAGCATGATGTTAACAGTAACAGCATCAACTAATCTACTATAATTTAACACTTCTCAATGTGTTTTGGAGACTAGGACCATTCGCATGATGTTTTTCCCTAAAATTCATTACACATGCTCTCACCTAAGGTGAGGTTTAGATATTCCTTTAAATTCTTACTCATTTTCCTGGTTAATGGGGGAATATATGCATAGTGGAGGTAATACTTTCTCAAAAGAATGTAAAGGAGCAGAGATCATGTAGTCACCAAACACTTCAGCACTATGCTTGTCTCAAGTTTGAATAACCTAATAGTGGATTATACTTGTCAGACAGTTCTCAGGTTTCAGCTTCACATAATTTTCACAACCTAGAGCTTAATTTCCACACTAACAAAACAGAGGATGAATTTCAAGGAAATTTTAAAAGGAGGGGATAATGGATGCAAATTCAACAACTCATAGTTTGGCTGTATAATGTTAGAATGAAATAGCTATTCATATTTCAGCATCCTTTATGACACTTCTAAAAATAGATGTGTGTATTAAAGCACATAACTCTGATGTTTTCATATCATATATATCATAACATCTTCCATCTCAAGGAATCCTTATATACTTACAGAGTTTACCTTTGAAGTGTTGTTGGTGCCAAATGGCAACACTAAGAATGAAAGTGAGGGATACTTGATCTGCCAAAAATGTAGTAGTATGTAGATTAACAGAGCAAAGTGCAATCGTAAAACCTGTCATCATTCTTTACAAAGCGGGCAGAAATGTTGTACAAGGAGTTGTTATACAACAGTACAGAGCTTTGTGAAATATGAGGACCCAGAAGGATATTTGGAGCAAACACATTTGACTTGCAGCCATGAAGTCCTACTCTTTTATAACGAATTCGGACATTTAATTACCAGAATGTTCAGACCCAGCCTTAGTTGCTATTAAGAAAAAACTCCCATGGTATCATATGCCACCAAGCTATGGCATAAGTCCAGCATCTGATACAGTAGAAAGCATATCCCTGTGAATTGCCAATGTGATCTCCTGCAGTAATTTCACACCCTCACATCACAGTTTCCCAGTGAAAAGCCAACCATTCCTAAATCTGTATTGTTTTTAAGAGCAAAATAATGTCAGACAAAGGCTGTGACAGTAACACATTTTGTGACATTACTGGGAAGTTTTGTAGCAGTCGGTCTGAGGAAGTTGCTTTTTGCATTTAACGTTTCAATGTCACATGTACTACTGGAGAAGACTAGGAGAAGGTAACAAAAATCTGCCCTCTACTTTGTTAAAAAAAAAAAAAAAGTTGACCAGAGGATTATTAGATATATTGGCATATTCTGCAGCCATCATTTCACAGTTCTTGTTCAGTATCAAAGCAAAAATAGTCAAATGCAAAGTGCATGTTATATTTGCGCTTACATGAAATGACCTTGATATGGCATAGCTTCAGCTCTGCAAAAAGTAGAAGGACTTCAACATCCACCTGGTGTTAGCAGCAATTGTATAGGCCAGGCAGAGGGCCTGGACAAATTTCCTTTGCTGACCCTAGTCATCCTGGCTAGAAATAAGATTGACTAAAAGTTACCAATTGATTTCTCTATAAAATAAATCTGCTGCCTCACTGGCAAAAAGAATTCTCAAATGATAAGTAATTTATTAAACTTGACATAAAGTTGATGGTCTTGCACCCAAAAGCACTTAGTCAGAAATGACATAAAAGGCTGTTTTCTGCAAAATTTAGAACCTGATGGGGGTGTCCACAACACCTTTATTCTAAAAAATAAACAAACTCCCCTACCCAACAACAAGAAGCCTGTAAAAAGAGCATACAAAACCCACTACAACAAAAAAGAGTCAGAAGAATATGGCAAATGGAGAGAACATATTATGATTGTATATTTTCTGTAAGGACTACCAGTTAGTTTGCTAGGTGCATAATCTGACTCTGTCATAATCTACTGAAATAATGTATATAAATAGGAGCAGAATAACCTTTTTTACCCCTGAACTCATTAGCAGTTACAAAACTCTTTTATATGCATGGAGTAAATTGTGAGAAAGAACTTTTTGGAATATTCAGACCTTTTTGCAACACACTGAGACAATCCTCTAAAGTTATGCAGCAAGTCTGCTTTAAAAAAATCCCAAATCCTATATAACACCCATTTCACAGATTACTGTGAGAAATCAGTTAGCAAAATTAAAAGTTTTAGTAAGAATGGCATCATTTTAAGAATGAGTTACATATTTTGTTGTATTTATTTATTCACAAGAAAGTACATGAGGGAAAATGCTCAAGTGGACACAGTATTGAATTAAAAACCCTGAAAACATTGTAGATGTGAGAAACAAAAGTGAACTACTGAATGTTAAATCACAGCACAGTTCTTTTACAGTTCAGAAAAAAAAATAAATTTTAGCTGTATTTTGAGGACAGTAGTCATAATCACAAATCATCTCCTCAAACACGGTTCTTTTCTTTTGATATTTCAACTATTTGTTGGACTTTGTTTTCCGAAAAAAAATATTGGTAGAGTGGCATAGGCAACAGTTTGCATAATCCTTAGTGCTAGTAACAAAGATTTTGAATGTGGAAGATAATTAAATCCTTGGACTTGTGATGTGGGTCATTTCAGAAGTAAAGAGTAAAATCCAAAAAAGCAGTGAAAACAAAGCAGCATCTAAAGGTCAGTACTGGAAAACAAACTGAGTATTGGCAAACTTGTCTCAACATTCCTATAATTTTAAAAGTCAGCCCTTCCTTTCTACAGCTGTTTCCCAAGGGGAAATAGAATAGTTAATTCAAATAGTAGTTGTCATCAATGGTTTCAGTAGAAATTTCCAGAAAAAATACTACACAAAATTCCTAAAAGAAAATATTTATTGATAACACAGAATTCATGTTGCAAACGAGTGGATTTAGCAAGGCAAACAGAATCTAGACATGATCCCAGTGGTCATTTTATAAATACCAGATTTAGCTGGCTGCTGTTTGGGTAAGAATAATTCATTTGCTTTGAGCATAATAACATTTTAAAATATCTTCTTTGCATTGAAGGCTGTAAACTACATTCATGCTTTTTTTTTTGGGAAGCCCACTTACCTTTCGTACTAAAACTCTTAATAAAAAACAGCACAAGGGCAAGGCAAATCTGCCAACTTGCATTTTAAGCAAGTGATTGCTTAAAGTCATAGATGCCAGGAAAAACAATCAGGAAGCCCTTGGATCCACTCAGGAGACCTATGTCACTGCAAAAGGAAGTTAACGATGTTGTTAGACTGCTCTGCAATTTATCAACATTGAAGTCTGCTTTTTCACTTTTTCAGCTTCTGGCCAAAACTTCTGCTAATGACTATAGTACCAATTTCTCCAAAGGACTCTATAAATAGTCACTTCGAATTCCTTAGCAATTATGACAAATGAGCTCTGAGGTGAGATGAACATAAGCATTCCTGTCAGACATGGACACACTCAGGTACCTCCAAGCCGACTTGCAAATTAATCCCACAATTACCAGCATGCTTGATATGATGTGGTGTCTCAGTAGTTTATGTGGTTAACTGCATATGGAAATGGCAGCAAGACAGTTCATATTCTGAGCATGTACAGCCCTAACATTTGTGTGTGATCTCACCTCCAGGCTTTAATTCTTCAAAGATTGGGTTCTTACCAGGATCTTACCTGTACATTTAATATATCCCTGTGATTATATAGGCTCATCTTCATTATACTGAACTATAGTGCTGAAGTTTGGAGCATTCTTCCTAGACTCCAGAGTGTGTGTATGTACACACAGACATACACCCACACACACGTATATAAACCAATGAAAAGAGAAGTAAGTACATCCAGGTGGCATTCCTGGTCTCCTAAGACCTCTTCAGTATCACCATTTGAATCTTTCCATTACCTGGGGAGGTATTTAAGGTGACTACACACCTCAAGTAGGCACTTTAATAAGATTAATCTCTTACATTGTTTTATAATTAAATCCATATATCTGTCTAATGATCTTGGACATGTATTCTAGTGATGAGCACAAACAGCAGGAAGGAAAAAATGCAGACATGGAATACATTATGGATAGAAAAAGTACAAGCGTTTTTTTTTTTTTCGTTCAGCTTTTTGTTTTCTTGTAGCATTTCAGCAACATACTGATTCATATTGATCTGGAACTTCTAGGTAAAAAATTAGTCCTAGCTTAAAACTACTTTTAGTTTTTTCTCAGACAGTAAATTCTGATTTTATTTGCATCAGCACAAATTTATAGGGTCAACTGATTACCTGTGGTGGGCTCCATCCTAAGAGAGGATGGACTTACTGGAGCTAGTTCAGAAAAGGGCCAGGGAGAGGTTTAGGGGACTGGAGCATCTGTCATATGGAGAGGCTGAGAGCACTCGAGACAAGAGAAGGCTTGAGGGGAGGGGATTTTAGTCGTGTGGCTAAATTCCCAATGGCAAAGAATAAAGACGACAGAGCCAGGCTCTTCTCAGTGGTGCCCAGTGACAGGGCAAAAGGCAATGGGCACAAACTGAATTCCAGGAAATTCCATCTGAACATAAAAAAAACCCCACCCAAAACAAACAAAAAACCCCCACCCCCACCTATTTTTTTACTGTGAGGCTGGTCAAACAGTGGCAGAGATTACCCAGAGAGGTTGTGGACTCTCCATCCTCGGAGATATTCAGAACCCAACTGGACACAGTTCTGGGTAACCTCCTGGAGTTGAACATGCTTTGAGCAGGGATGCTGGAGGTGCCTTCCAGCCTCAACTCTTCTGTATCCTATACAGATGAACGAAAATAGCCTCTCTTCCACCACCCTTATTGAACAGATTTGTTGAAACTTCGTTCTTATTCATATCACTGAAAATTGTCATTTAAAGTTTTAAACTTGATCTTTACTAGCAACAACAATTTACTGACAAAGAGCATCCAAACCACAGTATCACTCAATCTAAGTTTCTACATGACTTTTAATTAATCATGGATCTGCAGAAGGATGAATTTTATTTTAAAATGCTTTTGTGGAGTGACCTGAGTTTTTCCAGACTTACTGATGCTAGAAATACTATCTTATCTCTAGCGTTGTCTGGTGATGAATGGATCAAAACTACCTTGGAGACAGCGTTTGACACAGAATACCAATACATTGCACAAAAATATCCTGCCTAGCCACCCACCCCCCAAAGATTTTGGATATAATTACCTCTTAGAGATGGTTTAAACTTTTTCTTTTATATATATATGTGATATCCTACCACAAACAAGTCATTAGGAGAAGTATTATTCTCTTAAGATGGAATTTGCATGTTTTAGGTTTCTCTGCAATGCCTATGCAAATGATATTTAGCTACTAGTCTGCTGTTGCTTCTGGACTGATGCATATTCTATCCTCATTTAAAAACACTACCTAATGAGGCAAATATTATTTTATATATTACAATTTATATATCTCACCAAAATAAACAAGATTTTCTGACTGAATAGCAGAAGAAAAGAAATCTGATGTGCTGTATTTCCTGAGCATGGCAACTGAAAAGGTTACTACATGCAGCTAGCTGTCCTAATTATGCCTAGAAAGCTTGGATCCCAGCAGCAAGAACAAACTAGGATATGTCAGAAAACAAAAGCTACAATAATATTTGGAAAGATTGTGGTGAGTGGTCTGCCAGTCCTTCTGTGGTGGCTTGCTAAAGCAGTTCTGGGATAGCTAGTAAGGCTAAAAGGTCCCCGAGTCTTTCAGAAATCCTCATTTGCAATTCGGTGAGCTGTTCTCTCCAGGAATGAACAGGTTGGGATGAGCATCAAGAATTTCTCCCAACTACCTCTGTTTAGTCCAGATTCTTTCCTTACTTTCTCTGTTGATGAAGAAAGGAATGGGGTATTTGCACAGGTGGACTGTTCTGTTAACAGCAGGAGGAGGCAGGCAGGGCTAGGTCTCATATATGTTATTACTGCTTCCTCTCTAAGTTTTCTACTGTCTCTGCTTTTTACCAGCAAATCTTCATCCATTCCTTAAAACTTCTCAGAGACTACGTACGCATATTACTTCCTTTTACTGAACTGCAATGGCATATATTAATCAGAAACTCTATACTAAAGCAGTAATTATTGCAAAGCTCTACAATTATAAGGGGGTGTTGGAGTAGATGTACTTAGCACAGATTAATGTGCTTTTAATTATATAACTTACTGGGATCTGAATAAAAATGAAGCTATACAGTGGTATGCTCTTTGAGTTGGCAGTTGTAGTAGTTTCTCAGTGGTAGGCATACATGACAAAGCTTCACCAATATCTCATCTTTTTCGCCCCTCTCCTATTCATTTATCATATGGTTACATAAAAACAGCAGGGAAATGAATTATTCATATTTTTTACCACACTGAAAAGTTAATGAAAAGTTAAATACAACTTACGTGTGTGATTGCACAAAGCACTTATTTGACCTTGCTAAGCTTTAAAAGGCATTCTAAGATTAGCCTGGCATGTATTTCAAGTGTACAAAAAAATACAAAATTGGTTCTTAAAATGCTAGTACAGACTGTTTCATGCCTAAATCCTCATTATGTTCAGTGTATTTATAGGAAATGACTCAACTTTTAATTGGGTAAAGACAAGTAAACCCTCCTTTCTTGGGGAAAAGTGGCGCTCATATATTCAGATGCTACCTCGTCAAGCTACAACCTTCAATAAATCATGTTTTGCATAGGAATGAACAAAGACTATGTAAATGTTTCCATGTACCAATTCTTGTCAAAGTGATTGTGAAACATTGCAGCATTTTACAGTTGAGCAAATGGGAGGGAGGGGACAGAAAAAGGTGAAGAAAGGGAAAGAAAACCCCAGCCCTTCCACCCGGTTCCATTTCAGGATTGGCATGCAAGCTTGAAAGCTCCAGAAAGCCCATGATGACACTTTCATACTCCAGCTCACTTTTGCTTTTCCATTCCTTACATCACATTTTAATGTTAGGCCTTGATCCTCTTATTAGCCACAGGGGAAAGCAAATTACATGCAAATGAATAGAGATACTAAGGGTAGAACAAATTCCCATACTTCCAGCAATACATAAGCAACACAGAAATAGAATATGTTTTATTCTATACTTTATTTCCTGTTCTTGTGTAGCAATGGAGAACATGGCAGCTCAAGATCTTACGCACCATGCTGTACCAATTCACCATCCCTACAAGGAAGACAATGGTAAGAGTTGCTTCTATTTATCCATTTGTGGAGATCAGTGATAAGTGGGGTTCCTCAGAGGTTGGTATTGGGACCGGCGCCTTTTAACATCTTTGTCAGTGACACGGACAGCAGGTTCAAGTGCACCCTCAGCAAGTTTGCTGACGACACCGAGCTGTGTGGTGTGGTCAACACGCTGGAGGGAAGAGATGCCATCCAGAGGGACCTGGACAGGCTGGAGAGGTAGGTCCATGCAAATCTCATGAAGTTCAACAAGGGCAAGTGCAAGGTTCTGCATATAGGTCGGTGCAATCTCTCAAGCGCAACTACAGGCTGGGTAGAGAATGGATTGAAAGCAGCCCTGAGGAGGAGGACTTGGGGGTGTTGGGGGACAAGAACCTTAATACGAGCTGGCAATGTGCACTTGCAGCCCAGAAAGCCAACTGTGTCCTGGGCTGCATCACCAGCAGCATGACCAGCAGGTCAAGGGAGGGGATTCTCCCCCTCTGCTCTTATGAGACCGCCCCTGCAGTGCTGTGGCCTGAGGGCCCCAGTACAAGACAGACATGGAGCTGTTGGAGCAAGTCCAGAGGAGGCCACCAAGATGCTCAGAGGGCTGGAGCACCTCTGCTGTGGAGACAGGCTGAGAGAGTTGGGGTTGTTCAGCCTGGAGAAAAGAAGGCTCTGGGAGACCTTAGAGCAGCCTTCTAGTACCTAAAGGGGCTACAGGAAAGCTGGAGAGAGGCTGGTTACAGTGGCAGAGAGTGACAGGATGTGGGGTGATGGCCTTAAGCTGAAGGAGAGGAAATTTAGATTAGCTATTAGGAAGAAATTCTTCCCTGTGAGGGTGGTGAGGCACTGACACAGGTTGCCCAGAGAAGCTGTGGCTGCCCCTGGCTCCCTGGCAGTGTTCAAGGCCAGGTTGGATGGGGCTTTGGGCAACCTGGGCTGGTGGAGGGTGTCCCTGCCCATGGCAGGAGGTGGGAACTAGATGGGCTTTGAGGTCCCTTCCAACCCAGGCCATTCTGTGATTTGTGAAATAGAGGCAATAGTTTAAAGAGTTGAAAAAAAAACATACTTAATTTGATAGTTCTAAGAAGTTTCAAGGTCAGATATTTAGATATTCTACTTGAGATATAAAAGAATTGTTTCATTAATTTAGCTCTGCTTTGCTGAGAACTCCTGGACTAAGTTTCAGCCTTAGCTGTTAAAGGCATTTTAGGTCTTTTTTTTTTTTTACTAACAAGCTTTATCCAAAGAATGGGAGGATGAAGGATGTTACACTGTTGTGGCTCAAAATGGTGAATATAGATGAGCATGGGAAGTGATTTTTAATATCATTGTTATATTAAGAAAAATAGACTATCCAACAGAAAACCGTGACACTCAGACAAGTGTACACATAACAACCACAGTTCTCATCTCAAATCTTCACTACTTTGCTATTGACATTAAATCCCTAAGATTAATAAGATCACATACTAAACTTAAAAATATTTTTATTTTGGTGTAAATACTCACTTTCCTTGATAAAATCTGTATCTCCACCTGTACACCCTTTTGGTTTGTACTCAAATTGTACTGCATTATTATGGAACTCCTGATTTCTGAAGTATAAACTCCCTGGTAAAGCTACATATATCTGACCAACAACTATAAAAACTTGTTCTCCCAAATGCATCCCTTTGTATCATGTTCTCTATTTTTGCCACCTCCAAATTAATATAACACATTGCAGCTTTTTTATGGTTTTAGTATTAGCCATTTGTTCATCTGAAAGCTGAATTTAACCCAAAATTCAACAGTCTGCTGATTAAGTGGAGCATCTTACTGAAAGCAGACAGCAATTCTTCCAGAGGTACATGGGCTTTCTACTACGCTCAGAAAAAACAAAGTGCCACTTTTCATTTTCTTTGGAAAACCACTAACAGGTAAGATTTGTCTGCTTCAGAAACCACCTCTTCTTCACCATAGTACTGAGGAGTTGTGATCACTCACCAGCGCTCCGGCAGTGCATCCTGCAAGAATCTCTTGACTTCCTTAAATGAAACAGTTGTTCAACCGAGCTGGTCTTCAGAGAACATTGGTACAGCTTTATTTTTGAAAGACAGGAACTAGGATCTTTATTTTTGAAGCAGAAAATGGTTGAGTTCTAGTTTGAAATGATCTCTTACATTCTGTAATGGTAGGCTCTGTCTCCCTCTAGGTTCATCATTACCTTTAATGGTCAGCAGGGAAGTCTTGGTTGCCAGTTTTATGATGCTGAAATCAAAATCAAATAAGAACAACTACACTTTATGCAATAAAGCTGTGCTCAGATGACTACTTCAACCATTACTGACATTGATATCACCACTTCGACATTGTGATTTCATCGTGTCCTAAATTCTGGCTCTGGGGAGCGATTCCTTTCCAGCACAACCAGTGTCATAGATAACCTTTCATTGCTGACATACATGCTACATGGCTGCATTTTATAAGTGCAATGGCCACATTTATGTGGACAGAGACAAGGTGGTACTCTGAGAAAGTCTTTCCAGGTTAGGGGATATATTCAACAAGGCTGGAAGAGTTTCTGAACCAGTTCTGGAGTTTTGTAATAAGAGACCTGAGCAGGTAGAAAATTCTGTTTACCTTACAGCTCTACACTTTGTTTAGACCCAAAAAGGGATTAATTTGCCTTCTTAGCACCCTAAAACCATCTGCTTCAGGAGACACTCTTGCAATAAAGACTGCACATGGTTCTGTGGCCTTATCTGTGCTTTCTCTTCCTTATATACAATTGCACGTAAATCTTTCACTTTGTTCCGGCTTCATTCCTTTTATCTTCCCCCTCTCCTATTATAATGGAAACTATTGAATTAACACGCTGTTAGTGACTCCTGGGTCAGTTTCTCTATTTTTGTTTAGACATCATATAACAAAGATTAATTTGAATTCAGGCTCTGAATGGCAGCCTTGGGAGGAATATAACAGACAGAGCCAATACTTTGCTACTGAGCTAAGTAGAAAGCAGGACAAGACTTACAGACTTCAAGTTAATGTATTCACTTCTAAAAAGGCAAACCTACAAAATAATCAGCATATTTCTTCACCTTAAAATAAATCATGGGTTTGGATTTTTTTTCCCCTCAATGACTTCACTGTTCAGGTCATATATGCATGATGTAATTAATGAGTAAAATCACAGTTTCATTTAGCAACTCACGCACATCACAAAAATAATCTGCAAGTAGGAATTAACTCAGGACAGACCAAGAGCCAAGTCTTCAAAGAGACCCTTAACATTTAAAAATATATACATACATTACGGAACTGTCAGCTGCAAAATGGAAAACAGCAAAGTAACATGACTACCATTCTTAAGTTCAAAGTGTGTCAGTGATGGGGGGGTGTGTGTGTAAGATATTAAGATTGGAATCCCAGCAGCAGTCACCATGTTTGTGCCTTTCAGGTTCAGCACAGAGACAAGTCCGGCTTAAGAAACATAGCTTTGAGTCTAATCATCCTTCGAGTCCACACAGAAGGAATTGGAAAAGAAGGGCAGGAATGAAAAAAAACCACTGTGCAGCCAGTTGCCAAAACACACTCACAGTGAAAGAACAATGTTGCCATGAGCATCCTATCATCGCAGAGAAAGACGGGAAAGGGAAGCAATGCTTTGTGATTCTTAGTGCTCTGCTGTGCAACTTCAGGTTAGTACATCTCCAAAGAAATCTACCCTAATTATAGGCCTGCACATCCACAAAGAGACCAGCTGAAAACAGCATTTTACACAGGAACAGAGGTCAGTGCTAAATATTCAACAATTTTGTCAAACTCCGTTTTGATAAGATTGTTGTCATTCTTCATGATACGCCTTTTGTATTTGTATTTTGTATTTGATGACACCATCAGAAAAATGTCATTTGGACACAGATCACTAACTCTACATTTGTAGTACCTTTTTGTAGATTTTTCCCATCTTTTAATGATGTATGTTACTGGTTCTTTGCTGTTTCCCTTGGGGGAAGGAGGACATCTATTTGGATTATGTATAGGCTGAAATAGCCAGTAGGTTTTTTTTGGCTAATGTACAGAACTGATAAAGCAGAGATTCACAGGGCAGTGGCTGTACTCAGCCATGGAGTGGGAGAGATTCAAGGTCTTCTGTAAAACTGAAATTCAGAACTCTATATTATCAAATGCAGAAAGTCGAGCACCGGACATAGGTTAGAAAAAAATACTGATCCTGTGATGCTGACCATCAATACACTTGAAACATCACAAATGCAGATGTTCTGATACCACACCATCTTCAGTGATTACATCCTCACATAATTACTGTGTAAGAGACATTACATGGCTCTTTTTGACATTTTTCTTCAGACATACTCCATTTTTCTTTAATTGAATTTTAGAATGGGGAAAATAGAAAGTCCTGTGGCTGTTCACCAGTTAATCTGCTTTGGTAGTTTTGTGAGTTTATGCCACAGAGGAGGGCAAAGCAACTGAGAAAGACATTTGAAAAAAAGGCCATAAAAAAGAAAGGATAAGTGAACCCAAGACACTTTTCTGTGCTAATTCGTTTGGAGAATTAAGACCAGGAGTAAGCTCCTCCCAAGTCCACAAGACTAATAGTATCATCTAATGATTTGCAGTATAAGCTAAATGTTCCAGTTTGACTTTGTCCTCTTCATTGCTTGTTGGGGAAAGTACCCATCCCATACATAGATAAATATAACCTGTGTTGTTTTGTTTGTTTGTTAAATCCCCTTTCTGTGCCTTTAATACAGTCACTTTCATTCCTTTGACAGAGCTGATCTAAGTTGGATACTAGTTGTTTAACATCAGGTGAATGACAGATTCTTGAAGGTACCCAAATATTGCCAGCAAGATCTGCTAGTGCATCTGACCTGTACCTATACTAGCTGATAAACCACATCCAGAGTAGCCTACTAGGTGTAGTCAAATGCAGGTCTGACTCACCTAAGCAGCTTTTGTGCTGGCATGCTTCTTGCCGATAACATTAGCGTATAGTTAAATATAAAATCAGAGTGCAGTAAAAGCATTCAAGGTGCCATAGAGGTGTTCAGACAGCAGAATGATGGACACATTATTATAGGCATCTGAATAGAAAACATACCTTAGAACTCGTAAACAGTTTATTTTCTATTTTCTTCTTTCTACAGTGATTTTCATAGATTAGATAATGACAGGCTAAAATTTGTCAAGAATTTTTTGGAAACTCATCTTTTCCTTAGGTGACAAAATAAATTTTAAAAGTGAGTCAGAAAAGGTTTTGAGATGTTTTCCAGTCTAGCCCCAGCTCCAGGAAGAACAATCTACATCCAAGCTATTCCCTGAAGACCCTTTCATAGCCTCTTCTTAAACCCATCCTTGATGAGAAAGAATCCTGTCACCTTCCTAGGCCACCCATTCCAGGGGCAGATTATTCTTCTCATTAGAAGACTTTTCCTCATGTGTGGCCTAAATTCCCATCCAATTTAACTGCAAGCCTCTTGAAAACTAGGTCCTTACTATTCTCTTTGCAATTACTATTTATTTATTGGAAGACTGTCCTGGTTTTGGCTGGGATAGAGTTCATTTTCTTCCTAGTAGCTGGTATAGTGCTGTGGTTTGGATTTAGATGAGAACAGGTTGATGAATTTAGGTTGATAGCACACTGATGGTTTTGTTGCCAAGCAGTCAAGGACTTTTCAGCTTCTCATACTGGCCTGCTCCCAAGAAGCTGGGAGGGGACACAGCCAGGACAGCTGCCCAAACTGGCGAAAGGGATAGTCCATCCCATATGACATCATGCTCCGTATGTAACTGAGGGTTGGCCAGGAGGCGGGGCAGCTCAGGGTCTTGCTGAGCATCAACTTTGGGTGGTGAGAAATTGTGCTGTTCATCACTTGTTTTGTATATTCATTATCTTCCTTTTCTGTGCTATTAAACTGTCTTTACCTTAACCCACAAATTTTACTTCCCCCCTCCCCCCCCATTTCCGATTCTCCCCTATCCCACTGGGTGGGGCAGTAAGTGAACAGCCGTGGCTGTTTTAGCTGCTAAACCACCACGAAGACTTACCACATCTCAGCCTCAGTGTTCTCTCCTGTAGACTAAACAGGCCAACTCTTCCAATATTTCCCCACAGGTCATGTTTTCCAGACTTTATTCCTGCTTCTCCTCACTGGCTTCCCTCCAAATGGTCACAGCATGGTTCCCAAAACTGGACACAGTGCTCCAGCAGGAGCCTTATCGGTACTCAACGGAAAGATTACTTCATCATCTTACAGATAGTCTTGTTTATACAGCCCAGTGCTTGCTTTTGTTGTACTTATGGTCTTTGGCAAGAGTATGAAATTATTAGTTCTTGTTTAATTACTAATCCATTGCGACTCCCTTTACTGTAAAACTCTTGGTTTCTAAGAGCATAAGCCTATTTTTTGGCTTGTTCCATTGACACAGGAAACAATTTTTTTCCTTTTTTTTTTTTTCTTCTTCATTTTACAAACATTCACTTACCTTCAGGAATATTCAGGATCCTTCACCCTTGGTTAGACTGTATCATGTCTATAAGCAAGATTTGCAGTTTCAGATCTCCTAAATTGAGTTTGCCATGCTGCTTCTGTCTTCCCCTCCTCCCACTTGCAATGCCTGGCATACAATACCCATAAGCAACCTAAGTCCCAAAGATCCCATGATTTTGCGGTTTGCCAGCACTATTAATCACACAACACATGCTCTACCTCTAGATTTTTATAGTCTTCACTTTTGCAAAATTGCTGACTTGAAAAGTAAAGGAAATTTGTCCTTCAGGTATACTACAAATGATGTTCTATGGAAGTACCTATGCACAGCTGTCCAGCTGTCATACTTGATCAAAGAGAGCAAATATTAAGTGCCAGTCTGCACTTGGCTTTTTTGGGAGATGTCACTGTTTTGAACACTAAAGAGAACTGGAACAAATTGCAAAATTAGGGTAATGTATACAGAATTCCCTTATATCTGACCCAAGAAAGTCTTAATAAAAAACTTTTAAAATATATTTAGGGGCAATTTTATTCTAATTGCATCTACAAGGAATTTTAGAAGTCTTCTGAGGAGCTTTGTGACCCCTAATTAAAACTTTGTACAGACAGAGACTGGAAATTAACTGAAATTCCCAGACATACTGAAATTGGAACCTTTTTTTCCCCCAATTACATAGAAGCTATAATTATATTGGTTACATAAACACTTTATCTGGGGAAAATATTAGATAAAAGAAGACACACTGTCCCCCCAGTCCCAGGTAACCACCACCCACAGCACAGCAAGAGAAAAATTAACTCTGCAATAGCGTTCATCCTGTAAAGCTGCTTCCATGTGGGGATGATACTGTGCTGCTCACTCTTTCATTCCATCTTTGAAAGAAAGATGCTGAAGGAAACCATCTGAGACTATTTTGAACTTCACCTTTGTTATGCAGTTGCATACATTATTTTTTCAATCTGTTTCATCAGTGTCTAGTCTATCACTTAAGGTATCAGATAAAGAGCAAAAAAAATGACATACTGAGTAATTGCTTTGTGCTTAACCAGTAATGACAGGAATACCTAGACTCTGCATTTGCTGACAGAAAAACAGAGATTGAGTTGCAAAAGGGCCGTAGAGCTCATCAGCTGCTATTCAACTTACAAAGGATGAGGATAAACTGATTTATTTTTTTCTCTCCTTAAAACCATTCTTCTCTCTGGAAGGAAGTTACTTGCAGAAGGATACCAAGAGTCACTCCTTTTTTACTGCGTGAAAGCAAAACAGAAATGCAAGTGTTTGTTGTACCTTCAACTGAAAAAGGAAGTAGAATTGCTATGGTATATAGCGAGCCTGACCCACCACGACAGTATTTATTCTGAGGGAGGATGGAAGCAGGACTGGCAGGGAACAGACAGTCCCATTGCTACTCTGCCTGCACAGCTTTGCTGGTCTGTCTCTGCTCAGCCTGATAAGGACATCACCCAGCCACCGGTCTCGGTCAATGCCAGACCCTTTTGCTAAATACTCTGGTTAGGATCAGCTAGTGAATTCCTGCCTGGTAGAAAGGGGAAGATGGCAAACCAGGCTTTCAGCCCAAGCCTCTGCAGATTGGAGGGGGTGGGTTTTGAGATGAGGGGAAAGGGTGGGTGAGGAACAGCCACGGGTGGGGAGGGAGAGAAGGATGTCTCTGTTTTTCTTTTATAAACCATAGCACCACGATTTCTGGATGCAGCTATAACAGATCTATTTTGTATCAGAGCCAACAGCTCCCCGACAGTGAAAAGCTGGTTCAGCAGAGCCCAACTCTTGCTGGTCACTGGATGCTGCACGCATGTCAGTGAGTTCGAAACGGAGTGAGAGCTGTATTGCTGTCAGTCTGCAGGCTGCATCAGCATTCAAGGATACAAACTCCTACAGAGTACAGTAAATGGCGTAACACAGTTCTGCAAGTGCCTAGGTAGTGCTTTTCTCCATGCAGAGAGAGGTGATGTGGTCTGGGACCTAATTTGCATAACAAGCTATTTCAGAGGGAAGCTAATTGAAGGGTATAAATCCTGAAGAGTATCGCATCAAGCCAAGATACTATTATTAGCCCAACCTAGATGAGGTTACAGAAGTGCATTAAAAAACCCTCAATAAAAAAATTAGTAGGAAACATTCCCCACTTCAAGATCCCATGAGACAAATTCTCTCAAGCAATTAGATATTATCCAGAATAATAAAAAAAGAATACTAAAAATGGATGTGGAGAAGGAAGGTAGAAAAAGTGCAAGTTCACCCAAATGGGTCACAACTTGTTCCTAACATTCACTGCCAGTATGTTTTAGAGATAGGAAATCATAGCCAACTAACAGAGCAGCAGCAGAAAGTAAAATTAAACTATAATTCTGCACAAAATTATTTTTTAATTACTTGCTACTTATGTACAAGATTGATGTAAAGTTAACTGACCCAGAAGCATTTTCAGCAGTGTTATCTGATAAACTCTGGTCTCATTCTTCTATTACCTGTCCTAAGCATATTGACTTTTCCCCTCTGCCAGCTTTTACCGATCCTGCCAGAGACAGCAATAGCATTTATTTAGGGGCATTTCCATCCTTGCGGTACGATCGGACCAGAGAGAGCAAAGGCACACTTAGGTTTCTGTGCCAGCCATCACAACCTACAAGGAATATGTGGATGTGGACAGAAAGCCACAGCTGAGAAACTAAAAGCAACAAGGTAANAGGGCAGAAGGAAAAAGGAAGAATGAAAAGCATGTGCAGTGAAGAGACTGAGGTGCAGCAGGGCAAGGGAAGCACCAATGAGCACCACACACTATTTCTGACCCTGGAAATTAAGACTGTAACCCTAGCAAGAAACAGGTAGTGTAACTTTGCCTATACAACACCCACTTTAAAGAATCAAGATCTTGGGCGGGGGGGTGGGGGAACCCACAATCAAGCTAGATGGAGAGACAACAGCTTTAAGGTAGTTTACAGTGCATGACCTACACGGTACATCTACTTTCAAGGTTTTCCTTCTCTCATTTCTATGCTCCAGCCTCATTTGGAAAAGAAGAACAGACCTTACTGAAAGATTTCTTGGGTAAACTACTGTGAAGACAGACATGGGGCTATCTGAACACACTCCTTGACAAAGAAGAGGGGTTTGCGTCTCTTTGAAAGATAATCCTTTGTGCCACTTGGAACAAGTCTTTCACCATTCCCTTTCACATACTGAGAGCAAGTGAAGCACTTTCTTACACTGTTCAACATGTGCTACCATTTACTTCCAGCTCAAGTTACACGAACACATACCTGTATTTTACTAAAAGAAATGCAGCTAGATAACTTGGAGAGGAATCTAGGAGACAGCCACATCTATTCAAACATGAAGCATCCCTCCGCTAAGGTGGTATGTGAATACCAGTGTTACAGGGGCACTCTGCACCTACACTGTGGAGACTGTAAAAGTAGTTCATCATTCCCCTATCTTTTTGGCAGTGTTTTGTCTCATTGTTTGTAGTAAGACTAGAAACCCACTGGAGAACATTATTCCAGCCTCCCATTTGCACATGAAGTTGCAGTGGAAAAAACTCACTATGCTTCATGTCTACTTTGTAGTCTATCATCATGTCCTCCTCCCAATACAATGGCTTGCATCTCTGGTGTTTAGTTTGCTCTTCAGAGGACGGTATAAGCTCTATTATTCCTTAAGCACTCTGAGAAGCCAGGTAGTGGGTAGTTACACTAACACAGCAATCTTCATGCAGCCTCATGCACAAACTAACTAGACTAATCTCAGGTCTACAGAAATAAAAGTGCAATCTTTGCTAACTTTGTCTTAAAGCCTATTGCCTTTGCATAGCTCTTGAAGAACTGAAGGACACGTACGGAATTCTCAGCAGTATTTTTCCTTCACCCCCTTTCCTGTGAGTAAATAATTTAAATCCTTTACCTCTGACAGTAAGTTTTCTCAGCACCCCTTCACCTATTTTAACAGTGCATCACAGGCAGTGCTATTGCACAGAACATCTTCACAGAGAAAGCTCACATATAAAGTCAAGGGAAAGGCCGGTTTTCAGCACAAAGCAGTCATTTACTTAAAGAAAATCCAGGATTCAACTATACCTCATGTGAAGTATGAGATTATCGGACTTAGGTCACAAGACATATTTCTTCTCTTAAGGGCAGATTATTTTTGACATTAAGCAGCTGTAAGTATATTTGAGGAAAAAAAAAGGTTCTGTTAAAGATTACATTTTTCTGTTTGTAACCCACACAGAGTGAATTAATAAATCTTGGCTGGGCTTTTAATTCACTGGAAAGCATATATATATATACACACACATCTAATCCAGGCCTTACACAGAACTTGGCCAGGCAACATCCTTAGAAAGAAAAAAGTTACACATAACAAAAATGCTAAATCCCAAATAACTCTCTAAAACTCCAAGTACTGTTGTCCCCTTAGATTGTCTCATTAAGAATGAGGTTAGATTGCAATCATTTGCCATCTTCATTTATTCTCCATAAATAATAAAGCAGAGTTATTCAGCTTAGGAACAGCAACCTTACCGTCGCAGAAGACATAATCTGGACATTTTTAATGTGACAAAAACCCAATATAAATTTGATTTTCATGTCTCTATGTCAATAAAAAGATAAACAGGCTGATGTACAGGGAAAGGTAGAGGGCAAGGTCCAATATTCATTAAACTGAACGGGCCAGTGATTCAGTAGGTTCAGGCACTGACATTTTTAATACTGATAAAAATAGTTTTATGTAAGCTGAATGCCAGAAACTTGATTTACTTCAAACGAGCACTTACAATTTTGGTATGGTCCACTAGAGCACAGTAGTTACACAGAACATTTACTTGTAGTTATTCCCACTAACACAGTGTTATCACAAAAAGCGCTTTGGTTTATATTCTTACTGTAAAGATGAAAAACACAGAGCAATGGAAAAACACTGTAAGCAAGACTTTGTTATTCTTTCAAAGTGTTACTCTCTGTTAATACTCTTGTTCGCAGTGTACGTCATCTCCTTCTTAGGAAGCTAATAAAGGCAGAGCAGCAAAGGCAGCTGCATGCACATATACCTTCTCAAGTTCAGTACTCTGCACTATAGCAACTTTCAACACTAATTAACAACACCACTGAAATGCAGTGAAACTTCACTGTGCTTAAGTTTATAGTTCAGTTTGTTAACTAGTCAAAAAACATCCTCAAGCTGAAAAAAAAAAGGTTGCCTGTTACTTCACTTGCCTACAAATACACAAGTTAACACTAAACATTTGGCAAGTTATATTGACTATCGTAGAACCCAAAAACCCAGCACTAATTTCGATCTGAACCTGCTTTTAAACCTGAAACCAAAGTGACCAAGTCTCCCCAAAGCTCCTACCAAAACCTCTCAGTACCACAATCCACTCACTGGCATTCAGTCCGGACATTTTCAGATTTCAAGTTTCCCTAGGTTTTCCTGATCTACATGGTGTGCTGACCATCATCTGCTTTAGAAAAAGGTAAGGAAGCAAAGTACTCTGAACTCAGGGAAACAAGAGTATGGGGATGAAGCAAATTTATTTTTCCAAATGTTGAAATTAGGGAGTATTTTAAATCAACAGCCACACACTTCATGAAAATCCAGCTAGTTTGAATGAACAAATCTGGGTAACCCTTAAATAAATTGCAAAGCTATTGTAACATGGTATTTCTATATCATAGAACCTCGCAGGTAACCCATGTTTAGAAAATCAAAGATGCCCTCTGCATAAAGGACAGGCAGAGAACAGCATCACTGAGGTACTAGTCCCATTTCTTTCAGGTAAATTACTGCATAGATATCTAAGGTTAAGGAGTTCTGACATTTTTCTGAACAGCTTTTACAGTATCATAAGATAACATAAGGAAAATACATTGTATTTGAACCCAAAGAGCAGCATATTAGACATGCACTGGTAGAAAACATCCTGTGTGCGATTTGAGATGTTAAAAGTACCATACACAACTTGGATGTTAATCTAAAAGCATATTAATTTAATTTGACTTCATTTCTCGGGGAAAAAAGTCTACATGGTCTTATTCAGGAAAATGGAATTCTCAACATTCAGCTGTGGTGGGTGTAACGTGGACATACACAGTCTTCATGTTCAAGTTCTTCATGGAGACGTCCTTTGTGATCTCTGAACCAAGAAAAGGAGAGAAACAGGACAGAGTTAGTGCTCTAGGTAAAACTACAAACACTTTATTTGATTATTTTTTTCCTTTATTCTGGCAGTTCTGCTGGTTCAATCAGAATGGGATTGGGACAGAAACTGCTCAGCTCAACACTCCCTGCTGGTAAAGCCCAGCACATTAAAGGAAGGTCATCACGCATCAGGATTGCGACGGCAAAACTTGAAGATACTGTTCTAGGTTACAAGGTAGCATTTTTGGAAAACCTATGTCAGCTCCCAGCTCCACATCCACACAGAGTAACACCTACTTCAGAAAACTGTTTTACAATGCAGTGATAGGAAGTCAATATTAGTAATACAACACGTTGCACTGAGGGAAGAAGAAAAAAAAAAGAGTCCCTTGTAAATGTTACATGAGAACAGCCATACCAGACAGATCAGAGATCCAGCTCCTCCGGTATCCCATCTCTGTGACAGAAGACAAGTATGTGAAGGAGTATGAGAACAAGAACATGCAGACATTAACTTGAGCTCTATTCATAAAGGAAGGGTTGTAGTAGTATCTGCCGAAAAACTAATGTTGCTATCTTGTCAAACATGCAACAGGCTGATTCAGGGTTTGTGATTATTTAATGAAACACACACACACAGAGTAATCACGCTTTGTGGCTACAGAAGGAGCTGCAAAGCTGGCAGGAATGGAAATCTCTTTCGCTATTCTTGCCACCTTACAGAGTGCTTTCCCTAAGGCAGACACTTGCTAGCTCAGTGCTTCCCAGCACCCGTCAGCTGTAGCAAACTACCCCAGTCACAGAGCAGACTGCTGTTGCTCCACAGCTGTACCTCCCAGGATTCCGCACAACCTGAGTAACATTCGACATACCAGAGGTGTGTCTACTAAGAAACCTGAAAGTGGTAAAAACTTCAAAGTGGCAACCACAAATACATCCACTGAAACCGAAGCAGAAGCATATCAGGCGTTACAGTGTTACTCTGCACACCAGAATCCCTTCACACAAGCAAATAAAAGATAACTTTACATTTTGGCACTAGCGTTCACACAAGTGACAGATTACTAACATTTGGAATGGCCAGGTGTTTGTTCAGTAGAAACCATAGAGTAGCGTACTGCACTGTATCACAGGACTGACGGCCGATATTCACGCTGCTCTAACTTGGGCTCTCCTCCAGCTGACAGCCACAAGGCACTGCCTGTGTGCTGGGGCAAGCGAGTCTGCGAAGTGCGTCCATGGAGATAACGTACAAGCAGTTTAGTTTTCGGTAACATGATGTCCAAGTGAAAACTGATTCCAGAAATGGCAACAAGAAGTTTTGTTTCCACATAACAGTGCGCCCACGCCTTCTAACATTAAGGCCCTCGTCTTTCTTCCAAAAATACTTCATTTTTAGGCTGAGCAGATACAGTCTGCAAAGTTTAAAAGCTATCTAGTAATTAAAGAATTAAGAAGTCCTTATGGATCATGGTGGTACTGGTTTTAAGGAGTTCTCTTCCAGTGTAGTGCTGTGTTCTAAGCACTGAATATCCCTTTACAGAACTGCAAGAGCAGAGGTATAATCCAATTGAGCTTCAGGGCTTTATTCCCTCATTAACCTTCCTTCCCTCCCCACGAAAATGTTACATCAGCATGTAAAAAAGTTGTTTTGGTCTGCAGGAGCAGCAAAACAAACTACAAACTGGGTCTTAAAGTCTTCTTTTAATTATTTTTAAAATCCTGAAAAATTAGGAACTACATGAAGCTGCGATTTCCAACAGTGTTTAAGACAATAATTACTATTGGAAATGGAAACTTGATTTATCAACAAAATGTAAGGACATCCTCCTTTCTGTGCCGATTCCTCTAAAGGAAGGCTTTGAAGTTATCACATTAAAAAGGATTGCTTTCATCCCAAACGGGTCTCTGAACCAGCTACCTGGAACTCAGGTTTCAATCTCATGAATAAGGAACACTCACTACTTTGACATGTATTTATAGAATATGTTTCCAATATTACAAAGGGGGTTGAAACCCTCATTTATTTCAGAAAAGCTGCCAAGCTTTTGTGCAATAGACAGCAGATGCCCAACTGCCTGTGCCTTACAACATTTATAAAAATAATGTTTTCAAAACTGATAACTCATTTTCCACCAAGGGATTTATTTTTTTTTTCTTTTTATAAGAGGCACCAGCCTTCCAATTCATGGGTTATTTTCATCAAATGGTTCAAATGGCTGACAGCGAGTAATTTTTTATTTTTAGAATACAACATAAAAACCTACTCAAAAGACTGAAATTCTTTGTTTTGAAGGTAGAACCTCGAAATATATTGGTAAAAGTTGCAACAATACACATAACCATTAACTAAACCAATGTTTTCCAGAGGCATCAAAATACTAGTTTTATATACAGCACTTATTTATCATATAAAGAGATCTGAGATAAAGTACGACCATTTCAGTGTTTACACCATAAAAAAAAAATGGTGTTAGAAGAGCTGCATGGTGAGAATTACATCTGAGATAGCAGCAGCATAGCTATATGGCATAAGCATGTGTCAGCTACACAAATAAACCTCCAGGACCAAGTTCTCTACATCCTGAGTCTCAAAAAAACCAAATCAGTTGTTTTAGCCTTTGAAGAGTCATCAAATCTGATCTTTGACATTATCATAAATTGTCACTTTATATACTTCAAATGAAGTTTAAGGAGCTCCGAAGAATTCACACTACAGGTATGTTATAGGTAAAGGCATTTGAAAAATCCTAACTTAAACTGAGACTTAAAGGCTATAAATTTTCCTGTTTTGTCAGTTACTCCCCTTTCAAAGCTCAGAAGTTTTCTACAATAGTGCCTTAACTAAATCATTGCCTGCTGTGAACCCTTTTGCCCTCTAACAATGACAGAAACTAAGAAAGAAATACGTATAACATCAATTGCTCAATGGCTAAAGTCCTAGTCATCAAGGTTTCACACATAAATATATGTTTTGCTTATGCAAATGAAGTGCAGTTGATATATTTGGTTCTTACACCTTGTGCTGTTTCTAAACACTACAGTCTCCAGTTCTCTCTGTTTGTTAACACCATTCAGCACATTATTTTTAACATTAGCTCAAACTATCACTAGAAAATCTCATCAACATTTGAGATCTATTTTACTTACAAAAATGGCTTTTGAATAAACAGAGTTCAGGTCACATGAAATAATAATAAAGCCAACAACCAGAAGTCCATGACAGAAGAACTCACACCTTACTGGCTCTGATTCCAACCTCTCCTACGTGAACCCCTTCACCCAGGTGGACAGCCAAATGACCTCAGTTTTAGCCAGCTACACTAGAGCTACACGAGGGAAATTTATCCCCTCCTAGTATTAGGTAGCTAGTTCTAAGAAGAGGTCTAACCCTAACACATGGTACATTAAGGTTAAGTGTCAGGTGTCTTCCCAAAGCGCTTTTAAATCATGCCATTATGATAAACTGGAGACAGAACAGAATCCTTTACATCATGTCATTCGAAGAGCTGAATTTTCTCAAATACACAGAAGTATCTGGGGTTTCTACCATGTAGTTTCCAACTCATTCTTCCGTCAAATCAAGTCCCAAATGGTTCTCAGGTCCGACTTTTTAGCACTACAGATGGCTACATCTTTAGTCTTGCCTTTCTCATGAATCAGAAATTTTTGTTTCTAAGTCTCACCATCTGTCTGTGGCTTTGAAAGATTCTTTTACATTTCAGATACACAACTGATGAAGCTTCCTACTTCCCAGGTATTCTGAATGAACTGCAGCTGCCGTACCCTACTGAGTCTGACCTACTCACACAACTCGAAAACAGATCCAGTACTCCTTTCCCTTAACTCCCAGTCTCCAAAAGGAAGACAAAAATCTGCAAAACCATGAACATCACAGGAACAATTTGAACAGGTTCTTAAAATATTCAGATTTTAGAGTTACTCACTTCTATGAGGAGATTCACATACTCTTAGTCACAGCAGCACGTAACTACCATTTACATTGCTGACTGACCTCTCTGTTTCAAAGGGGAGAAACTTTTACAGAAGTTGTCTTGGCCATTTTATGAAGGCAATGCATCCAAGCTTTGAATTTATAAATGTATGTCTGTGCTTATATTGAATATTGAATTACCGGGCAAAATTACAAACTGATGTGTGAATAGTGTACATTTAGTAATTAAACTAGATCTCAGGTTACATTAGCTACTGCTCAACAAAAACTTGCAAGTATCCTTGGACAAGCAAAGTTTGTCCTTACCATGAGTTTGTGCTTCATCTAGGAATAGCTGTAGCCTCCTGCTTCTCAGCCCAAAAACTTTTGCCGTCTCATGTAGAAGACCTTGGTAAGTTAATCCATTCTGACCAACAGGGTTTTCCATTAGAAGAGTTCCCACTGTTCCTTTCTGACATTCTGAACAAGACAAACAGTTGGATCACTATTGGTGAGGAATTACTTACTATGTTTATCTCGGTCAAGTGAAATTTAGGATTTCTTCTTCTATTTAATCTCTATTTCTTAATAGTGCTGAGTCATTACCAATACCAGCCTACTTAGAGATATTCACTAAGTTCATGAATTACAGAATCAGAAGTGTGATTATCAACGGCTCGACAAACAAAAGAAAACTTTGCAGAATTCTTTAAATTGGTCAACTAGATAACCTGGAGGCTGAGAAACATGAATATTTCAACAAGACACACAAACCACTAACAGCTACAAAAGCTCACAAAGTGCCCTCTGATGAGCAAATCCCCAGTTAAAACCCACATTTTGGGACCCATTTTTTTAGCCAGGCTGGATGGGGCTTTGGGCAACCTGGTCTAGCAGAGGGTGTCCCTGCCCATGGCAGGGGGTTGGAACTGGATGTGCTTTAAGGTCCCTTCCAACCCGAACCGTTCTATGATTCTATGAAGAGAGCTTTTTCAATGGGAGGTGTCAGAGCAGAAGTTCCAAGATTAGCAGCTGTGGCAGGTGCACATGCCTATGCTCCAGATCAGGTTAATAATACAATTCATTTGCCTTGTAAGTAGCACTAAGAAATGTTTCACAATCTGTTTACAATGTCTCAGTAAAGAGCTGGTGGCTCCTTCACCTCTTTGTTTTTGGTCAGTTTTAGACTCAGCCTTTTGAAATAAGCTGCACAGGTGAGGTCATGGTCAGAAACAGGAGAACAATGCTGAAGGGCTCATGTTTAAATGCTGTCTCTTATCTCAGACTGGCTCTCCTTTTAGGAAAAGAGGAGGAAAAGCTAAGTATAAACATTGTGTTTACTAGAAAGCACATACTAGGAAAAAACAAACAAAATCCCCATCTACCAATGAAAATATATGTGCTTATCTTCATCAATAAGCAATGGCGTCCAAAACTTGTGTCACAAAAAGCTCAGTCTGTAAACGAGGGGAGATCAGTATCCTACCTACCTTGTGGTTTGGCATTCATTAGCTGCAAGTTGATATACTGGCAGAGCAGAGCATCAGGAGAGCTCATCAGAGCAGGTGCTGACCCTGTTGTCACATGGAGAGTCTTTCCGCTGAGACTAAGCAAGTCAGTTTTGTTTATCAGTTCTGAAACAGAAAATGAGACCAGTCAGGCCATTACAGGGAAGCCGAGGTCCAGTTCTCACTCGATTAGCTGACAATGACGCTTTCTAGCTGCTGGTTCCACTGTGGAAGTGTTTCCCTCTTCGCAATTCCTCGCTCAAAGAGCATTTCTCCATTTTGAAACATGGAATTTGTGCAGAAATACTTTGTTTTCTTAAAAACACAGAGTACTTCCCCTGCTGTGGAAATTAACTCTTACGTAACATTTCTTATGCATGTAAACATAGAAAATGATTACTTATGCAATAGAAGTAGTTAAAGTATTTGAAACAAGCAAAAAGTTATTCACTTAAGCCAACCGTTTCCATCTCATTAAGACCTATGATCTCTGCCTCTACCCCGACTTCCCTAGCTGAAGCAGCGCTGGCCATGTGTTACTACACAACATCGGGACACTTCCCTCATTAAACTCCAGATGACAATAAATGTAAAATCAGTGGCTGGTTAGCTCATGGATAATGCCCTCGGCATTAACATTTGGTGTTTGGCTCAGCAGATGACTCCAGCCGTGCACATTTAGGAAATGGAAGACCAGACCCAAAAGAGAAGCTAGGTCTCAAAGGATTTTAGAAGGAATGCCAGCACCCTGAAAGCACTCAGATGAGAAGCTAACAAGGTTTCTGTAATACAAATGAAAAATGTAGGGCCACGTTCTGCACTACCTACAGGAGCAGCTGCCTGCCTATCACAGAGGTAAAAAAAAGCTGCTGATAGCTACAGCATTAAAGACACAGAGAAATAACATCACTCTGCTCCAAAGCTTTTGCAGCTACAGAAGAACTCCAAAGACAAAATCCAAGAAGAGTTAATAAATTTAATTTCTTGTAAGAATTGCGCATTGCCTGGACATACGGCACATGCACATCTGTCATCTCTTTCCAACAGGTTTTCATTCCGTATCAGCCCTATTTGCGTGTCATGGAGCCTAAGCTTTACAAAGCTTATTTTCCATCAGTTCATCGCAATAAATTTCAGAGGGACAGAAGTGGCACTGCTTTTTCCAGGGATGTTTATAAACGGAATAAAAATAAAAATAAATTTAACAAAGCCAACAAAAACAACCTCAGACCAAATAAAAAACAAAACAAAACAACCCCCACAAAGCCCCTCAAAAGGTGAAAAGCAATCACAGGCTACAAGCTCTCAAAATTTTGCCAACTGCCACAGAACATCAGAGCACGATGCACCACAGAAGGCTTTGTGAGACTGCCCTAAGGAAGGATTAAGACCTCAGCTGCATCTAAGATTCTAAATTGCTATCTTTTAAAAATCAACTTGTGTGTGCGTGCACGTGCAAAACTTCATTTCTGCTTCTAAATTTCCCTTTTCAAGACTGAAGACTTTACGTTGGTGGCCATCTGCCAGCTACCCAAACACTTCTTGGTGACATCTGAGGTGTAGGCACATGCTCGAGCACCAGAGGGGGCTTTGCTTTTGGTTTTACTGACAGGAAAGCAAGAAAATAATTTAATTAACAAGTGGAGAGGAATTAACAAGATTTCATCACACAGAAAGGGAGTCAGCAGCAGGTTTTTCCTAGCGTGACCCTAAAGCAGCATTGCTCGCCATCTACGTCCAGTGGGTCAGGGGCAGGAGACAGCAGTAGTGAGCAGGAGCTTTACAGAGCGAGACATGCGCGGCCCAGGTAACATGGTGTTTGTCGGGCTCTGTGCAGATCTGTGCAGGGCAACAGGGCACGAGCTACAGCAATGCTGATTTGCACATTTAACAAGTCTAGCATTTTGCATTCCAGGACCATTGACATTTTCAGAAGGAAGAGCTCATGTGCAGTGCTGTCAGTGGAGTCAGTTCATATAACCCTCTAATAAGAGCAAGAAAAAAAAAGAGTGGATAATTTTTTCATATATAACAATATACTTGAAAACAAGCAGGTATTATAAGTGCTCATAAATATTAAAATCACTTTTAAAGTCAGTTCTCTCTGCAGCTGAGATTTAAGTGGTAATACTCTTCTAAGGTACCTTACAGCCTCATGGCCTTTTAAAAATTAAAGATTAAACTTTTTGTACTTCTGTTCAGAAAACAGTGCTAAGAATAGAATTTTTTTTTTAATTGGTCATCTGAAAATCATAAAGATGAAGACATGAACTAAGAAGTTTGTAGGAGGGCTTTTGCCTCACCTTACTTCCCCTCCCTTTAAGCCCAACATGGTTTACAGTTTTATTTATTCCCGTAAACTTTTTTTTTTTTTTAAATAGGCATTTTTTTCTTTCAAATATGGGCTACTTCCACGAAAGCCAAGTATAACTCAAAAAGCATTCCCAATAAGAAGTTTGGAGAGTTTCCAGCTTTTCAGTAATCCTAGCAAAAAGAAAATCAGACAGCTGTTTTTACCATCTGACTTGAGCCAAGCCTCTTTCCTTTAAATGATTAATTTATTTATTTTTTAATGTAAAAAGAGACAAACTCTATTCTGAGTTTCTGAAGTTCAGTACAAATCCCATTACCTTGCTCAGTGCTTGCGCAGTTACTCAAAATACATCGATATGCTGTTGGGGAGGAAATGTTTATCCCATTATTTCAGTGTTGCACTGGAAAACAGGGACATGACATATTTCAGCCTGCCTTAATACAAGAACTGCCTGATTTTGTGCCATTATGCAACCCTAAGTAAATCTTCATTACAATTATAAAACAAGATAATAAATTACTGCAAGTAAAGTGGACAGCCCTAAAAACCACAGGAAGGAAAATAAGGAGCCAGAAATATGGTTTTACTGGGTCACAATTTTATTAACACACATGGGAACAACTCAGCAACGATTTGTCCAGAGTGCACGACCTTTCTCTGCAATTCCTCTCAGACAGTGGCTGATAGCAAGCCCTGCCTCACCCTGGAAGCACCATTAGACCTCACCTAATGTTACCCAATAAAGCAAAGGGATTGTATCCAAACCAAATGTCAGGAATGTCGATGCTACTCTCTAACATCTTTAAGAGCTATTTTCTTTGTAGGTGCCTCCAACCCTGATGCCTCAGGGAGCCGTATCTTCTGCTGATCAATACTTCTTCAAGATCTCTGCCAAACTGCAACAAGAGTGAATTTGATAATGTAATCTTTCCAAGGGAATTTTCATGTTGTTAATGAGAGGGCAGGGGGAAAAACCCACTCTGCCCAGACCACTTACAAAGAGTGAAAGATTAAAATCACCATGCCAAGATGGAAAGTCCCAAAAAGTACCTACACAGCAAAAGCAACATAGAAAGGAAAGAAATAAAGCCTTTGTGCCTACAGCAGAAAAGCATCTGGGAAGATTTAGATTTTTTTTTTTATCACTTCCTTTAGGAATTCAGCATTAATAGATTCATGCTGCATCCTTTTGTCCTGTTAGTGGCAAAAAAAAAAACCCCAAACAACAAAAAACCCCAACAAATAAGGGATCAAACTGCTCACAGTCTTAATGAGACGAGAGTTTCCCAACTCTTCTTGGCTTTTTGCAGGTCATCTCTTGATATCTGTGACAGTAACAAATTGTCCTAGTACATACCCACCTGTAGGCACACACCACACTGCTATGAAGTGTATCACTACTGTTTGGAAAAAGGATTTCAAGGAAAACTATTTCTTCCTTTAAAATGTAACTGAAACTTGAGGAAGATACTAAGGGATCCAAAATTTCCTATAAAACACATATAACTGAAAGCAAAGAGCAATCATTTTGTAGGATAGACCTATTCAGTTCAGTTGACCACACTTGAAAAGAGGTTTTATCACAGCAAGGTAATGGATTACATCAGTTATAAAAACACCCAAACATTCTTCTAGAAATACTTTCAGGAGAAGACAAGTTCAAAAACTAAAGATAGAGATGGTAACAGTGACACCACAGACACAAGTAAGACTTCTCCTACTGATGTTGTAGACAGGCATAAACTGGGGATGCTCAGCAGTCCTGTGGGCACCCCAAAACAGCCTTTCACAACACCCAATTAAAGTACCTCCACCTTCAATGTTGCTTCAGTAACATTTCTATGAAAACACACTAGCAAAAGTTTCTGTAACCATCCAATTGCCATTTTTGCAGTTATTTTATAATTTCTTTGTCACTCATTTTAGACTTAGTATGAATGGTGTGGTAAGTTTGAACTTCAAGATGTGCCTGGAAATAACGCTAAGAACATACATCTCTAACGTCATAGCACGGCATGGCTACTCAATTTCTACTTTCTGTATTTCCTCACTGAAGTGTTTGGTTATTAGTGTAATCTTGTTCTCAATGTGCTGATCTTTAAGTTGCAACTTTTTCTGATGCACTGAAATATTACACACAATGTAGTAATAAAACAGCATCTTCATCTCACGGGAGAGAATGCCAGTTTGCTGGCAGGGTTTCATTCTCACTAATTGCAACATCTTTCATAATGGTTTTCTTCTCCGTTTCAGCTGTATTATTTTTGCAATGACCCAAACTACGATATAGCCTGTAAGTTTATGGATAATCCATAGAAGATATTTTAAGTTCTCATGCCTTAACACAGGCAAAGTTCAAGCTGCAAAAATATTCGGTAAGTTTTTCTAAGAAGAAGAAATACAGAGATCCTCAAGTTTCTCTAGGGTGAAAAAGCAACATTTTTTCATCTACAGATAGCAGTTTGCATTTGATTTCAGTTCTCACCCTGCCCACTGAGGCATCAGGGAGAAAAAAAAAAAAAAAAAAAGCATGTGAAAGCTGATGGCAGCTCGCCATCAATATATAGCATAGCCTGAACACGATGGAAATGCTTTCTGAAATAAATGAGGTTTTGTCCTGATGAGAACTGCAATGGAAATAAGATAACAGAAGAGATGAGCATCATTTAGCAGCAGCTTTTGGAAACATTTTGATGTGACTATAAACACAGTCTCATAAGTGAACTACTATAAAATAGAATATTTCCTTATACATTTTCTTGTTAATTTTGTATATAAATAGAAAAATTCTACAGTAAGTAACTCCCAGCTGCTGCTAGAAAGACTTCCAATTTCCCTTGTCATACTCCATTTACCTGTTTTTCCATTAAAAACTGTCAGTTTTGAATTTTTAAGACCAAAAATGCAGGAGACAGCATCTACAAGTCCAGTGAAGTTCAAGGTATTATCTCCTTTGGGATTTTCCAGCAGCAACACGCCATCTAAAAACAACATTAAGAAGTTAAAATACAGTTTGGAAGCAACATCAAATTTCAATGATTTTCTAATGACTTTTTTCCAATTACTTCCAGGTAAGCTAACTTCTAAGCTAACTTAAAACTGGCAACATTGCATTTTCTAGAAATATTGTTATATGAAAAGGTAAAGAGGAAAGAAAATGGGGAAACAGACTTGACTGTACTTCAGATTTAGAGTATCAAGTTATAAAAATTTCACTGCTTTGTTAATAAAAAACAAATATGTCACTGAATTATAATCCAGTATTATATTGATTAAAAACTGACAGACCGTGTCCCAAGATGTTCACCAGCTTATACAGTTACACTCATTACTGTTCAGTAAGCAGCTTTGTAACCAGGTGAAACAAGGCACACTTACTTTGACACACAAACTGTAAATACATGCAGGAAAAAAAATTCCAAAGAGTGCACTTAGATTTCTCTCCTTTGAATATATACCTCAACCTTATAATACTTTTAACAGTATCACCACGCTCATCTTTCATTATCCAAGACATAGCCGTTATAGTCTCTAGTTTTAAGTATTCTTTTCAGCTCTATAGTTAATACTTAAGTTTTTCAAAACCAGTATCTTCTCCACAGAAAGGCATCGCCTACATCTACAGCACTACATCAAGAATTAGACGTTCTGAAGGTACATGCTCCGAGCACGTATAAATATAGTGCGTACGCCTCCATACAGATATTCACGTACAAACCCTTCTGCAGAATATAAATAATTCCTGTGCACACCTGACTATCTACTTCAGGTCCACATCAGAAGACATCATGGACAACATCTGGTTTTTGCTTTTAATAAACTTACTTTCAAGAATTATTTAAAGCTACTGTTGAAAGGGAGTTTGCATCATCTTTGAAACAAATTCATGGCTCCAACATTCATCACACCTCTTTCCACGCAATTGTTAACACCACCACTGACAAATCAAACCCGGTGTGTTCCCCTACCTTGCTCTGTCCCATTAACACAAACTTTGAGGTTGACGTAGGCACAGGCTGGACCAACGCACTGACACAAACCACCTCTGACGAGTGTAATTTCTAGCTCTGATCCCTTCAGCTGAAGAAAGAGGGATATTGTGATTATTTAATATTGTATTATTGAACAAACATAAAATGTTTTCATTAAAAAAAACGACATTAAGATCTCATTATACTAAACATGACTTACAATAAAATAGCAACTTTTGCCACATCTTCCTTCAGAAACAGAGCGCTTCAAATATGAATTTGTCTTTAATAGGTGATAAAGATACAGCAACATTTAACACGTAAGAAACAGAATGGAATAAGCAGCCTAATTTTCACAAGCGATGAGCAGTGATGACAGTCTCCCAAAATACGATCTACAAGTGAATATACTTGAGAGGAACACTCTACCAGAGGTAATTCAGAGGATCTGAAGACAGGACCCTGCTCTCAGTTGCTGTCTGGAGAAGCCTTCATCTGTCCCCAAGGGGCTACCGAGAGCAACCAGGGCTACCAGTTGCCTTCACATCAAGTCTTTGAGTACCTCCCCATTAGCTAGTAGTGAATCAATTAGAACTGGGAACACTCCACCAAGGAACTTCCTCTCTCAGAGGAAGTCTTTGGGAGAGGAGTTCATAACTAAGGCCTTGTATCAAAGAACCATCCAGGGTAATTCCACAGAAATAATGATCCTGAACATAATGACAATACTTGTAGAAAAGACAGACTGCATTTCATCTTTGTCCCAGTCTTCACATATCTTCAACATCATGCAGACTTCTGTTATTCCTTTTAATAACTTCCAGAAATTTGGTGCAATGATCCTGGTCGTAGTTGACTTAACTTATGCACTCGTGTGGAATTACACACTTGGTTCTTTTAACTTGCATCCGCTTTTATATCTGAAAGCGTATAATGGTCACTAAAGCATTTTCCTGTCAATGCTGCTTATCGGACCCCACCACCAGAAGAGAGTTGACGCACAATTCAATTTGAATTCACATCTTCATAGTCTTCATGTCTGAAGCTGCTGGTACAAAATGCAATGCAGTTATGACTAATAAAGACGACTAAGCATAGCCACGTCATGCCCCAAACTACAAATTCACTGCACACAGCTGCAGCAATCCTCAACTCTCCACAAAGGGAGAGTTCAAACTTCTACGCTGAAAGGATTTCTGAAGAAGGTCTTTTTCATTTCACTATTTTTATCCATCGCTTAATGTGACAAGCTAGTTGCAGCAGAACACTGAGTACAGAGTCAAATATCTGCCCTAAGCAATCCATCTCCGCAGTCCCAGGGAGCGAGACATCCAAGGAAGACTTCACAGTTGCACTAAAGTCTCACTCCTTTGTTTCTCTCTGCAACCTCTATTTTCAAGTCTGTGACAACAATTCAGAGGCACAGCAAGTCTGTAAGCACAGCAGCTGTCTAAATGTGCAGAAGGTAACCCACGCGGCAAAGATCACAGACTGACTCCATAGGGAGGTCCTGTGTAGTGTCTGAGACCCCTTAAAGTAGAACAACAACAAACAGCTCTGCATTTACTTACAAAATCCTTCTTTGCCTACATTTAGTATACATAAACTGTGTAGCTTCAGTACACAGAACTTGCAATAACTCCTTGTTAATGGTTTCGTTTGCAAAAACCATTTGTGCCCAAGATCTTAGGCTAACAGGTGGGCACTCTCAGCTCTATGACCATTGCAAGACAAATACTTTTCTATAAACTTAGTCATCAATTTCAAGAGCCACACAGAACTGTCTGTCATATATAGTGTTATTTCAGTTACAATTCTTAAGTTTTCCCAGTCTGAAATCTGACATTTGTGCAAGTGCATGGCCTGACCCACAAACCTCCTATCTCCGGTTTCCACACTAGCTCATCATTTCCAAAACTGAACGGATGTCTGGTTTTGCTGACATCCAGACAACAGCTATCAATTATATCCATAATAACCAGCACCTTCTGACAGAGCAAGATTCCATCTTTGCATAGACAGCATTATTTAAAACTAATCCAATAGACTCATCTTTCAGCTTCCCACAATGTTTTTCTTCACTAGAATCTGCTAAATTAAAATTTGGAAAATTGAAAAATAATGGGGGAGGGCACACGACACCACACTTGCACAGGCATGAAAGCTTTCACAGAAAGACACAGTGACCAACATTAAAGCTCATGCACTAGGCAATCAGACAAGTGCTTCCCAATACTACGCATTTTTTTCCAGCTGCTTTTACATTTTAATTCAGATTTGATGTTGACTTAACATCAACCTGTCCATCAGCAGTATCCCAATCACATAAGCAGAGGAAATAGCAAAATATTTACACTGATTTCTCTACCACAATATTCTCCACTTTTATGTAGTGTTTTTCCTTGTATTTGTCAGTAGATTCAACTAATAGTTTTGAAAAACTTTGATTGAAATCTGTACAACTTTGGAAATGTAATTAATAAGTATAAAAACATTTCCTTAACACAAACTGTGTAATGGATAAAATATGCACTTTCCTTTCAGCTATTTTCAGACCCTTAAGCCATTCAGTAACCCAAGTTTTGAGATTGATATATCCTAAGTTCTTGTCTTTCTGCTCTAGCATGACACTTAGATTGAACAATACTTCATCCATGATTCTGCTCAGAAAGCCTTCTGAATATAGTAAGTTTGAATAAAGCAGTGGCAAAAGTATTCTCAAAACACATCAGAAGGAACAATCAAAGAAAACAAAGGAAATAGTTCAAATCTGCTGCTGAAAGAATAAGCAATCTGAGAGACTGCATTCTTACAAGAGACTGAACTTCAGCAACATGGGGGAGAAAAGCCAAGCATCCTCAAACATTAATAACTGAAACTGGTCTTAAGCCAAAAGGCACAATTTAGCCTCAAAGGAGAACATTGCTAATACAAAAGCATATTAGCTAAAGAAATCACAGCAACAGTATTTTTGCTGTCTAAACAATGCACTAATCCAAGTACAAATAACTACGTGTATTAGGCTTACACAAACAACTACCCAAGATACTTATTTTGGTACCCAAGCAGCTTCATTTTCAGAAACACTACGCATACAGACCCCAACTATTCTCTTTTTTAAGCTGAAAGGTCTAATATGGAAATTTACAAATAAAACAAAATATACACTATATCCCACAAATAAGTATTGACATACTATTTTTCTGTAATTGAAGCACTTTCGGTTAAAAGCAGATAACAAAATGAACAATGCACTCAAGGATTTTTCCTTCTTACTTGGGTTGTTTCCTGGATGAGAACTTCTTTTGAGGTAGGCACCGGGTAAGGCTTCAGGGCAGCCTTTATTGTTGCAAAAATGAAATCCATATGTTCCTTAATAACAGTATCCAGGTAGTCACCTTCTGGATGTGATCTGTAGTACACTGTAATCTCATCTGTAGGAACCAGATTCCGCTGTTGGATACACCAAATATACTATTAATGACAGCAAGATGACATTCACATACACAAACTAAAAGAAGTATCCTTGCTAACTCAAAGAAAAAACATCTTGGAAAGATATTTACTGGACATTTATTAAAAGTTTCCAAACAAATTTAGAATAAACAATTCTGTTGTAGAGGGGCAAAAAAAAGGCCTGTAACATGGCAAGTTTTTCTTCAAAAGATAATGACCAAAAAGCACACCTTACTCTAAATGTCTCACTTGCAAATTCATTTATCAGCTCTCCCCCTTAGTGAGCTGAAAGCCTGCAAAGTTTATTCAAGAGCTTTTCTTGATGCTCAAGAATTTTACTAGCCTGTCAGCCTGAAATTAAAGCCTTGGCTCTTTATTGAACAATTGCTCATTCAGCTCCATTTTCTTAACACCCAAGAGTCTTCCAAGACATTTTGGGATTATTTTGGAAGGTACCAAGTTAAATACTACTTAATGTCCTCTCCTGATTAAAGGCTGTTTACACTTGAAATCATCCCTACAGTCATCACGCTTTCTCGGCACAAAATGGAGATACCGAGTGCAACTCTTTCTGCTTTACTATCACAGAGAGAAGGAAGTTATATTAGTTCAAAGTGCCTTAACATAAAGGTCAGACAGCATCATTTGTATGTACGATGAGAACAATTTAGAGCTGAATCATTAATAAATCAGAGTCAGAAATGCCTCCTGCAATTTGCTAAGACACAAGTTTGTTTCGTTTAGCAGTCCTAGGCTCAGATGTCTCAGCTCTCACCAGCCCAGCTGATGGTACCTGACCTGAGCAGGAACAGAACGCAACACTTGGCAGGAGGCAGGCAGGCCTAAGAGCTGCTTCACTGGGACTGAGCCACTGCAATGGGGCTCAAGATAGAAAAAAACAAGAGGGGCTCAGTAAAATCAATACACAAATAAGTTACATAATGTATAGCAAGTTCTTTGTTCAACTCCAGCTACTTAGTAATACAGAAATTCCAGGTGAAAATAGTGATTTGTAAGCTTTTATGTCCGATCAGAAAGCTACCTATGAGGAGTAAATGACACAGGGCTTCATGTTTTTAATTAAAAAGGTCAGTTTCTGATGCATAGTGCCCAAAGATTCCTTAAAAGTAAATTAAAACGTCTTGTTCCAAACCATTGCTTCCTAACCTTTTTGCGAAGCTTCTGGATGCGATTAATCACTTCCCGGGCAACTCCTTCATCCACCATGGACTGGTCTGGGGTAACATCTAGCAGAACTAAAACCTGAGGTAACACAGAGAACAGCTGAATGGATGACAAACTTGAAACAAGCTAGTATTGATGCACTCAGAAGCTCAGGTATGTTTTTACATAGAGCTCCTCACTTACAAAATACCATGTTGAAGAGAATAACATCTCCAAAATTCAGAAGAAAGGCTTCTGGAATTTGTTGGACTAACTGAACAAACAAAACCATCCTAACTTTCACCTCACCATTTTCCTATTATTTCTAGAGGAACTGTTCATTAATTAAAAAACAAACCAACCAGCCAACCAAACAATAAGATACCTGAGCATCAGAATGTGCCTCAAACTGGGCAGATCCTCCTGCAACCTGATCAAAGGTATACATGAGGCGAAGATCTTCCCCATGGAGTTCATGCCCTTCTACAACAATGGTGCCTGCAGAATTGGCAGATGAAGAGCACCTCTTAGAATCTGAGTGAATTTTGGTTTTTTAATTTAAAAAGCTTTAAACAAGTAGCAAACTCCAAATAAATGAAATGCAGTATATTTGCAAAATAGTTAAACAGCTGTTAAGCACTAGAAAGAAACACTGAATTATCCCACACTTGGTTCAGACAAGCACTTCTACAGGCAACAGAACTCACTCACATGCAGACACTTCAGCAACTGTTTACGTACCATTTGCTTGAAACTGAATAAACTTAAAAATAACTTGCATACTAAATAAAAATCTACATTCAAGCAGTTAACTAAATGGATATAGCTGGAAGACTAACACCCGCTTGTAAACCTGGAACTGAAGCAATGCTTTTCGAATAAAAACTACTGCATGAACATTGGTTCAAATTTGATTCAATTCTACAGAACAGCTTACTCTCTACTTCATTTTTGATCTTACAATATCACTTAAACAGGAGAACAGCATAAGATCAGTATATATGGCCACTTCTCATCTACTGTCAGCAAAATAATAAAAACAACTTTTCTCCTACTCCCATTAACATAACCTTTAATAGGGATGATAACAGAGAAGTAGACCTTAAACTTCCCTAAGCCTACAGAAGGATACTTTGGCATCTGTTCCTGCAAATGCTTGATTAATATAAACAAATCAAGTGCAACTGCTTGATGTTTTTTCTGCTGAGCCAAAGGATTTTTGGATCTTCTCTTTTTGGTCAATATTACCATCGTTTAGTGGTTGTACCACCACGTACCTGTCTCCTGGAATTCCTCCAGCTGCTCGCTCTTCAGCTCTTTGATTGCAGCCATGACAACCTTAAACGCACCTTTCAAACGCTTTCCAAGCACCATGTGATCAGGTTCTGCTCTCAGCCGGACTCCGTATTTATCTTTATTAGTAGATAGTGTCACTTGACGTACATTAAGTTCCTATATAAATACACCAAGAGGAGAAAATTAAAGAACAACCATCTCTGACAGCTGTGCAATAGGTACAAAACCAGGGGCCATAGAACTAGGCAAGTCATAAGTCTCAAGCTGAAAATTTTTTATACAGTTATCTCTATGAACTGTAACTGCAACAGCAAATAAACCCAATGGATACTAAAACTACCCTTGAGCAGCAGATCCTGTCCTCTTCTTCAGCCTTCAGGTAGACACTGATGCTCAAAAAACCCAGAAAGCCAATCGTGTCCTGGGCTGCATCACCAGCAGCGTGACCAGCAGGTCAAGGGAGGGGATTCTGCCCCTCTGCTCTGCTCTCCTGCGACCCCCTGGCAATACTGCATCCAGCCCTGGGGTCCCTGGGACAAGACAGACGTGGAGCTGTTGGAGCAAGTCCAGAGGACGCCATGAAGATGCTCAGAGGGCTGGAGAACCTCTGCTATGGAGACAGGCTGAGAGAGTTGGGGTTGTTCAGCCTGGAGAAGAGAAAGCTCTGGGAGACCTTAGAGCAGCCTTCTAGTACCTAAAGGGGCCTATAGGAAAGCTGGAGAGGGGCTGGTTACAATGGCAGGGGGTGACAGGACAAGGGGTGATGGGTTTATACTAAAAGAGGGTAGATTTAGATTAGCTATTAGGAAGAAATTCTTCCCTGTGAGGGTGGTGAGGCATTGACACAGGTTGCCCAGAGAAGCTGCAAATGCCCCAGCCCTGGCAGTGTCCAAGGTCAGGTTGGATGGGGCAATGAAAATTGTAGGAGATTGGTTTCAAACAGATAGACAAGTAGTTAACCCTTGGAACTTAATGCCACCAGAGCAGATAAGCAGGAGTGTACCACCAAGTTCAAAAAGGAATTAAGCTCCTAGCAGCAGGCACACAAAAAGCTGCTAAAGGGAATACGCAGGCACGTGCCCTTGAATATCTTTAATAAAACAGCTGCAGACAGCTGCCTATGACAGGAGTCTACTGCAAGAAGCAGCCAGATGCTCACGCTTTCTCTAAAGGGACTCTGCCATTGCAGGAGACAGCACAGTGTGCTGAGTGTGATGAGCCATGAGTCCAAATCACTAAGTCCCTTCTTACATTCTTAATTACAAATAATCTCATCACATAAACACATTAAACACCACCATTAAAAAAAGCCTTTCATTACACACTCTGAGCATCATACAATGCTGAATTTGAAAATGTATAGCAAACCTCGCTGCTCTACACTTAATTCCATCCAACAAACAAATGCATTATACACATTATTTACCTCCAGGAAATAAGAGCACTCTATCCCAGTGTTATTTTGTGTCTTCAAGAGAGTCTGGGTTTTCCCTGCTTTGTAAAGCCAAGTAAGAACACATACAAGGCAGGACTTGATACCTAAATTTCCAGTTTCACAGTCTCTCTCTCTTCTTGGTGTAACGTACCAGGGACAGATCTTGGAGAGTTTTTAATTGCCAACATGCAACTCTTCTACAGGTACAGACCTGCACATATCTAGAGTAGATTTCACTATAATTGAGCAGGTTTTCTCCATCAGACTGCCCAATGCTTGAAGCATCGTGTGTTTAAATCTCCACTAGAAGGTTGTTAGAGTTTACATCGACATGATACAGAATCACCAAGTGCATTTGGCAAGTGAGCTACTCCAGGTCACTTAGGGAGCATAAGCAAACGGTAGTGTCAGCGTGACAGGACTAGCAAGTAGCCAAACATTTAGATTGACAAGTAATGCTTAAATACAACCTCTGAGCTACTCTAATTCCCTAGAAGTCCTACTGACACAAAGAGCCAAGAATACAACTGAATTTCATTTTATTTAATACATCTTTTAGGAAATCTAATGAAAATCACATACTTCAGATATTTGGTTTTAATGGGGTGCTGTTGGAAATGAGCCCACAGGTGGTAAATCGTGGCCTTGTGAGGAAAAAGAAATAATAATCTAAAAAAAATAGCACAAATTGAAAGATGACTTTGGGCCTGATTACATAAATTACTTACAAGCCAACTCCATCGGGACAAGTTTTCTATACTAAATGGATTAAGAAACCATTCTTCTGTGTCCATTATCAATTAAAAAACCGAGAATGACACTTCAAATAAAGCAAGTCAGTATCTTAGGTATGTTTATATCTGCCTCAATATAATGCTTTGACTTAAAATATTTCTTACTTTTCTCTTCCCAATAAGCCAAAATCAGCTCCTTAACACATCTTTCAAGTCTCATACACACTGAACTGAGGCAACCAGTCCTTCTCATCGCCAGCAGGAAGACCTGTATATTCAGGCATTCCTAGGTACAAGGGCCTTCAGCTGGTGGCAGGGGCCAGGCATGATCAGATCGGTAACCCAACTATGCCCAGTTCTCAGAACAGAGGAAGAGAAGTGCCAATGCTGTGCTTCAGCTGGGCTGGGCTCTCTAAGCGAACATCCCAAAAAGGAAAATAAATATTGATTATGTAATACCGCAAGACACAAAATACTGCAGGACCACACACCACCACATTTCAGGCGTCAGTTAATCCAGCCAATTGATGGATTCAATCTACTGCGTTACTGCAACACCATTAACATTATGAAATACTGGTAGACCTTGAATTTGTGGAAGGAGAAGTCAACTTTCTGTTTTATTATAACCATACACAGGGGTGGGAGTTGGAGGGTAGACAAAGGCTGGATGCAAACAAGATTCTGATTGTGCGTAGAGTAAAATTTCCTCAGAGAAAGCCTTTCACTGGAAGTAGTTAGGAAGAGAAGTCCTGAACTAAGCTAGTAAAAGGTCTCAAATAGTAATGAATAAATGCAACTGTGTTCTGCTGCTAAAAGCCATCTGGATTTATTACTTTTTGTGAGCTCGGTCATTTTTGCACAACAATTCTATACTCTGGACAGTTCTAATATTAAAATCCATTTCTTTACATTATTTGTTATGTTCTGATGATAGAGTAAGAGTGCAGATCAAAGACTACAGCTACTTCTGAAAAAGTGATGAATGAAATTTTCGAAGAATTGACAAGTTTATTTTTCAAGTTCTTTGTCAGCAACTGCATGAAATCAAGTGATGTAATTTTTCTAACAGATTACCTCTGGCACCTGCAAATTTACTAGAAACACTACTTCTGGCAATAACTGAAGGTTCTGAAACTCTGAATATGTAGGAGGCTGATGAACAAAGCTGCAAATACAGCCCATGTAATACTACTCAGTCTGCCTGTATTCACTGAGCTCTTTAGCTCTGAACCATCCTAGTAAACAACTGGATTGATTGCTATGAAATATGATAAAACACATACTAAGCTTCAGCATCAGCTTGTTGAATTTTAAGATACATCATAAAAATAGAATAGGCAGTATTTTGTTAAGTGTGCTTCCATAAAGGTATTTGAGTTTGTAGTCACTCATCTCCGCATAAGACATACCTTAACTTTGTTTGCAGCAGCAAATGAATATAACACATACTTTTGTACAATCTAATTATCTAATAAATTTATGAAATTGTTACCTTTTACTAGCTGTAGAAGTTGACAGGAAATTTTGTCAACTACCTTTTTGGAAGTAATTTGAGTAAGCAAATCTCATCTCCCTTACAATTGGATTCTGTAAATCCACAAATCCAGTTTTCAGATCAAGAAAATATGAAAGACACTAATCGAAATTTCACAAAAATCTACCATTGAAAAGATCCAAGTATTGAAATGATTAATAGCAATGCCAAAGTGAAGCACCACAACTGCCAGGTCTAAGAGAAATAGTCAATAAGCTAACGTGACAGAAAAACCTTACAATCCCACTTGCAAATCAATCAAATCTTAATTAAAATTCCTTTAGTGCACAATTCTTAAGAATTTAAGTCACACAGTAACTAAAACCAAGAAGCATACAACACTGATCCAGAAGTCTTGTGCATTGAGCCATGAGTCCCTTAGCCAGTGCTCTTTAGTTGCCCTCAGCAGAATTTTTAGAAGCCTTCCTTGGACATATATTTATTTAGGCTTGGGAAAAGATGGTATTGCTGGAGTGATAAAGAATTACAAGTTTAAGAGGTCCTCCACTGCTTCAGTCATCTCTTGAATTCTTTGACTGACGTGGTTGCTCTCACTAAGACAAGTGAGGTGATTTGATCTTGCTTGGGTAGATACAGGTTTTTGTTCTCCTTGTCAAGGCAAAGCAGCTGATCTTGACAATGACAACTTGAACTAAAAAAGTTCTGGTCATATTTTAAGCATGTGACTGGATCTTCTGTTACAGAACTCTCTGAAGATACCTTATTGAAAGGAAGAAAGAACCCTTAACCTACCAAGGACAGGCATATGGTAAGGGCAATACCACTTCTGGACAAGGGGAAAAAAAAATCCTTAGATACTGTACTGCCAGTGGTTATTAACAATAGAAAAAGAACATATCTTTGAAGACCTGTTTCATTGCCTTTAGAGAATGCAAAATGTTACAAACACAGGAGAAAAAAAAAAATCCATTAAACGTAAAGCATCATAACCTTATGCTTCACATACTACCAGCAAGCCTTAGTACAGCCTTTGGAACGGACTCTGTCATGAACGTATATAAACTAATCTGGAAAGCAACAGATTCTGACAAATAAAAGACAACAGAGGAAGGTCAAAGGTCAATTATTAGTAGAAATACATTTTATTTAATAATCCAGAGGCCACTAACCAGAAACACAAACTAAAGACAGATTGCTGAACCCACCCATCCTATATTATATCAGCTCTAAGAAATAGGAGGTCCTATGGTGATACAACACAGTAAGAATTTCCTGAAGACAGCATGGAGACACAGTCCCTCTGCAGGGTCGGACTCAAAGTCTCAGTGCTGTGGATGGAGCTGAAGGAACTGCTCTGAACTGCAGAGAGTCCCTGCACTTCCCACCCCGTTACTGTACTTGGCCACATAGCAGCTGTATACTAATGTGACAGTAGCTTGGGAAGTATGCTGGAGGTCAAAATAGGACAAAAAAAAAAGTTGTAACAGTAATCGGTTTTTAGTATATTCACTGCAAGCACTTAGAATACAGGAAGAGGGCAGAATTCAGAGGATAACGAGAAGTACACCCTATGGCTCACCTCTCCAGATGTGAAGTTATCACAGGAGGGAAGGAAAAGAATTCTTTCATCAACTGTTTAGATGTACAAATTTTTTTTTCTGGTTTTTGCTCTTTTAAACAGATATTGTTTCAAAGAAGTAGATTTGAGAGGACAAGACATGAGAAGGCTAAGCTTGCAGTTCACAGGCATTCTGAAACCGTATTAACCCTTCTACATGAAGCCTCTTGTAACAGTTAAGGAAGTTGATTTTTTGGGGGCTTGTTAGTTTTTGTATTATATTGTACTTAACTCCTCTGACAAGTACCTTGCACTGAGGCTGTATCCCCTCCTCAGAAATGTTTTTCATCAGGAGGTCTTGAATGGAGAAGATTGTCTGAACAACTATCTAGGTGGTTTTGTTTTGCAAGACCACTCCTTCAGTTCTCAGCAGAGAGAAAAGCTAGCCTGTATTCTGCCTCGTTGAATTAAGAGCTACACACAAACACAACAAAATTGCATAAGGGAAGGATTCAAGGGAAAATCCAAACACATTAATACAAAGAAGTTATTGTCATGAAGTAATCCCCAATTTATAATCAAGTCTAATGCATGCATTTTGCCTAACATCAACATCAAATCAGTTCCTTTAGAATTCTGCTTTCTTAGCAAAGAACCGCTATTTGAAATGCAATTCTTTCCTCCCCAAAACACATATGGTTACAATGATGAAGTCATAGCTTATCTCCCCAAAGAACACAATGAAACATCTGGGTGAGAAGTGATCATCTATCCCAATGAGAGACTACTGCAGCAAGAGGAAATCAAGACTGCTCAGAAAGAACAGCATTGCTTAACCAGTCTTCCTTCTTCCCTCACGGCCTTCCAGAGCAGTTCAGAAAGGCCTCCACAGTCTTACAATGGAGATGGCATTACCTCTGACTCCCTGGTCAGCAAAACAATTATAAAGCCCCTAGGATGCTAACACTGAGAAGTTACACATAGCACAGCTCATGATACGAGTGCATGATCACGACAGATTTAAGTGGTAAGAACCACTGGTTTGCAAGATGTTTTGAAAGCCCCAACACCTAGAAAAAAAGTTCAAAGGCATACTGGCATAGTAATGTTGGGTTTTTTCCTCCTCTTTCTGAATAAAAACACCATGGCTTATCAAAATTGATCACTAACTGAAACACTCTTTCTTCTCACTGTTCCCTCTTACAGTTGGATTTCTCTTGTACATCACGGGTGTGAAAGAAAAAGCATATAAAGACTACTTGTAATGAAATTTAATTGAATATATAGACTAAAAAGCCCACTCTACAGTCTTAAGCAATCAAAAAGTAATAGACTGTCTTCACTACAACTTCTGAAATGCAGTACTGAAGTTTAAAAGATTTATTTACAGTATGAACATATAAATAAATGAAGATTATTTATAAACAAACTCCTTTTTCATTTCACTACTTAAAATACTATGGATTTTTACATGACTGACTAAAAGCATAAAGTGCAGCCAATTTCAAGAAGTTAAGCTCAAAAATCCAAGAAGGGTTACTTTTCTTTTGACTGACATGGCTTTTACCCAAAGAAAGATTCAGAAGTAGGGCAGGCTACATTTCTCTAATGGACACATATTAAAAGAGTATTGCAGTGGCATAGAGGAGCAGGTGAGTAAGAAATTGTATAGACTACCATCTTATTTATTTGACATTTTATTTCCTAAACAACATCCTGCAAAAATCTTGGCTGGTCCCCTATTCTACCTCACATGGAGCTCCTTCTCTCCATCAACTCTTCCGCTCACTGTCAAAATTGGTTTTAATGCCCTTTAACTGAAGGGGATCAAATTCTGGAACCCATCTCTCTGACAACATATAGTTGACTATTGTCTTATTTTCATTCAGAGAATGTTTGCTGATCAAGAAAAAGAACACTTCTAATAGCCTCTTACTCCGTTGTGGTCAGTTTGAGCGATTAAGTGTTTCTCAATACGACAACTGACTAAGGATCATCACCCTTTTACCTTCATTTCTGTACACAGTACCCATTCGTATCCCCTTTCACTACAATTCTTCTTTAAATTCATTTTACCTAGTGAGTCAATATCATCAACATGGAAGGTTAGGGTTTTGTTTGTTTAGGTAACGGACATACACAATCCAGTTAAGCATCCTGTCCATGATGTTCTTACCTCAAGTATATACTTCTCTAAAGATCTGACATTTTCCAGAGCCTCTGGATCCTGATGGATAACAACTACTTCTTTCAAAGGATACTGAGGAAAAAACAAAACAAACAAACAGAAACTTTTGTCTTTTCAACTGAAAATAAAGAACTTCAAATGATAAATAAAAATTTCTGAAGTATTTTATCATTGAAGTCTGTTTGCTATTCCAAACTTAATTATTCCATTTTCCCAGGCTTATCTTAAAGTTACAAAGCTATTGCACATTCCCAAAACACTGATAACAGATGTTAGAGTTCTAACCTTTACTGGAATCGTTTTTCTGTCTCTGATTACTCGTCCAAGCTCAATAACAGACTGCAAACAAGAAACGGCACTTTCAATTTTTTTGTCGATGAGATCCTCCCTAGATTAAAAAGGAAATATTATATTGCTTCATTTTCATTGTATCTGTTTGAGCAGATTGAAAACATTTTACCTCCTTCTCTGAAATTTCCTACAAGAGACTCAATTATGCCCTGTTGGGGGGAATTTGAAAAGTGAACAAACAGGGGTTTCTTCTCTCTTTGTGGAGAAGAAAATGAGGAAATAACTTGCTGAAAACAAAAAAAAGAGATATTTTTAAATCATCTTTTGTTAGCACCTCTCACAAGATGGAGATGATGGATTGAATCATACTACCTATTCTATTAATATCTTTAAAAAGTAAGATTTGCATTAATAATATCATAAGAAGATGCAAAAAGATATAAATAGGATACTTGTAATGGCAATGAAATACCTATAATGCAACCAACTCAGTGGATCTCAATTTACAATCTTTTCCAGGAATTCTAGATATTTTAGCTTGATTTTTCAGACACTCTTGTCATCTTTCCTGGTTTCATTTTAACACACTTCCATTTTGAGGCAAGGCAGGGCTGGGGTGTTGGTTTTGGGGTTTTTTTTTTTGGCTTTTCTTTAAGTTGGGGCAGGGGGAGGTGGTTTTGTGGGAGTTTTTGTTTTGGTTTTGAGTAAGCTGACATTCACATTTTCCTTTAAATGTACTAACAGCCAACAGTTTTGAGAATGTTGTTTTCTTGATTCCTTGAGTAGCTGCATAAATGGAGCAGGTCCTTTAAAACTGTACAAGTGTCATATTAAGACCAGAGGTACTGGTTCAAAAGACAGCTGTGAATAAAGTGAACAAAGTTACGTGCTGTAACGTACCTAGCAAAAGTACTGGGATGAAAGCCATGCATCCCATAAGGATTGTTCAGAAAAACAGAACTGGTAAAGCAAAACTTAAAGCTGAAATATCCCCATCTTCTGCACTAGAGCATGTTAGGATGTTAGTACCAATTTTGAAGCTTTTGTTCTTCCAAAAGCCAGTCTCTGGGATGGTCCTCCAAAACACTTAGAAACATGTAAATTGTAAAATAGAAAATTATGCTCCCGGAAATGTTTGTATAGTATAACGTGGCAGTATTTGAACATTACTTGCCATTACTTAATGACATTGTGGAGCCACAAAATGAGAATAGTCTTCATACATGGGATACGCATCCACAAAATTTAATGCAACCAATCTGTTCAGACACGAAGTAACCAAGTAATACCTCAGCAGGGTTTGTAACACAGGTATTGAATCAAGTTCAGCTGTGAAAGGGGTCAAGTCCCTTAGCTTTATCTGCACATACCCATTATATTGTTGAAATAGTATTTTCTAGTAACTGCACCCAAAAATGTCTCTTCTTATTAATTGACAATATTGTCCTTATGCAGTCATCAGAAAACCAGTTAAAGAAAAATGCAGTGATGTGCTTAGCAACTCAAGGTGAAACTAAAACTTCAACAATAATTGAGTTCTGAAAAACATCTCTTTTCATCTGACAAAAGGAACAATTAATACATAGGGGATCCAGTGACTTACACAAACTAGGAGCAGACAAAAATTCAAACAAATTACAAGACAAAGAGGAAAGCTCTGCAAGCCACTCAAATACATCATATGTTTGCATGATGCAGCAGCAGGTCAGTTAACACTAACAGGAATAAAAAGAGACGAAGCCACTTTTAAACGTTCATGCTATGCCCATGCCTCAACTGAGTTCCTGCAAATAGCTCACTATCCTTCCATTGCTCCATTCTACAGGAGCTCAAAACTAGTTCTGATAGCCCACTGATGAGTTTTGCATTCTTTGATTACATATTCTTTACAGCACTTTCCCAGGGAACAGAAAATCAGGACCATCATTATGTCAATCTCAAACTCCTTCTTGCAGTAATTCTCACTATTAAAGCCAGAAAGAATATACACCTTCCTCAAAGGATATAGTATCCAGAAAAGAAACAACATTACTTGAAGGTTTACATTTTTGAACTGGCATGCAAAGTATCAAGGTCAGCTCCCTCGTCCTTGAGGGTTTTCAAACTTGAGCTGCAACGCAAAAGGAAAGTTTGCTTCTGTTCGGTGAGTAACAGCAGGCTGCAGTGCAGGTACTAACTTAATCCACTAACGGAGCACCAAGGCACTAATGAGCAACTGATCGCTGTAATACTAGTGTCTGCCTTGGCTGGACAAAAAAAACCAAAACTAAATCCAAACAACTTCAGCTGTCAAGTTCTAACTGGGATGAGTTGATACTATGGATAACCCAAAGCATATGTCCAGTACAACCAGCATGGACCCAAACCTTTTTGGGACACGCTGGCACTTGCAGAAAACCTCACCCAAAGCAATGATCTGTCGGGGAAGCTGGCTCTCATATGATGTATCCTCTTACGAGGAAGTGGCAAACTCTGGACAATAGTCTAAATTCTTGATCTGGAGACAAAAGAACTCACTCAGCTGGTTCCATATGTGGTCCACACAAAACAATAATTCCAATCCACATGGGATCTGGCATCAGCATTCACTACAAAAGGCCTAGAGATGGGAGGATGCACGCATTCTTGCGACTGTACAGCCCACAAGGAAGTTTTATAATCCTTTTGGGCCCTTCATAGGCATTATAGCTTCTAGTCAGCACACATTTTGAAAAGTAAAAAGGATATTCCTTGCTCACCATAAGCGGGAAACATTTTTTTTCCTAATTATTTTCCTTCCTATGTACAATCCTTTAATCTAGTACAAGTCTACTGGCTGAATGCGGAGGAAAGAAAACTCCCAAATAACTTTGAGAGTGGGGTGTGAAGTGTATTGCTAGTGTTCTCCTACAGCAAAGAGATTAACATTAATCAGAGTTTAATCAAAACTTAAACATTTTTTGCTTATAGGAAAGAACACGTTAACTACCATCCTAAAATTCTTCCTGAGGCAAAGGAATATTCGTAGTATTAAAGCAGCTTGTTTTCCTGTTATGCAAAACAGCTTTAAACACAAGTAAGTTAAGAAGCACTGTTCTGTGAAAAGAAAACAACCAAAAACACGCAACAAAAACCCAACCAAACCAAAACCCACATAGCAGCTGTCTCTTACCTCACTTGAGGGAGCATGAGGTAGTGGATGCTTTCAGTATTCTTCTCCTGAACTGAGGTTGGATCAATAAGTGTCTTCAGATTCTGGTACATCAGCTCAGTGATAAATGGAGTATATGGTGCCTGTAATGTTGCATTCAATCATCATCTTTTTTATCGTTTGTACACTTCGAATCAGTAATACTTATGAATTAGATAAAGACATTTCAGCATAAACAATGCTTACAGTGTCTTCAATGCAGAACTGTGATGTTATTCAAAACACAGACTGAAATAAATGATGAAGTCGCTAGTACTTCTTCACCTCCTTCCTAATATTTACACATTACTTTTGGGCATCAGACAAGAAATCCTAATGTCTCTTCATCAGTCAGGTGATATTTGCATTCTTTATAGTACCATGGGTCAGAGAAGCAAATAAAAGGGGGAGGACGGAAAATGAACTGTGGTACACAAATCAGTAGCAATATGTTTTTTCTTCCCATGCATTCAGTCTCTGTACTCTCAGTTTCTACGGTCAGCTTAGGCACAAAGATGTATGTTCTTAGATTATTGACACTAAAAATGTCAAATAGTTATAGTGGGCTGTAATTCCCTTACCATAAGTCTGCACATGGAGAACAAAACACTAAACAAGGTTTCCAAGGCCATAATGCAGTCTTCAGTCCCATTCTCGCCCTATTTGAAGAATTCACCAAGAAAAACAAAGAACTGCAATTTCAGTATCAGTAAGCGCACTTCAATAAACGTCAAATATTTCCTGCGTTAATGCAATAAACTGGTTTTCCAAACTGCATTCATTTTGCTCAATCCCATCCAGCAAGTGACACTGACTTACTGAACATTTTGTTTCTTTGGTTTTCCTCTTAAAGCAAAGAGGAGGGAAAAACATGCCATTAAATTCTCATTCCCACTATCGGGTACAAATTGATCATATTTAAACCGCAGGATAAAGATCTTGTGTAACGTCATGAAGCTGCTATGGATTAAATTAACACAGACCACTAGGAGTTTGTTCACAGTACAAGACTGCAGAAGTAGATGCCTACCTTTAGTCTTCTGCGATTCATTCTAACATACCAGTTGGTCAGAATATCAACAAACTTCACTAATCGAGGTACTACAGTGTACAGCCTGTAAGCTAGAAGGAAAAATGTTTACTGTAGTTAAGATTTGCCCCCTGCATCGAGCTCCACACTTAAAGAAACACATTGTTATTTGTAGCTCTGGCATTAAACATAAAACTTGAGCAGAAGCACGTATGTTAGTAAGATCAAAAAAGTAATTAGACATACTATTATGTTAAAACCATATTTTGAAGTTGCACGTCATCCATCCTCATGCTTCAACACAAACACATCTACCACCAAATTGTTCCCCTAATCCTACACGCATTATGGAAGCCTTATGCTTTTATCTGACTCGTAAAGAGGATAGTGGATAAGAGACTATTAATCACAAAGGATTTGGCAAATCCTAGATTTGCACATGCTGTAAATACAGCCAAGTCACTAGAAGTTTAACAAATTATTGTAGAATCATACAATAAAATTTTATTATCAATTACCGCCAACATTTTCTTCTTTGTTTGCCAGATTTAAAATGAGACACCTATTTCAATCAATTCTCCCTAAGTTCCTTGCAATTTTTTATTATTTTTCTAAGTAACACAGTAGGCTAAGAGAATGTTGTAAAGTAACAGCAAGCCTGACGAGGTAAGAAGATAAACATAGCTGTATTTTCAAGTTCTGTGTAACTTAAAAGCATGGAGGACTGCCAGCCTGAAAAAGAAGGTCATCATGAGCATCACTATGCAACTGGGAAAACAAATTTCAGTTGTTCGCCAGAATATTGGGGGTTGGGAACGGACCTTAAATAGAACACACTTTTCCAAGGAAAAAATTGTATATACCTTCTCTAAAAGCAAAGAGCTTTTTGATCTCTATTCTGAATCAGTTTCATTAATCAAGCAGCTACTGAATAAAATGGATCTTTGCTTTAAAAGCTTCGCTATGCTTTTCATTGCATTTTCTAAAATAGAAGTGTTTTTAAAAGGCAGAGTACTGGTATTTAAACCTAAAAAGGAAATGCTCAGAAGATTCATGCCATGGTGGGGAAGATATTTACGTGGGAATTCATATTCCTAAAAAATTCCCAGCTCTCTTCTAGTTAAGCACTATCTAGTTAGCAAACTGATTAAAAACAATCAAAACCCCTCAACCCTCCCCCCCTTCAGGGACAGTATACCTTTAACAAGAGATTCAAGTTAGCCTGGAAACATGCGTTTCTCCCCTCAATAGCTGTAATCCCAGTTCATAAACCAAATTGTGAAATCTTACTTTGTCATGACTCAAGAAAAAGGCATGCATGTACATCGAACCACAGCCTCACACACACACTTCTTTCCATTGCAGTCATCATGAGGAAAGCTGTTTTCTAAAATCATTTCTAAAATGATTTCTTTAAGTAGAAAAAAAAGCAGAGTAACTTTTATTGTTCTTAAATACGGAATTTTAACCTCCCTTAAAACACAAAGGATTGCTTGTCTTGTTACATTCCATAATATCTTCCCAATATCTTACTACTTGCCCCATTTATCAAAGGGCCCAAATCCCAGAAGTTTCCATGATAAAAGATGAAGTTTAGTGGAAAAACTATACTACTATTCAATAGCTAATAATTCATTTGGAGAAGCGTGTTATTACCAAAGCAAAGCTAAGTTAGCTGGTCCTGAAGAGGACACTGGCACACATCTACCTAACTTGCAGCACTTCTGAAGAGAGCATGTTTACAGCTCCAGTTTTGGGCACCTATTAAACCAGAAATAATACAAACAGCAAAAACCCTCTTACAAACACAAATGTGTATTGTTCCAATACAGCTAATTTTTGCCAATTTTCTATGAATAATTGAAATGACACTGCTTTCTGATACGTGTTGTCTCCCTTTCTCTAATTGCAGATGTTCTAGGAAGCCAAAAGCTCTCTCCAAGCCAGGATTAGCAGAGGGTTTGTTAAACCTTTCCAAAGTTTTCCTAGGTTCTCCACAGCATCCCAAAGTTGGAGCGTGCACAGGTACACTCCCCTTCCCAGCCTCAGTCTATTCAAGGGAGGTCAATACTAAACTGGCAGGAACTCCCATTTAGGCTGAAATACTGCTGGCTATTCAAGCTACTAGTAGAAACTGGGGCAGAATTAACATAACTTTTACTTAATGGCAGCATTTTTCTAGAAGCAGGCAATCGGTGTAAAATTTAGCTCCACTATAAAAAATACTTGATTAAATGGAAGAAGCTAAGCTCAATTGCAACATTTTTCTGGTTAGCGGTGTCTCCTTGCCACTTAAAGAGTTTCAAGCCTGTATGTCCTTACGCACGATCGCGCACACGGTTGCGGGAACAGTACGTTACAGTGCAGACCGGGTCATTTCTTTGACAGATAGTGCTCAAACATTCCCTCAGCACCATCACCTCCGCTATGTTTTAGACACGGAAGAGACACTGCTTTTTTTTAAATGCATCTTTGCAGGTAACAGATCCGTACGGCATTAGTTACTGAATGCAATCATTTTTGCTCACATCACACTACGTCTACAATAGCTTCTAAATTTGTTTATTTTTTTTCTTTGTTGTTATTATTTTCAAAATCTTGGCTTCTACAATGAAGCATGTGTAATGTATTTATCTCCTTTATCCAGCACTGGAGGTTATCAGTCACCATTATAATCTTCCCTTGCCTCTTCCTCACATTTTTCCTACTTCAAGTCATATGAAGTAGGAAATCTTTTTAAAAAAATCCCAAACTGATTTTCAGAAAGGATTAGTAGAGTATCACGTCACAGTACACAAATGTACTGCATCTCATTATCTGACTGAATTCAGAATTTATGCAGAAAAATAAACTGAAACATCATCTTTATTAATCACTTCCAAGTGAGATGCATCACTCATTTGATGAGAACATCATGTTATCTTTATCTAATCTATCTTTATTTAATATCAATACTACAGTCTTGATAGTCTTTACGTTGTCATTTTCCAATCGTAATTTTCCTCTCCTGCTTTGCAGGATCTCTTGCTTGGTAAAGATGTCAGCTGATACTTCCCTTTTTATTAGTTCCATCTTCCTCTTAGAAATCCAGAGCAGAGCATTCAAGTTTCCACCCCTATGATCATCTTCCTGCAAATATTATTTCTGTTTAAACTGTGCACTAATCCAAGATCCCAGGTACACATTCACAAATTAATTTTCCACTGTCCCTCAAAATATTTTCCTCTCTACATGCAGCATGTAAACTTGCATAGGCTCTGCATATTTCCATTTGGCAACGCATGAAACTCAACACACCACCACCACCAAATTTCAAGGATAAAACTTCTAGGAAGAAGCCATATTTTCATCAACAACAGACAGCTTTTATCATAATCCTGGGTTTGGTAGCTTGAGGATTTCTTCTTCCTTTAATGAAGTGTTCTTAGATGACCTTACCTGAATACTGTTATTACCAAAATGACCTGCATTATCCACTGTAGCACAATAAACTCATCTTAATGGTCTTGTTGCAAGTGAACATCATGCCAGTCTAAGAGGGGGAAATACAAGCGATGACTGAAGCAGAGGACTATCCTGTGTCCTCATAAGCTCAGATCTGGCATTTAGCTGCTTCCTCATTATCTATTATCCCACTAATACCTTCTTTCCCCAAGCCTAAGCACACCTGCGGAAGGCTTCTAAAAATTCTTCCAAGGGCAACTTAAGATAACTGGCATGGGGTGGTGTTTGCTTATTCCTAAACAGGGCCTACAATGGCAAACATCACCTTCTTTCCAACATCTAGGTTTGTAGCGTCCCTAAAGGCACCAAAACCTCTTCAAATCCCACTGTGACTTTATCTGCAAATTTGTAAGTTTAGTGAATCAGACTAACTACTTCAGGGGGCTCTTGCAGCACCTTCTCTTTGCAATTAAAATTGTTTTAATAGAACGCGAGCATAGAGAGGGTATGGAATAATGAAAGAGACAACACGCAGGAAGAAAAACCAGGAGAGCATCTTTTAACAGCTATGCAATATCCTAATGCTATTCCATCCTGCTGCACACACTCCCAATATGATTACAAAGAAAGCCTCTCCATGGAACCATGCAGGAAAAAATTTATTCCTCATGCTCGTGTAACTCAAAATTGTTTTATTCAGTGACAAGAGCACTGCCCTTTTTTTTTTTTTAACAGCTTCCCCAAATTCTATTTGGCTGCTTTTTCATGCCTGTCTTTCAGTTACTATTATAATATTATTAATTGCTCCGAGCACTGTAGAAGATGCTGTTACAGCAACAAGCCACATCATTGAGCCCATAGGATTAGCCATGACAAAATATGCCTCATCACTTTTTGAAGTCTCATGAACAAGCATAGCAAAATCCGTATTAACACCCATGAAAACAGGATTCCATGTATTACGGTAGCTGGTCAAATATTTCCTTCCTTTTTTCTGAACTGTAAGTCTCATGTGGAATCTGGAAATCTCTGAATGAAATGGCCAGTTCTCTTATCAAAAATTGAACACCCGTACACATACCCGACCAAACATGTGCATACCTGCCATTTCAGCTTTGAAGAACTGAATGAGTGATTGGGTGAAAGAAAGAATCCATTTATCCATGATGTTATTGCTCTCCTTAACTGTGTTCTCATTGTAAAGGAATTCTCTTCCCTCATCCTATCATCAACATAAAAAACACAAAACACATTTTCAAGTCATAAGGGTATATATTCAAACCTCTATATCGAACTACCTGTCACCTTTACTGTGTTACACTGGTTTCCTAAGAGAACACATTAAATTCCAGAAACACAGAAGAGAAATAGCTGAAGAGAACCTGCGCCCCACTGCTCTTGCCTTCACCACACCAGAGCTTCAACTACAAAGGAGGCCAGCTACTTGGGTCTGGTAAAACAAACAAAAGTAGTACAGCACGTGGCGGTATGCAGCCATTCTTCCCCTGTTTGCAGCGTAAGTCATAGCTTCCAGACACAGGGTAGAACTCTTGATTTTACCTAATTCTCATCTAGGACGATCTGAAGCATTTACAAGAAATGTACTATCAAGATGAATTCTATTTGGAGACAGAGCGCATAAACAATAGCATTTGTTTTTAAGAGCATATGTCAATTTGAACAGATTAAAACATAGGAGAAGGTAACAACCCCAAATGAAAAAAAAAAAGAGGTGGAATTTTTAGGCATCCAAAATACACAGAATGCATTTTCTTGCTTTCCAGAATACTGACGTTTGCACCTATCTGAAAAATTTCACAACACACTGCTGATTCTGCAGGGCACTGCAAGACCACAAGTAAGCACACTTGTTAGTGCCTACAGTCTGACTCTTCTCCATGTAAGAATGTTCTCACAACTGGTTGAAAAAAAGGAATTGCTTAATTTTTTCAGATTTACAGACAGTATTTAACATCTGGTTTGGACTTTCCTTTCCCTTCCCCTCAGAGTCCAGATGAAAAATCTGTTTGGATTATTCAACTCAGTAACTATGCATCCTTTACATAAGTATAAAGGAAAAGATTCTTAGGAAAGAAATGCACCTGCACACCCCGAAGTGCAGTAATCCTAGCGTGAGGTCAGTTGTCATTTAACCAACTACAATTATTGTGATAATTACAGTAAGCATAAAATTATTATTAGACTTCATCCAGGGCACTAGTATTGTAGTTTCTCTCTTGCAGGAGGCAGAATACTAGGAACGACAAGTTGTTTAAGCTTACGTATGAAGTCTAATTTAAGCACTATCACATCCAATAGAACATTCTTTTGCCTAATATGGTGCATAGGAATGGATTCACTACCTATTTAGAAAGAAAAATTACATCTGCTGAATTACCAAAACGATCTGCTTAAGCACCTGGATTTTCCACTGGGGTCTTCCATCCTCGATTTGGCTGATCTTGCAAGATTTAATGGGATCATAGGAAAAAGCTGCAAAGCACACTTTAGATAATTCTAAGGTCAAACAGAAAAAACTGAAATGTATTTTGGGAGCAATGTGTAAGTTTGTCTGATGAATGCTGTCTAGGGATGCTGAGAAAAGATTCATTAAATATTAGGATCTGAAGTTACCAGACTTTCTTCCCAAAAGGGGTTGTTAAAAAGATAAAACCATTTATTTAAGTCAGCTATTTACTGTACCATTTATTGAAGTCAGCTGCTTTTATTGCTTCAAATGGCAGCTCTCCAAAGCAATTAGGCTGCTACTGTAATTTCATGCGTAGTGTAAGGTTTGAACTTTTTTTGCTTAGGTCCCACTCTCCCATAAAAATCTGCACTAACAAGTGGTAACCTTCTATCGTTAATCTTAGCTGAAAGATTAAAATTGGTTTCAACAGAAGCTATACAATATACACATAAAATCTTCAATTTAAGTGAAAAATTACCCTAAGAACGAAATTTTAATCTTGTTTTCATTCTGAAAGTGTAGAAACTCATGTCACTCATCCAGAACTTTTTAGTAGCTTCAAATGTAACCTACAAATCTAAAGCATTATTGCAGATTATTTACTTTGCATTTCATTTCTTTTTTTTTTTTTTTTTAAAGCTGCATTTAACTTCTAGAAGAATTAACTGTCATGTTACAGAAGGCAATCTTTTTGCTGTGGCTAATGTATTCAGTATCAAGTATTCCCAAGTTAAATGTTTTTATGTAGATTCATAATTAAAGTTACAGTAAATGAGTTAGCTCAAGAAATTGTCATAGCAGACACTACTGAAAATAACTTTCTTTTCATTACTTATTTACAGTTCTATTTGTGTTAAATGCTATTCAGGAACATTCCCAATGCAGAGAAACTTGCACTCCAGATGCCACCCTCCGACAGCACCCTTCCTGTGAAATAACCACGCCTGGCTACATGAGGTGGGGTAGCAGCAAAGAAAAAGCAGCGGCAGCACTCAAGGCAGTATTACTGACAGCTACTGCCTCCACGCTACTACACAAACACCGATAAGGCAATTACTAGAAAGCCAACAAGGCTTAGTATGGACATTTCAGAAGGATTCCCTCAAGCACATGTGGTACCTGGTTTTTTAACTGGTGCTCCCAGCAAGGTGACTAGGAGCAGATAATTGCTTAGTATGTGTTAACCCTGCAAACTCAAACTCTCTATCTTGTCCTCTAATTTCAGGAGTATGAATGCAACAGCATTTATCTCAAATAAAAGGGAATCAAGAACACCCTAATCTGAGAAATGAGAGCTCTTATATCTTGACAGTCCCTACCTTCCACTCCTCCTTTCTATATAAGAAGCTTGGTCAAGAAGAGAAAGATGCAGGGTGATTAGCTTTATACAAGAGCATACAAACAGCAAGTAACAGAAATGAACAGCAAGCACACACAGCCTGATCTAACTTTGAAGTCAGCCTTGCACTGAACAAGTGACCTCCAGAGGTCTCTTCCAATCTAAATTTCTCTACGATGCTCATTCACTCTAAGAGTGGAAAACACACAAAGCCCTTCCACTTTGCTTTTCCATACTCAAGAAGTCTGTACCTTATGTTGCAGGATCTGAACATTCTGAACAAGAAAGCGATATGCATTGTACCAGGGCAGGAAGACATCCTTCAGTATATCCCTTACTCCTTCCTCCTTAAATCTCAGATTTTCTGCTCTTACCACAGGAGAATTGATCAGATATAACCTGCAAAATAAGACGACAATACTTAAAAGCTTAAACCTGCATACAGTAAACCCTAGAGAGCTGCACAGCAAAAGAAAGATACCCAAGGAAGCAGTTTCACAGTAAGAACTCTAAGGAGAACAGTATTGTAAGCATGTAACATATTGAACATATGAGAGTTTACTTCCTAGTGATTATTTTTATGCTACTGCATATGGAATTTGAATTAAATTTAAATTTTATTTTTTACTCTAGAAGTTAACTGAAGTGATAACACACACTCAGATGCTATCACAGTATAAAACAAGCAGTGGATACACAGAATCAGTGTTCATCTTTAAAACAGTACCCATTATTTTGAGAATATTTTTAATTCCTTAACAATGATACAGTACCTTTCTACTCAGTCTAGTTCATTCCTTCAGTTATAAAAAGCTTTGGGTCCACTGCAAAAATAGGAGTAAGGCAAAACAGGCAAATCAGAGTACAAGAGAGGAAATTAACTTTTTCAAGAAAAATAGCCCAAGAAGAGGACAAAGGATGTACCTCCTACAAATACAAGTGTGCCTCATCTCCAGAAACAGCTCTGAAAGAGCCAAGCAGAGGATTCAGGTGATGCTGACTACTTTATATCAGGAGCAGCCCCTCATAGAATCATGCCTGCCTCAGCCAAGGGGGTTTATCTACACATGAAATCCACCCTGTCTCAGGAGATCCTCCTCAGGTCAGTCTCTCTCAAGCTAGTAGTTCCTCAGTTCAGAGAGGAAGACGTGTCTCCCAGCTTCCTTGCTGGCTGTGAGTTCACAAAAAAAAATCATCTTTATACTTTATTCCATCTTATTCCCTAAACAAATGTTCTGTCTATAGAGACAAACTGGTATCTATCAAGTTAACTCAAAAAGAAACCAAGTCTTACTCAGGTATCAAAAAAACTTGAATACAAACTTGATTTAGATGCATGTAATTTAATTTTCCAAATATGAAAAATAAACATTTTTTTTATTGTAAAGATTGTGGCATTTCTCAGTAGAAATTTATTAACTCATTTTCTCACATTTCATCAACTTTTAAAAACATGATTCTAAACTAACATATCTTTACAGGCACTTCCTTTAGAAGGTTTTAAAATCTTAATGTGGTTTGACACAGCACATTCAAGAATACCAGACCATAAATTCTTCAGGAGAACCTTCTTGCATAAAAATGAACACATAAAAATAGAGCTGCCAGAGCAAACAGACAGTAATGCAGCACAGAAATGGGTATCAACAGTACTGTGTTGAAGTAAAAAAAAAAACAAAACAAACAAAAAAAAACACCAAAAACCAAACAAATATTTTTAAACATAATATCTGAATTCAAATTATAGATTTACAAAAGTACAGAACAATTAAGCATGGTAATGAACTAGTAAGCCCTTAAATGAAACTAAAATTTATAAATATCTATTTAAACCAAACCTCCCATCACAATTATTTCTGTGCTTATTACTCATTACTTATTTCAGAAGTGAAACATAACTTTGCCCCAAATACGAGAGCTAGTGTGGCCCTAATGTACACCAGGATACTCCAGGTCTTTTACCAGTTTGGGACTTACCTAGAAAAATCATCCCTTCAAATTGCCTCCACTGTTTTCCTCCTGAGGAGACAGTGATGCAAACTAACCAGAACTGTAAAGGATCCACTAAATTGCTCCTTTGCACCCACCTCAGCAGCACTCACTGCAGAATCTATGAGAAGTCATCTTAAAATAGCTCTTAGGATGAGAAATTCAAGAAAATGTAGCTCTCTCAGGCTACGGTTGTTTGGGGCGGGGGGGAAGGAGGTTGTTTTGTTTTATAACCTAGCAGCCCTACGCTGCCTTACAGTATGTAAATGTTAAAAGAATACTAATTTCCTGAATTATTCCAATGCAAAGATACTTACACCTATTATATGGAAAGAGAAACAAGGCACCCGATAAAGGAAGAGTTCTATCAATTTAGTTACACCTAGTGATATTACCCATTGAGCAGAAAATAAAATGTTCCTCAAATCATGCCAGTATTATCAAGTTTTCCAACAATTTATGAGAAACAGTAAAGTTACCTCCTTTTCATCTATCTAAAACAGTAGTCTGTGGCATTATGTTATTTCTTCTGCATTTTAAGAACAGATTGAGAGAGGAATGTAACACATCACTTCTAACAGCAGTTCTTACCTCACGATACATGAAAGCAAAGGGCTTTAAATATTACGGCCTCCAAATTCTCCTTCTGACATACTTCGACACCTATCCAACCCAAGTGCTAGGTCTTAGGAATATCAACTAAGTTTAACTGGTTTTTACAATTCTTACAGATTTCACACAGGATTCAAGTTTCAGGGAATCTGAAGTTGGGTTGTTAAATTTATTGTGCTTTTATTTCTTCTGTTTGCCCTTTCCATTCAATTCCGTATTCATTTAAACAGCTTACATGTGTATTTTCTGCGGATCTATTTATCAAGCTACTGCTGGGAATACTTCAAAGCTGTAGTTAAAAACAACACATATATGTTCTGCAAAAGCTAAAGTAACTCTGCAGGGAAACAGTGCCAAGGAAAAAAACTCAGTTGTAGCTTTTTCTATAAACAGAACCCATCAAGCGCTTCAGTGAATAAGCAGAGACAACTCAATCGCAGAGCTCCTTCCATAAACGAACCTAGACTGCAATGCTTTTCACTCTCCATGTGGGTGTATGTATAAATAAATGTGACATTAAAGAATGACTACAGAGGCAGAAAAATGAATTAGCTTTTTAGAAATAAAAACCCCCATGAATAATGGAAGCGCAACTTCTGGTGTTTGAGATATTTGCTTTTGTTTTATAAAAAAAAAAAATGCAGATTATTGCAACTGAAACATCACCTGCAATTTAAAAATCTCCAATATGAGTAACTCCAACACTTCTCACTCATACTGTTTCAGCTACCAATTCACTGATATGCTGCTAATACACTTGGATTATTTGTAAAGAACAATCTTTATCAAATTTAAGAAATCTACCCAACTCTCCATTGTAAACATGAGAAGGTAATTTACTAGGTCTTTTGAATACTAAAACTTGAAACAATAGGGAACTTTGCATGGTTTTTAAAATTATCCAGAACAAGCAACAACCACCTTTCTCAAATAAGAGCCACAGTACACTAACCTTTCATTCAGCCCAATCATTACCATGTATAGTTGTAACGTACAATTCAACGTGTGCGATAGTATAAGCTTTTCTTATACAAAGCAAGAATTACAGGGCTCTTGAGAAATTCACAAGTGATGTACTCAGTTATTAAAATGTCTTTATTGTACCTTTACCTCAAGGTACCACTTCATGCACGTAGTTAGCGCATCTAGCCAAAGTGCCAGGCGACTGCATAATTACGTTTATACGTCTGTATAGTTTTAATGGAACACTTGAACTGTGTTTAATCTCTATTTGACCAAGACAATTCATATATATACACATTAGGCTGCTCTACTTCGCTCTTCTGGTTTCATCACACTATTAGTACATACTGTATACTTACATCAACAAAAAAAGAAACACTTTCTCTCGAGAAAATGTACGGTCTAAGCAGCAAATAAACATTTCTGTGCATGATACAGTAAACCTTCCCTAAAACAATGATTTAACAGTAAACTAATAGTATTGTTCTCAAAGATTTTATTCCAATTTTCACTGTGTCAACTCAGATGATCAGCTGCATTAGCAGGCACTGTTGGCTCAAGTAGAAGCATTTGGTACAAACTGGACACCTATTTTCTGACAAAAGGCCTCCAGTCAGCATGTCAACTTTGGTTGTTACCAGCCTTGAGGGAGATAAGACAAGGGTATAGAAAGTCCAGGCATTGTAACTATTGCCAGTTCTTTTGAGTCATCCACTCTTTCAGCTATTTGGCTGCCATAGTGGTCCAGAAGTTTCTAAAATTAACTTTCTTCCTACTGCTAATTGTCAAAGACCCATAAGCAGCCCTCCTGGTACAAGTCTGTATGATCAGACAGCTAACACATCAGATTATCCATTAATTAAAGAAATCCTACCTTAGTGCATCAGCTCCGTAACTGTTTACAATACTCATTGGATCAGGATAATTCTTCTTCCTTTTGCTCATTTTTTGGCCATCACTAGAAGAATATCAGAATTTAAGTGTAAATTCCCAGAGTTCTTGTAATACGTGGAAAAAGAAACAAGGCCCTTCAAATCCAGCTTAATTTTTCTGTTCTATGTTCTTGGTAGCACAGACATAATTACATAGTAGCACATCATTTCAGTTTGACTGTTGAACCCATCAGAGCAACTAAATACCCAAAAACAACCCAAGAGGCTCCCAAGTTACAAATTCAAGCAGGAAAAAAAAAAATCTGTCTTTCCTAGAAAAGCTGAGGGAAGATGCACTTGTTTTGAATCAATTCTTCTAGCCCACTGGCAAAGCTAGATTTGAAAATAAAGGGAAAAAATTTTAACTTATTTAAAATTACATCTAAAGCTACAGCTATAATCTCCTTTACCGTGCATAGCAGGTATCACTTATTTCCTATTCTGACTTGTTACTCGTTTTCTCTCTCTCTAGGAAGGGCTCAATCTGCCAGAAAGAACCGAGTGCAACAGGTAGCTGGGATATATAAATCTCACACTCTCAGGTACCTCTTACCTCCCGCAACACTGATACATCCCTGCCAACATTTAACAGCTCCAAAGTCACTCTCAGATTTAATTTACAATTTGCAGGGACTTATCTGAAACACTCTGACAAAAAAATCTGTTCAGGAAAGAACTGACTGACATACCAACCTGGCAAGAACGAGGCCATTCACAATTACATTCTTGAAAGGAGGCCTTCCGAAAAGAGCAGTGGACAGCACCAACAAAGTGTAGAACCTGAAAGAAGAGACAACATAAACATGACTTTCCTAATACACTGAGGTGAAGTCTGCATGTCCTTCATTACCACAGAAATTGTTCATTATGTTGTTTTACTCTAGCAAAGTTAAAATTTAAGTATGTGGAACATTTATGTGGCAAAGACTCAGAAGAGGACCTTGTTGTAAGTAGACCTTTTTCCTATAACATATCATGCTGTTTGCTCAGCTGTGATCTACTAGTCCAAGAAGACTGAAAAACTGTCAGAGTAAGCATTAGGAAGATCGTGAAGAAGAATACTGTAGCATTCTGCCTTTCAATACAGAAAAGAGAATTCTGTTCTGCTCCTGAACAAGCACCCTATTTGCTCACTGTAAACCTCTGAACACTTGATCAATCAGGAACATGGTAGGCACTACCAGTTTGGGGTTTTTTCTGTGTATGTGTTCTTCAACCTAGCAGACAACAGAACTGTTACTGCTGAGAGCACAAAAGCAAGTTAGCTAAAGTGAGCAGAACCTCCTTCCAAACAAAACTTAGCTGGTTAAATTAGCCAGCACTAGAAAATATGGGCAGGAGGGGGTTCCCCCGCCTCCATTTGAGGTGTTTACAATAACTCTATAAACTATCTAGGACACGTAATAAATTAGTGTTGGAGCAAGGACAGCCACCTATTGTTCAATATGTCAATATATGATTACATCTGAGAAATTAAGTGCAGGTGCAAGATGATGTGATAATTTCATATTTGGGAGTCAAGACCTTCACCAAAGGAGGCATCTATGAGCTTCTATAACTGCACTGCTGGTAATTATCTTCAAGAAAATAACTAGAGGGTGGGCCACAGTTTTACTGGTTAAAAGTGAGTATCACACCAACAATTGCTTAGCAACCTTAAACCAGCAGATGATTATACAAAAGTTAATTGATTTAGAATAAGGCATAGGAGGTTATGTCTCAGAACTATGCATTTGCATGAAGATTTAGTGGAGAAATAGTTAAAGAAAAAAAGGAAAAAAGGTCTATCTGTATATTCCAAAGCAGTTTTTGTCAAGAAGCTGCCTGTAATTGCAAAAGGATTACTCTGACATTTGAGTGTCCAAAGCTCTGCAAGGCTGCTGGGTGCATTACTGCATTTATTAAGTGGCTTACATGACAGCTCTGATGCTTATCTCTCACACAGGCTTTTAACTTTCAAGATTACCTCAATTCACACTGCAGGATATAAATTCTCTTTATTAAATTGCATTGCAATTCCGTGAATTTTAACCAACGCTCCTCCAGCTGCACACAATCACATACACTCAAAACCCTCATTTTCATTTTTAACCTTCTTAAGAATACCCCTAAACACAAACATCTGAACGTTTACTCAGATGATCAACACCATGAGCCTACAAGACTGACAGTTCATTACAAAAACTGCAGTCATCCTTTAGTATTTAGGATGAAGCTGCCTCATTGACAAACTCCCATCGTTTTCTGCAAACTGGTCACAAATTCTCACATTAAGCCAGGTGCATTTGCAATTAAAAAAGAACAAAGCAGAACCAACTAGAAGAGATTTCATTACTCTTTGTATTAGGAAAAATGTACAGGCAGATCGTGGGCACTGAAAAAATACATCTGTGAACTTCTCACAAACGTTACGTTATTTGCATTGTCAAACTCTATGAGCCCCAGCAGTCAGATAGTTTAGTTGATGACAGTTACAAGACTGTCTGAGATCCTGTGATCCACTGGTTTGCACACCATTCTGATATAACTCGTCTCATTCTTTCTCAGATTATCCTTAAAAAAAAAAATCACCTCATTCACTCTGAATATTTTAGTGTCTCTCTGTACCTTATTTTTGAAATATGTTGTCCACAGACACATTTGTTTCTGACAACTTTGACTTATCTCTGCTGCATCATCCTCCATTCACCAAATCTCAGTCTGCTTCTAGTTACATCCTTGCAGATGCATAACTGCCAGCCAAAACAACAGTAAAAAGAGCCCTCAGAGACAGAAGTTCACTGCTTTACTCTTCTTCCTTGCTCTTCCACTCCCCCAAAAAGGGAGAAAACTTTCCCTCGATATTTTCCTCTTTCTTAAGCAATTGCTGGTAAACTCATGACAAAAACCGTCAGCTGTGAATTCCCTGGAGACCACCACGTTCTGACCACAACTATAAATCTTGTTGTGCCTTCCTATATACAATGAGACAGAGCCTTTCCTACCAACCTGTCCAGACTGCCAGTCTTGCAATCCAACTACTATAACACTTTTTTCCTCTGGCCTTAACAAATATAATTCAGCTCTTTCTCATATCCATGCAGAAAGTAACCAAAAAGATCACTCTCTTAGCTCATCACCTTGGTCACATTAATTTTCTCCTTGTCTCTCGACTTTCTCCCCTTCTCTGTCAAGTCAAACGGGAGCTCCCGAGCCCCCACCTTCTGAGCCTTTCACTGCCTACCAATCCTCACTTGCAGTCTCTGACCTGACACAAAACCAATCTTCCTTCTGAATCTTAATACTTATGCTTCAAATCAAAATCACATACTATGCTCTTAACACTTCAGAACTCACCAGCTTGTTCACTTAGGCCTATTATGATCTAGCACTGTCATACTGGCAGAAAGACCTATGTGTCTTCTCTTCAAAATATCCTCTTTTCTTTTTTTGGAAGAGGTAACTAAAAGCCTAGCAGTTTTAGAATGAGAACCCTTCTTAAGAATAGCCTGAGACAGCTTTATCTTTTACCAAAAACCCCGCCGCCTCACATCTTAACTCCTTCTTTCACAAAAGTGCTCTCTTGCAAATGACAGAACACTAGCTGTTACCAAAGCACCAGCTCATTAACAGACATGAGCATCATGGGAAAGGTATAAGCATCATGTATTGAGTCAAGAGCTTTGATATTCCACCCACAAACAGATGAGTTGAGGGTACGGTGAAGCCTTACAGTAACTCTTATGCTGATGTTAAAACCAAAAAGCAACCTATTCCAGATTGTAATGTGAAAGTCTCCATTTGCACATTGCTTACAGTACACAAGTGTGTAAGCTCAAACGGAAGCACAGCGGGCGTACGTCTATGGCCACAGAGTCACTGCTGGCATCAGCATCAGCTTGGACTGCTCTTGTTATTTTTCCAGGGCCAATCTTCAGCTGAATTAGTGATGTGATTAGGTTCAGCCTACTAAATATAGGGAAAGAAGTCGCTTTCAGCAGCAACTTGCAGACCAGTCTACATCAGCAAACTGAAATACAGAGGTTACATTCACTATTTAAAAAAAGAAAGTAACTTTATACTGGCAACACAATAGTTTAGCAGATCTGGATGTTGCACATCACACAAGTTTAGATTAATAAAAAAACCAACTTGTGTAAAAATTACAAATGCATTCTTTAATGGCACTAGAGAGCTTCATTGAGGCATGAGATCAGACTTATCTTTTTATCTGTCATGTCTCCCACACATGCTTCAAAGGATAGTACTAAAAGAAACACTGCAGTAAGTGTGTGACACATACTAATCCTGTGACATTCCAGTATCAAATAACTAAACACTGAAATCTAGAATTTATCATTCCTCCTGTATTTTTACTGGAATTGTTACTACCAGGAATAGATTTTGTATCCACATAAAAATCCCAAACCATTTTTAATTCTGTTGACGTTTTACAATTCAATAGCTCCCTTGCGCAGTGTAAGAATGACATCTAAATTACATTTTATAAAGATAAAATGGCATCGATTGTAACAGGGAGAAAAGCAGTTCCTGACCATGCCTTTTGCATGCAATTTATATGTCTTTATTATGCGTTGTCTCTTTTCTTAAAAACAAAAAAACCCAGCAAAACACACCATACAAAACCCTCTAATTTTTTCCAGATAGAAAAATAAAAAGGCAAACCTAAGTTTTTAAATTCTCCCTAATTCTAATATTGTACTAGCCTCCCCCAATCCCCAAAGCAGAGCTGCTGCTGCAGAGTAAGCATTTTTTCTCCCAGATAAACAGAACCTATCACTTTTCTTCAAGATTAAACAGATATTATATAAAATATAATACAGTATATAGCATTCCATTTAATATTTCCTAAATTAGCATTCGTCAAATTAACAGTGCTATATCCACCTGTTATATGTAACAATAAAAAGTAAATGAAGAAACGTAGGGTTCACTGCATATACTGGACCCAACACTGCTTGAAGAGCAGCAAGCACAAAATAATGACCTGCAAGTGAGACCAGTACGTCCCTCAACTGCTGGGTTTCATGCTACTTCACAGAACTTAGTTGAATACTAACACTGAAAAGCACCATGACTAATAAGCTGTGATATACAGTTGTGGAGAGCACAAAAATTGAAGATCAATACAAACAGAAGGCCTAACAGACACTACTTTGGGGCAGGGAGGGGAGGGGTGGGAAATCACTATACACTTAAGAGGCCAGGCTCAGACAGCAATCAGTATTTTATCACTCTTATTAAAAAAAAAAAAAAGTATTTAATATGCCAAGAGAAATCGATGTTTTACTGAGACGTGAGTGGTCCCTCCCTAACTGCCACACTTGCAAATGTAACTTCTGTTTCGAGGACCTAGACAATTTTTTGCATCACAAGTAAGGCATTGCAAAGTGAAGACACCTTTCATTATATTTATAAAACTTATTTTTATTTGGCATTGTGCCTCAAATGTTTCCTTGCTCAAGCCTCCTGGCTTTGAGAGTATCTATAAAGCTTGCTCGCACAAAAGCCCACATCTTACTGCTTGCTTTGGGTGGGTTGGTTGGTTTGTTGGGGGAGTAGAGGAGTGGGCAAAGGAGGTGCCAACTATGCTCCAGAGGAACTGCGTTTATTTAACACTAATAACTCAAGTTACTGAATGGAAGAGTTCTATACTTGCACATAGTCAAATGTGCTAATCTAGAAAACACAGAAATTCATCTTAAAAATCTGTCAGTTTTCACAGTCAACCTCAGACTTCAAATATAGAATAAACACTTAAAAATGTAAAACTAAAACTATATGTATGCACACATGTACAAGAACATTACCAGAGAAAATATGAGATTAGAGAAAAATTCTCGTCAGTGATGGAAAAGCATTTATGCAGAGAGGAATCGAGTAAGCAGATGAAGTTTACAGTTAGAAAATTTGATTTTTGTAAACAATAAGATCTTAACAACAATAAGGTTTGACTTAAATTTGTTTTTTCCCAACTCTCATAAACCACAAATTCAAATTTAACCTAGGGGCCAAAAATGACTAGCCTATACATCAGCTTGAAATCCTCAAAATACTGACTTCCATTTCAACTGACTCAATGTTCTGTTTCTAGTACATAGCTCAAGTTCTGTGAAAATTCAGTGCTGAATTTTTGTCACCAAGCTTTAGAATACCTTACCTTTTACTGAAGAAAAAAAAAAGGAAAAAGAAAATCATACACTTATCTATACAACATTAAAAGGATCGTGCAGATTTAATAGTGTTAGACACAGGGCAGTAATATCACATAATAAAGTGGCAGAAGATTACCATCCTCGGGTTTGGTCAATGCCTTCAGCAATGAAGTCAGCAGGGAAAGCATCTTCAAGTTCTTTTTTGTTTTCAAATGGATAATGGACTTGTGCATAAGGCATGCTTCCACTCTCAAACCAGCAATCAAAAACTTCAGAGACCCGGTGCAGTAAGCCCTTACCACAGCATGAAGGGATAGTTAGGTGATCAATACTATAGCAAAGAAAGAAAAAAAAGAAAAAAAAAAGACAAATTCTAAGGAAAAACAAGAATTAGCAAAAAAAAAAATTAAAGTTACATTTGTACATTAGGTATGACAGGAGTTTTGGGTTTAATTTCAGTGATTCTTCAAGAAGGTCAGCATTTCCTTTGACAATTTTTATAATTTTAAGCTATTACAGAGATTTCTTTGTATTAACACTCTCCAAGATAGAAGAAAGGAAAGTTTAGACATTTTAATCACAAGTCCTCTTACTACTACTCTATTTTTCCTAAATCTGTTTCCCAGGATTTGGGCAAAGAAAACCGATATTTTTTATCTCTGCTCAACTATTTTTAATAACTAATTCAGAGTCTCTGTGACCGACCTTTCTCGATGGAGATCAGTGACTTTCACTCCAGACAGCTCTTCCAGTTCTGCCATTGAACCAATACAAACCACCTGTAAGAGACACTCAAGAAATTTAGTCAGTTACTTGCACAAGGTAGCAATTTCTTTTAACATTAGACAGGAGACTTGTA